>JACEFO010002497.1:1200000-1722380 GCA_015342445.1 Digitaria exilis
CCTTATTGGGACATATTCCCTCATTCCACTACAAATTAAAACCTGGCATTGCCAAGGCTCCGATCCAAGACGGTAGCTGTGCGCCTGTGCCCAAGTTAATTTGGAGGCTCAATTGCTCAAGTAGATTATAGTACTTTGCTGTCTCCTCTGACAACGTCGTTCCATGGCTTCTCTCTACCGTGGCTCTGCAGTCTCCCTACTACAACACAGGGCGCTCCGCCCTAGCGTCTTACAGTCCCGAGCGTTCTGTGGAAGCACACGGGATTTCAGTAAGGTTTACCGTGCACCGGCGAGGAGGACACGGGACGAGGGCGCGGCCAACACATTCAAACATGGGAGGGTCTCGGCCTCGTCTCCAGAGCGTGTGCTGGAGTCACCACCGATGACTCCGTGGGTAGAGCGCTGGCTCCCCGCGGCGGCAAGGCCGTATGCGATGCTTGCCCGTCTCCACAAGCCCGACGCCATTTGGCTCTACGCATGGCCCTGCCTCTGGTATGTCACTTCACGCTCCTGCCGCAAATTCTTTCTTGGCCTTTAATTACCAGGATGGCCGGCGCGCTAACGCCACGCCCGTAAAAGACATTTGTTTTATAGAATAATATTCTGATTATGTGTGTCTTAGTTTTAATATTTTACTGTTTACTAGAATATTAGCAATGCCATAGATAATCTTATGGCTCTTCTGAAATAATATATTACAAACACAAACAAACAGGAAAAAATAATTACAACAACAATACACCTTCAGAGTACAAATACATGACTGGATAATAATGTGCAAATAGTTTATGAAACATTGTCATAACCTTTATGTTAAGCATCTTATTTTGGAGGGTAGTGGTACTAACTCTATCTCAAATGAGTGTAAAAGGCTAGTTATTTAAACATATAGACATTTATCCACCATCTTTCTATAAAATTCCACCAATAAATATAGACATTTTGTCTATACTTAAGCATGATAGATCATCCTTGCCGTGCACCTCTTTGTGGCATTTAGAGGCGAGATAAAACCATAAAAGAAAGAGGTGCCTTGGCTAAAAATAAACCCAATCGCATCTTATGTTTGGATACTAATAAGGAGTATTAAACGTAGACCAATGAATTTCATAAGGTCTATACTTTTCCAGAGAGAAATCTATTAAACTTAATTATGCCATGATTACCTCATCTGATGCTATACTAGCATATGCTAATCATGAATTAATTAACCTTAATCGATTCTTCTCGCGGAAAAGTCAAGGGCTTATATAACTAGCCATCCCAAATAGCATCGAAACATTGGATATGAAATGAGCTATTTTATTATTACAACATTTAGTATGTACCAAATCAATATTTCATTCGGAAATGTAAAGCATGTTCAACAAAAATGTGTAATGGATCCTATCAAAATGTTTAAGAATGTAATCCATTAATTAATATTTTGTTGATCTAATTGGGTCAAAATAGGCTTTAAACATGAATTCCTTATCTATCAATATGGATAGGAAATGGTAGAGGACATTTCCGGGGTTCAATCGTCCACGATTGATATGGTCGGGGTACCCAGACGATAGCAGGCTGCCCCCCCCCCCCCCACACACCACGTCCTGGCTGTTTTAATGGACTCTCTCACGTGGCCACATGACTAATAGAGAGATAAGATAAAGAAATTTGTAACTCACAAATTAGGTATCTAAATCAAAATTTGATTGCGTCATTATGTTTATAATGATGAGATCTTCAAAACTAGACCACACTTGACCATATTTAGACTATATTTTTCCGGAATATTTTTTTTACACAGACGGAACAATTCATTTCGACACTAAACAAATCGTTCCAATTCACGAAACAAAAACATTGTACAGAAGGAACAAAACTTTATACGAGTGGAACAAAACAGTATTGCTTAAATTGTTTTGCATAGCAACTGTGAGATGTTCCATGGTATTTCATCATTATATTCCGTTATCGCAGCTTTTGTTCTGCTTGTATAATTAAATTTTTTGTTCTGCCTATATAAAATTTTGTTCCGCGACCAAGGATAATTTGTTCAGTGGTACAGCCCCATTACATTCCTTCAGTGCAGCATGTGTTCGGTTTGTGCAAATCTTTGTGTCTGCTGGTGTAAAAATTTTGTTCCACGATTATGATAATTTGTTCCGTGTTATGATAATTTGTTCCGTGTTATGATTTCGTCACATACATTCGATGCATCTCTTTTTTCCACCTACACATATTTTTGTTCTTCTTGCATAAAATTTTGTTCCATAGCTAAAATGATTTTGTTCGATGTTGAAACAAAACAATTTGTTCGTATAAAATTTTGTTCCATGGCTAATATAATTTGTTCGATGTCAAAATAGAACGTATTATTCCTTTAGAGTAACTTTTGTTCCGCCTATATCTATATTTCGTTCAGTTCATGTAAAATTTTATTCCACGCTAAGATGATTTTGTTTGTCGTCAAAATTGAACAAATTGTTCCACCTATATATAAAAATTGTTCTAAAAAAAATTTAGTCTAAACATTTTTGAGTGTGGTCTACTCCCTCCGTCCTTAAAAGAGTATCTTTCTCACTTTCCAACTAAAACCTACGGCCAACTATATATAAAAATATATTAAACTTTATGTTATTATATAAATACCATTATATAGATATTAAGATCTAGTTTTATATAAAAATTATTTTGAGACTTAATTATTGTACGTATTTCTCAAAACGAGTCAAATATGGCACGCACACCAACGGCGACAATCTTTTAGGGACGGAGGTAGTAGTTTTGAAGATTTTATTATAACAAACACAATGATGCCATCGGATTTTGATTTGAATGTTCAATTTGTGAATTACAAATTTTGTTCTACGCTAATCTACTCCACGTGGTCCACGGAGGGGTGCCCGGACTATTGTTTCCGTCCGGGCACCCGGACCCAGTCGCCCCCCAATCGCGTGGGTTTTTTTTTTGATACTAATCGCGTGGGTTAGCGCTGTCCAACAAGACCGAAGCGAAGTAGGCAAAGTAGTAAGTATATGAAAGGGAAAAGAGCATGATAGCCAGTTCCATCGTGTGTTGTGTCCGGCAGGACACATGAGCCATCAGCCCATCAACGGTGCTGAGGTGGCTGCTATATCAACATCAACGGTGTAGCGTTGTTGACGTTATCATAAACTCAACTTTCTAGAAATAAAAAATCAGATTTAACACTCAACTCAAATGTCGAGAGTAATTTGTCTGTATCTTTGTTCTGGTGCTAAGTACCATTTACCAAACGGTTTTTTAGTATTGGGTGGACATGTAGACATATCATGTTTTGTTGTCATTGTGACGAAGACAGGATGCGTCCTTTGCTTCATTACAGGTCAATTGCAATGGCAGCAGAAAAGGCGGAGGTCCCGGACATGAAAATGATGGCGCTCTTTGGATTTGGCTCTGTTTTCTTGAGGGGCGCTGCTTGCACAGTGAATGATCTTCTCGATCGAGACATTGACAAGAAGGTGGTCTTACTTTTCTTTTAGTTTTTCAGAGTGATGTTTGTAGTTGTTGTCAGTACAAAAAAAAGAGTTTATTTACATTATTTACTTATTACCAGTAAAAAAGAGAAATCTGAATATGAAATATATGTTCAACCCTACCAGTAGTACCATTGAAACGCTGTATAAATCGGGAAGTCTCTCTCTCTATCTCTCTCAACCCTACCAGTAGTACCATTTCGAGGAGGATGATTCTAGTGCTGATTGCTCAATGAATTCTCCTGGTCCTGACAGTTGCATGTCATCTACTAATAGACTAACAACCTTTCCCCTTGTAGGTTGAGCGGACAAAAAGCAGACCTCTTGCATCAGGTGCTCTAACCCCTGCGCAGGGATTTTACTTCCTTGTATTTCAGGTTCTACTATGGATTGGCTTTCTTCTTCAACTGAATCGCCATAGGTTTGTTGACCAAAATGCAATTTGCTACTATATGGATACTAATACAAAACTTCATGAACAACAAATTGATACAATAAATTTCATAAAATCGTAAATCGATTTTAATGTGTTTGTGTATCATAAACTATCCATCTGTCACTACTAAAAAAACATTTTAGGAGACACTCCAAAATCGAGCTCAGAGGCAGTCACAAAATTCGTCTCCCTTCGTTAATCCCAAATATTAACGAAGACCGACATTTCTTTATAACGAGGCGTTTGCATTTCACCATCTTTGAAAAAAAATTTATGTAGGTGGAAATGCCTTTGAAAATAGTATATTTTAAGAGGCGAACGTTTAAGGTGTCCACCTCTATAAATATATTTTTGGATGCAAACTCCCTATAAGGTCCGTTCCTAAAATTATTGCGGCCCAAATCGAGCCAAAATCTTATATATAGAACTCCTTAGGATTAGGGTTTCTCACTTTTCTCTCTCTTTCTCCCCCTCTTCTTTCCATGTGACACCGCCCCCTGTCCATTGGCTCCCACCCAAGACGTCATCGCCCACTATCGGGCCGCTCCCTCCGCTCGTCTCTCCTTCCTCCATGTCTGCTCCATGTGATGGTGTCACCCGCCCCATCCTCTGCCTCCCCTCCACTTGATCTGGAGCGACGGCGGCGTGTTGGGAATGGAGGCGACGCGCTGGGGCGGCGTCGCTGCGGAGCAAGGGTGCAAGCGGCGCATGGAGGAGGCATGGAGAAGGACGTGAGCGGTGCGTGGAGGTGGTGCGCGCGGAACCCTACTACGATGCTGAGGCGGCCGAGGAGACCTACGACGATGGCGAGACGACAACGGCAGCCGTGGCGGTGCACCCTTGGATGGGCCCGTCCTAGGGTTTTGTTTTTTTATTTTTTTATTATTGGAGGCGAGCACAAATCCACCTATGAAAATGCCATGTTAATAGAAGCCTTGGCTCAGAGCCGGTACACATAAATGCCTCCGAAAATCAATTCTGACCCCGCCAAAAATGGTTTTGTAGTAGTGTGTTTGGCATGGCTTAAACTCTTTCTGGAGCAGCTCCAAACTCAAGCTAGAGTTGGAGTTGGAGTTGGCTCAAAGGAGGTGTTTGGCTAGAATAGTGCCCCAGCTCTAAAGGAGGGGTTTCGGTGTGGATTGCCAATATTGCCTATAGCTTATGGGCCCACATGTCCTGTTCCTACGTTCTTCTTTCTTAGATGCTCATCTCAGGAAGAAGACATAGTGCCGCAGGTAGCCAGGTAGGGCTCTCGCACGGGATGTGACGGGTGGCACCGCTCGCCAGTGGGCGCGCGGGACGGGGTGGGGGCGCAGAACAGCGAGAACGGCGCAACTAGACGGTCACCGTGTGGGGTGGGGATGGCGGCGCGGCTGCGTAGAACGGTGAGAGTGGCGTGGATGGGCGGCAACCATGCGGGGATGGGGACAGTGTCATCACGGCGCTGTCGTTGAGCGAGAGGCAGTGTGGATGGTCTGGGACGGACCATGGGGGAGGTTGGGGGCGGCATTGAGGTAGGGCAATGCGGCAGGTTAGGGAGAATAGACGTCAACACAAGAGTAGGGCAAGTAATGGCGTTGGCGATCGCTGGGTGGAGAATGAAGAGAACATGATCCTCTGGGGAGAGGGTTGAAAAAGGAAAATGAACTGGTATGTTGTGTAAGAAGTGATAGTGAGTGGAAGTAGCGGGTAATTACCTCTCAACTCCAAGCTTCAGAGAGTTTCGAAGCTACAAAAGAATTGTTAGTAAGGTGTGAATCAAACATGAAGGACTGGCTAGAACTAGTAAGGTGTGATTCACAATAGAAAACACTATTTGTGTGTTTGATTATTGGGTCGATCTAGGTCAGAATGGGTTCAACCCACATCGACCCGCGTTTGGTTGAGAAAGCATCTCAAATGGGTTGAACCCAGAAGAGAATATGCCTCGTAGATGCGGGTTCGTTTGACCCCTTAAAAGGAAGGGAAGGACTTGACCCATTTTCTTCCGTCTATGATGGTCCCATCTTCATTTTCGATCTGTCGGGGCAAGCTGTCAGAGCACAACCTGCAGAGAACGGCGGCGGCGAGACAAGCAGAGCCCGTGGGTCGCCAGCGTAGGGACGACCACATGTGGCGGAGCAGGGGCCCGTGGATCACCGGCATTGAGGCGAGCAGAGGCAGCAGAGCAGGGGCCCGCGGGTCACTGCTCGCCGGCGTTGGGACTAGCAGAGGTGGCGGAGCGGGCGTCGTGACTAGCGGAGGTGGTGGACAGGAGGTGGAAGCGGTGGCGGGCAGTGGTGAGGGCTGAGCGGTGGCCGGCGATGAGAGCAGGGGCAAGGCTCTCGGGTGGAGCTAGAAGAAGGATAAGGCCCTCTGGATGATATGTGGAGCCCACCGGTGGTTGCTGCTAACACACAAAAAATGGCATTCATCCTATCCAACTTGACCTATTTGACCAAAAAAAAAATTGGAATCAACACCTATCTCTTACCAATCACGAGATGTGTTAGACCCAACCTAGAAAAATGGAATGGGTCCAACCCATTTCACATGATCCCAAAACCAAACAAATGCTATGTGCATGAATTGGAATGGAACACAGAAAAAAAATTACATATATGTGTGATAATATAAATTTCATGTATTAGCTCTTCATTTTTCTTCATAAACTTTCATATATGATTGTTTTTAATAACATACATAAATTTGTGTTCACTCTAATTTTTTGTCGTTTTCTTTTTACAGCCTTATCATGGGAACTTCTTGGCTTGTTCCTTTTTTCTCTTATCCCCTGATGAAAAGGCTCACACAATGGGTATGTATGAAACACAATATTATCCACGAATTAATTAAATGCATTCTTGTTTGTATAAGGTTCACACACTTTCCCTATAATCCAATTATATCAGCCTCAAGCCTTTCTGGGCTTCACCGTCAGCTGCGGCGTTTTCCTTGGATCCTCTGCTGTTAAAGGAAGCTTGGATTATACAGCCCTCCTTCCTATGTATTTTGCTGGCATATGTTGGACACTGGTATATGACACAATATACGCACATCAGGTATTTATATCATGCTATTTTTATATTTTTATGTTTCCCATTGGAAACCATCGTGTGATTATCTGCATGTACAATGTACACGAATGCATCCCAGGACAAAAAGGACGATTTCAATGCAGGAGTTAAGAGCACAGCCATAACGTTTGGAGATAATACCAAATACTGGCTTACTGGCTTCGGTGCTGCATGCATTAGCAGTTTAGCACTAACTGGCTACAATGCTCACCTTGGTTGGTCTCAGCATCACATTTGTTATATGATATTTGGTATAAGCTTAACACTAGATTAATGTATACTTATAATTAACTTAATTATGTGAAACAGCATGGCCGTACTACCCTTTTCTGGCAGCTGCAGCTGGACATTTAGCATGGCAGGTTTCAACCGTCGACTTATCCGACAAATCAGATTGCAACAACAAGTATATGTCCTTACATTGAATCTTTTTTGTTTAGTTATATTCAGAATAAGGAATGTGTTTGTTGGTTGTGTGTGGCTAGTCCTACGAAGTGCTCAAACCTTATTCTTTGAATTCCTAATTTGCAGGTTTGTGTCGAATAAATGGTTTGGAGCTCTCATATTTGGTGGAATTTTATGTGGGGTACTTGCATCATGATCAATGTAACTATAAATATTTTTTTTCAAAGATCTCAATTAAACCGTATTGTTATAACGAAAACAAGTTTGTGGTACTGTAAATGTTTTTTCTCATGTACAAACTTCTCCACTCGAAGTAAATGCATCATTATGAACTTTTTTCTCTTCTAACCAACGTTTTATCCTATCTATGTTGTTTTTCTACAACATTTATCCAAAGTGCTTATTGCCTGTGGATCATTCTACTACTCCAGTTGTAAATGGATATATACTGTACCCACAAGAGGCATGAAGCTGCCCCTTCGAAGAGGCCCTTGTTGTGTTCATACCAGTAACAATTGTTGATGTCATAAATCAATAACTAATTAATAAAAGTAATTGATCACTAATTCTTTTGCTTCACAACACTCCCCCTGATCAGTTGATTATTGTAATCTACATTTGTTTTTTGATTATCATATGGGAAAAAATTCTCTAAAACCATGTGGGAAAATCTGAGAAACCAAATTGGGTATTGATATGCCACTAAAACCCCTTTAAAACTCTTTGGGATAAAATAATACGACATATAGTTGATCGCGAACTTATATGAGGAAACCTCAAAAGGAAAAACTCATAAGCAAGTTTGAGGATCAATAGTATGGCATGTCAATCGTATCTAAATAATCTCCACCAAAACCAGATGGGAAAATGTGAGTAGAAATAATATGTTAAACCTTCTTCGAAACTCTGATGGGAAAACAGGAGATATGTAATATGCCTCAAGTATCCCTATAAAAACTCCAGTGAAGAAAATTTGTGATATGAAACATATTCTTGTATTGATATTGCTTCATCAAAAACTTATGAGAGAAAAACTTGACAGGAGGATTCGATAGAAAAAGAGTGTGATATATATAATCTGAGGATTATGATTTGTTGTATAGGTTATGATTTAGAGAGAGAGAGACCCCGCCAGAGCCTTGCAAAATCTGAAGGCGTCCCATACCACTTCTAAGAAAACATTAGTAGAATGTCACAATAGGTAACGACTTTGTGAGTATAATTTGCATGACTTGTAAGTCCTCATTTTGTTGTAATTCATGAGAATAAAATATTTTTAGGCAATTTGTTGATATTTCTCATATGTATCCCACATTCATTTGAGCGATACAAGCCGCATTATCATTTATAGGGATTGCATTATCATTATGTCACTTCGGACCCAAATGGCGCCTTATATTATCTTTCAGATTTCCATGTGATCGGTAACAAACAACCATTTGTAGCCATCTGCTGGTAGAGATTGTTTCCTTTGTAGGCAAACGTAGAGCGTTAAAGCCTTAGGTTAATTCTTCATCAATAGGTAATAACGTTCCTGTCGAGCAAGGTTGGTCCATATTTCTCGTTGGCGGTGGCTCAGTTTCTCGTTTGCGTGGCATCTGAACGATGAAAATCAAATGTGGCATCTGAGAATGAGTTGGTACATATATATAGTCCACGATCGTCCATACCAGCTAGCCGCTGCGTCCCAAAATGATGGCATCATCAATCGTTTCCTAAATGCACTTGGAGTTGTGAGCGAAGCTTCATGCACATATTGTTTCCTAACACTATACGTACCTTTTTCTTTCCAAATTATATAATTTTTTTACCCTAAATTCGACCACCTATTTTATTAAAAAATTTATAAAAACATAGTCAAATTTTACTCATTCTTGATGAACTTTTATTAATAAAGCAATTCATAAAAAATATAATATTTTCCATAATTATTTAAATAAAAATGGATTCTCAAACTTATAGTAAAAAGGTGAAACAAACTGTAATTCGAAATGGAGGCCCACCCAAAACAGAACACGCCGTAGTGTCACCTAATCAGCGACGTAGCGGCTTCTAACTTGTAGTGCTAGCAGCCGTCGTCCAGCGGTCAAGACTCAAGACATCTTTTGGTATTACATTGCGTCAGCAATTGCTGACTGAAGATTAGTATTATATATTACTGGCTCACGGACTCACTTCTTCCACTACAAAACCAGTACCAACCAACGCTAGTAGCTAGCTGCCCATGGTTTTGGAGCTCAAGTAGGCTGTTGCTGTAGAGAGCCAAGAGCCTAACTGTCTCCTCAGCTCCTCTTACTACGCGATCCATGGCTTCTTTCTACCGCGGATCTGCAATCTCCCTACTGCAACACAGGGTGCTCCGCCCTAGTGCCCTACAGTCCCGAGCGTTCTGTGGAAGCACAAGGGATTTCAGTAAGGTTTACCGTGCGCCGGCGGCGAGGAGGACACCGTCAATACATGGGAGGGTCTCAGCCTCATCTCCAGAGCGTGTGCAGGAGTCGTCTCCACCGATGACGCCGTGGGTAGAGCGCTGGCTCCCGGCAGCGGCGAGACCGTATGCGATGCTTGCCCGTCTCCACAAGCCCGACGCCATTTGGCTCTACGCATGGCCCTGCCTCTGGTATGTCACTTCACGCTCGTGCCATGAATTCTTTCTTGGCCTTTAATTCTTGGGATAATTCCGTTTTACAACTCTCAACTATCACGTTACGTCCGATTTTCACACTTAAACTACAAAACCAGATATTTTACACTATGCAAATATTGAAACCGGACACGTTACCGCCTTGAGCACAAACAACCCGGTTTTCACTGTGACATGGCAGCGGTTTTGCCTACGTGGCAGCCATGCTGTCTAACCTTTTCATCTTCTTCCTTGATCGGCAGCTAAGCACTTCCTCTTCCTCTTTCTTCCACGGTCGGCAGCTGAGCAGAGCACAGCCCATGCTGCCGGTGTTCTCCTTGGCCCTCGCCTCCTCCAGCTCACCTAGAGCTCCAACGTGCACCTCTCGATCTCAACTTTCCCGAACCTCCACTTCTCCTGCCTCCCATCTTCTTCTTCCTCCGCCAATTGAGGAGAGCCCCATTGCCGACAGACCAAATCCCTGCCAACCTAGGCGTCGACGCCACCAGCTTACTCAGGGGCAGCCGTGCTCATGCATGTCTGCGAGCTGCCGCGCTGGCGCGCTGCCGCGTGCCTGCTCGCTGCCACCGGGCTCGCCCGCACAGGGGGACGAGGCGCCAGCCCTGGGCCATCTGCCGTGATGGGCTCAGAGGAACGGAGAGAAGAGAAGAAGATAAGGCAGGGGTATTTTGGTAATTTTTATTGGTTAATAAGTGTGACATGTGGGCCCTATTACTATAAGATTACATGTGGCAGCCACGTAGGCGAAACCGCTGCCACATCAAAGTGAAAACCAGGTTGTTTGTGCAAAGGGGGTAAAGTGTCCGGTTTCAACAGTTACATGGTGTAAGATATCTGGTTTTGTCGTTCAAGGGTGAAAATCAAATGAACGTGATGGTTGAAATTCAGACTTATCCCTTAATTCTTTATTATCACTAGGCAAATCCAACCTACTCCGTTCTAGATTATAAATCATTTTGATTTTTTAAAGTATAACTATTTTATATTTGACTAAAATTATATATTAAATAAAAAAATTCATGACATCGAATAAATATATTAGAAAAATATATTTTATTAAAAAACTAGTGACATCATGAATGTTAGTATTTTATTAAATAATAAAGAAATCAATGCTTTGTTTGTTAACAAAATTGAAACAACTTATAATTTGGAATGGAGGTAGTATACATCCCTCAAATATGTAGAACGCAAATCACATGCAACCAAATTCTCCATCCTTCGAGACTCGCTAGTAAAATCTGATAGGTATATTCATTTTGTCACAACTTTTATTGTATCCATTCAAATCTAACTAATGAATTTTCTAGCTATATTCATTTTGGAGCACCACAGTAATTGCCACATGTGCTATTGAAGTGATACATGTTTGCCGGCCATAAAAGACTAATACATCTCAAAGAAATTAGCTAGGGTAAATGGTTTTACCTGTATATGATGCATGTTCCCCTCTGATTTTCTTTCCTCGCCCCGCCCATGGCTTTACCTGTTGGTGCACCAATTGGTACTGAATGGATGCCTCCCTCCCCTCCCACGTGTGACGTGGCGAAGCCATGTAGTATCGGATGTTTGAGGGATACCTAAATGGCTACTCATTTAAATAAGTAGCACCAAAAATGCAGTATCGGTTGCATAACCGGTACCAAACGAGGGTTCCGGCTAAGAACAGATATGAGTTTTTCTTGTACTGTTCTAGAAAATGCTAATCAACTCACCAACCCTATCTCCACACATTCAAACATAGCAGCCATGCTCATGCCAACAATCTCATCCGCACTAGTACACCCATTTATTTTGTCACATCGATCTCATCCAACAAGCCAAGGGTTTGCTGACATGCTTAGAAGGAATGAAAAAACGACTTATTTTACTCCTATCTGAACTTCAAATATTCTATTAATTATGTTTGATTATTCAGTAACCCTAAACTCATCAGCAAGTTTTTTTTCAAAGCACAGCATAAACACAAATGCTGACATACACGTACACACGCTCACCTATATGAATACACAGGCTACCCTACCATAAGTTTGAAAAGCATTTTTCCTTTAACCAATTATTATGTAATGATCCTTTTAATTGATTGCTTTGCTCAACGATTCATTTAAATAATGGATTGTTTTAGTCAGCATATGAAATACTGCAGCTTTTGACTCAGTAGTTCGCACTTTCGAGCTATACCAACCCCTCAACTTGGATTCATAAACTTTGAACTCGTATAATATGGGACAAACTAACATTACTTTCCAAAACTTAAATTCATAACAACACATCAAAAAATAAAAACCAGAATTCCGTCCCATAACATGTCTATTATTGTAGCAACGAAGCCAGCACAATGAACACACGCACACAAGTCCTACCCTTCATGAATGCCTCCTGAAAATTGGAGCGGCAGATATGACGACATTATTGACTAATCACCACCCCAAATAAATTGAGCATGCCCATGCATATGCAGCCACTTCTAGGACAAACTAGCACGGGCAAATATACCATAGACTACTCTATTGTCGGAATGTCGGTGCACACGCACTCTAGAGGAGCCTGCAGGATTTGGGTAGTGCTTTTGGTTGCTGGGTGTGTTAACATTTGACAATTGATCAATGCAAATTCTTCTTCCATTCTATTAGGTTATTTTAGTTTTGTTTTTAAATACACTTCTCTAACTTTTGACCTGCAGAAAAAATATTTCATTATAGATTTATTAATAAAATTTATATAAATAGTGTATTTTTTATAAATTCCATCAAAGCAAAAGAAAGATTTTTCTTTCCATGTGATAGATTTTGTGGTGACCAAGTTTTTCCATGACACTCCAAGGACTTATATATACCAATATGTGGTATGGCCTGATATATACCAATTTGTGGTATGGCCTATTTCACTGAGACTTTTATACGGTGCAATGTAGTACTCTGTGCTTTCATTTTTTATAAGATAGTCAAACTTGGCATGGTCTTTCAACCTACGCTTTGACCTTTAATTTATTTTGTAAAATTTAAACATTAGTCATCAAATTATTAGTCAAAATTTAGAAAGTTTGACTATATATTTTTCAACTTATCTTATAAAGATGGAAGGAGGGAGCAGGGCGATGCCGGGGGTGCAGGGGGAGAAGGCCCCCTACCCCCTCAATTGCGATGGGTACCCCCTAAAATTTGCAGAGAAAGAAAGGAAAAAAGAGAAAGAAAAAAGAAAGAAAGCGAGGAAGAAGAAGAGAAGGGGAGATGTGGAAGAAGAGCCCCCCCCCTACTATATTTCTAGATTCGCCACTAGGAGAGAGTACATCTATGGGTAGGACGACCATGCACATGCCAGCTGTTGGCTGTTGCTTTCCCCATTATTTAAGTACTTTATCCATTCCAAATTGTTGATCATTCCAACTTTTTTAAAGAGTGAAACCATTTTGTGTTTAACTAAAATTATAGAGGTAATTATAAAGTTTTATGGCATCAAATAAATAATAGCATGAAAATAAATTTATTACATAAACTAATAATACTTATTTGGTTTACTTACTTGTTGTATAAAATTTGAGCAAAATTTGAGATGTTTTAACTCTACAAGAAAGTTAGAATGATATGTAATTTGGAATAGAGAAAGTAGTAGTAGAGAAAGAAAGTTAGAATGATATGTAATTTGGAACAGAGAAAGTAGTAGTAGAGAAAGAAGTCTGTTGTTGGAGCAGTGCTTAAAGGCAATCTTATGGATGTAGATATACATTCATGATTCGTCTCTTCGAATTGTTGAGTTTCGATCCTACCAACCGCGACGAGAGGGAGAGAGAGTCGTGTTTCCTTCTCATCATTTACTCAAATCACGACAAGAAATTAAATTAGGCCGCCACAACAGTGATTTTGGTTGTGCTGAATGACGAGAACATGACCGTGCCAGACGGCACCAGCAGCTATATGGCTAAGGCCATTCCCAACCTAATGACTAGGATGGTGTCCATAGAATTAAATGAGTTGCCACATAGGATAAAAGATGATGTGGCAAAGAAATAAATGAAGAAAGAGGAGGAAACTGGGTCTTGCATGAGACATGGTTTCTACACACTATCCAAGACATAATGAGAGGTGAGCAGCATTAAATTCAAATATTGCTTAGTGGTGTTTGCATTGGAAGGGTAGTGTCTAGTGCTAGTTTCTTACTGATGTGGATCTTATGGACACTATAACTAGTGTCTTGGGTTGGGAATAGCCTAATGCTATCCCAATCCAAGACACTATTTAGGCTATTTAGGCCAGTCTCAGTGGAAGGGTCATGAAAGAGTATCATGGCATTAAATATCATGCCACATCAGCAAATTTGTTTACATAACAGGGTTATTTATGAGGAGGGGAAAGAGATGGTGTCATGGAATGAGAGGGGAGGGTCATCACCATGACCCTTGGCTGACACGGGTCTCCAAGTTTACAGTCTTGGCCTCCCAGTGAGACTGGCCTTAGTAGTGTCTATACAACCATGTCAACTAGACACTACTCATATAAACCACCTATCCAATGCATAGTTTCCTGAAAATAAATTATCACCCAATGATATATCTTCTCTCTCATTTACTCTTCCTATCATCTAGCTTTTTTCCTTAGTTCTTGTGTAGACATGATTTCTCATACAAGACACCATATCCTTCTCTCCTCTCCTTAATTGCTTATGTGGCAGACTATTTAATACCATAGACACCACCCTAGTCATTGGGTTGGGGATGGCGACATTGCAGGCCATTGTAAGGGTCCTTTTCTGCAAATAATTTATCCAAGGTCCATTTGTGAAATCCTGTTTCTAAAAGGGCTAAAAGGCAAAAACAATATACGGGGTCGGATCGTTTGGTCGACAGGACAAAACGAAGTCGGCAGTATATGGAAGGGAAAATATCGTGAATTCGTGATCTCGTTCTCGTACGCACAATCGCACATCGCTGCACGCAGCAGAGTCAGGTCCATCGTGTTTTACGTACTTGCGTTCGGCAGGACACATGAGTCATCAGCCCATCAATCAAAATCAGATTTATCAGTCAAATATCGAGAGTAATTTGTCTGTATTTTGTATTGGTACCAAACGTTTTTCGTATTGGGGGATAAGTAAACACGAAACAGCAAGCGTTGTCGTCGTTGTGATTGTGACTAAGAGAGGCTTCATCCTTTGCTTCGTTACAGGTCAATTGCAATGGCAGCAGAAAAAGCGGAGCTCCCGGACATGAAAATGCCGGCGCTCTTTGGATTTGGCTCGGTTATCTTGAGGGGTGTTGCTTGCACGGTGAATGATCTTCTCGATCGAGACATTGACAAGAAGGTGGTCTTTCTTTTCTTTTACTTATTCAGAGTGATGTTTCTACTTGTCAGTAAAAAAAAGATTTCCTTAGTTACTTTACTTACCATTAAAACAAACTACAAGTCTGTCTCAACAATCATCCAACTAAAATAGCAATGGCTTTTTACGAGCCATGTTGTTCTGAAGATCGTTATATATAACTTGTAGTACAAAAAAAAGACCGTATATGCATACCACATTTTTATTGAAATCACAAAAACGTCTTCAAACCTATACAAATACACATAATTCAAGCATCTTATTCTTAGACTGAGTATTGAACTAATAAATTGCTAAATGCTAATTAAAGCATTAAACTTGATTTTACCCCTTCCTCATCAGCTAGCTTGTGGCCTGCACGTGCGTGCGCGAGAGGAAACAGGGACACAGTCCACACAACCACACGACACAGTACACAGTCCAACACTGCTGCAATACTTCAATGCTCCGTCGCTGCTCATCCAACGACTCGGCCGCAATCTCCGTTCTGGCAAGCAGCTGACCACGGGAGAGGGCAAGAGTGATGGGAACCCTCTAGGGTATACGCCTGATCTTTCAATGAGAGGCGTGGGGATAACTCGATTGGATAATGGTAGCGATGTTCTCGGCCCGACTACAACCTTCCGAAGCTGCGTCTTACCAACCGATATACCTTCTGCAATAGATGCCGCGATTTTGTGGAGCACATCACCCAACCACTAGGGCGCCGTTCTTGCAAACAATCGAAGAATAGCAAGAACAGGTACTACAAGTGCTGAATCACGAGATATAGATGAAGGTTTCAAACTCAATCTTAAAAATGGTGGGGTTCCGATTACAACAAGACAGGCAACTGGATTAGCACACGCGGTTGAAGGCAAGTATCGAAGGCTAAACTTGATCTAAACAAAACCCAAACTGTTCTTGACGGCGACCAAGGGTATTAATATGTGGGAGGGCGACCAGAGAGGTGCTGGGGTCGTCCTCCAACCCTAGGATGGTCCGTAACGGACTCAACTGGATACGCGACCCATGGGTCACCGAGCACCTTGGGCTGAAAAGGACTCGGTGGTATTTTGACGATTGCGGCTGACTCCGAACATATATGCCCTTGAGGTTTGATCTGTTGGAAAGTAGACTTGATAAGCTTTCTATGAAGTACTTTAACACCCAAAACGGAGTCCATATAAAGTCGCGGTGGTCGTCACAAGTTGGTGCTGTCTTGCAGCCCAAATCCAGTGCGTGCAATGCCCCTCTCCTTGTTATCCCGGCCATCATTCCTTAGTACAAAAATATTGCACGCGTCTCCATAGGAGCTTAAGAATGAACTTACCTGATGTTGAAGTTGACGAGCACGAGTAACAGAACTAAGTGTTGTTGACGGAGGTAGGGATGTATCGATGGTGTTGATGTCCTCGTTAGAGAGGATGGTCAGGGAGGGTTCCTCTGCACTGCTGTCGGTGTTGTATAGGTTCTCCGCCTACCTTGTGGCTTGTGATAGTAATTCATCTGGTGCAAATAGACCACACTACAGCCAACAAAGCGAGTTTAATAACAGTGCCGGTAGTCGGTTGTAAGGCCATCTCTGCATGCTAGCTTATAGAAACTTTTTATCCATGAACAATGCGTGAACCATTTACGCGCCGCAGAGTGCTAACTCGCTCGCTGTCCCATGAATTTTTTTAATGGTCTCAAGAGCTAAGTTGGCTCCACCATTAGAGAAGGCCTAAGAAACATCAACTTATACACGAATGGGGAGGAGCGGTGGTGCTGGATCACCCCGTCATCATTTAATGGTATCCGTGAGCAGCAGCCAAAATGGCCAGGCAAGTGATAAGGGAAGAATCCGCGTAGTGCATTTTGCCTGCCGGCGTCTTGTATACTTTACTCTCTCTTCTACTTTATCTCTCTCGTTGGTCGAATTTAGTAAACTCTTCGCCACTTTTAGTACTTGTTCTTATAGAAGAAAAAAAAAAGCCTCTGCATAAATCGGATGGTAGGAGAACTCTGTCTCTCTCTCTCAATGTAAGAGATCTGAATCTGAAATTTTTATGTTGAAACCCTACCAGTATTACCTTTTCGAGAAGGTATCATGCTAATGATTGATCGATGATTTCTCTCCCACGTCAAATCTAGTAAACTTTTCGCCACTTATAATACTTGTTCTTAGAAGAAAACTCTTCATAATTCGGACAGTAGGAAAACTCTCTCAATGTAGGAGATTTGAATCTGAAATTTTTATGTTGAAACCCTACCAGTATTACCTTTTTCGAGAAGGCATCACACTAATGATTACTCGATGAATTCCCCTGGTCCTGGTAGTTGCATCGCATCTCTCACAACCTTTTCTCATGTAGGTTGAGCGGACAAAAAGCAGGCCTCTTGCATCAGGTGCTCTAACCCCTGCGCATGGATTTTACTTCCTTGTATTTGAGGTTCTACTATGGCTCGGCTTTCTTCTTCAACTGAATAACCATAGGTTTGTTGACGAAAATGAAACTTTACTACGCAGATACTAATGCAAAACTGCAGATACTAATGCAAAATTGCATGAACAATCGCAAACAATAAATTTAATAAAACTACAAATCAATTTTAATGTGTTCATCATGTATCATAAACTACATACATATATATGTATTTGTGTTATTGATAGACACATAAAATATCTTTTATAATTAAAAACCCTAAAGGCTTATTTTTGTGTATGATGAAGGGAAAAGGGTACATCAATAACAAATAAAAGAGAAAAAATGAACACTAAAAATGGAACATACAGTAACAGACTATATATTATGCATGAGGTTGAACCAACAGATGGTAATCTTAGTACTATGGAAGAATGTAGTATAATGGATTTATGGTGAAAGCAATTGAGGTTGGGGAGGAAAAACAATATGGATATGACGTACGTATGACCTGTTACTGGCCTTTCAAATGAAATTGGACCTGTGAAAATCAATTTACAAAATTAATTTGGAATTGACATAATTGAAGAATGAATTTGATTCAAATTTATTCCAACTCAATCAATCAAACATTAATGACTGGCTGGAACCCCTACAAGGAGTTGTCAGTAAGGCGTGGTTCACACTAGCAAAGCACTATGTGGATGAGGTGGAACACAATTTATTTTTTTAAAAAAAAGGTATACATATATGTGTGACACCACATAGTTCTTCGTTGTTTTCTTAATAATCTTTCATGTGTTGGATGCATTATGTACGGTTGTTTTTAATAATATATATGTACATACTTATTTGTCATTGTAACTGTTTGCCATTTTGTTGTTACAGCCTTATCATGGGAACTTTTTGGCTTGTTCTATTTTTCTTTTATCCCCTGATGAAAAGGCTGACACATTGGGTATGTTCGAAACACAATGAGCCTTGAAACAATTAAATGCATTATTGTCCATGTAAAGTTCACATTCTTGCCCTATCATCCAATTTATCAGCCTCAAGCCTTTCTTGGCTTCGCCATGAACTGCGGTGTTTTCCTAGGATCCACGGCTGTTAAAGGAAGCTTAGATTATGCAGTCCTCCTTCCAATGTATTTTGCTGGCATATGCTGGACACTGGTACATGACACGATATACGCACATCAGGTATTTATTGATCGTGCGCTCTGTTTTTATGTTTGTAAGTTTCCCAATGGAAACCATCTTGGATCATCTTCTTTCCCATATTGGAAACCATCTTATGATCATCTTCTTCTACAGTGTACATGAATACATTCCAGGACAAAACGGATGACTTAAAAGCAGGAGTTAAGAGCACAGCCTTAATGTTTGGAGATAATACCAAATACTGGCTTAGTGGCTTCGGTGCTGCTTGCATTAGCAGCTTAGCACTAACTGGCTACAATGCTCACCTAGGTCGGTGCTCAGAATCGATGCTCACCTAGGTCGGTGCTCAGAATCGCATTTGGTATATGATTAGTAAAAGCATAACACTAGATTAATGGATACTTACCTTAATCATGTGGAACAGCATGGCAGTACTACCCTTTTCTGGCAGCTGCAGCTGGACATTTAACATGGCAGGGTTCAGCTGTCGACTTATCCAACAAATCAGATTGCAATAGCAAGTATATGTCCTTACGTTGAATCTTTTTTTCTTTAACTACATTCAAAATAGTGAATGTCTTTGTTGGTTGTGTCAGTATATGACGAAATACTCAAACCTTATTCTTTGAATTCCTAATTTGCAGGTTTGTGTCGAATAAATGGTTCGGAGCATTCATATTTGGTGGAATTTTATGTGGCGTACTTGCATCATGATCAATGAGGCATGTATTTGCAAACAAGTTTTTTCCATAGTAACCAATTTAACCGTAGCATCGTTATAATGAAAAACAAGTTCGTTGTTATGTTTTGGTGGAGCATATATACAAACTTCACTCATAGTAAATGCATTGTTCTAACTTTCTTCTTCTAACTAACTTTTAATATTCTGTTGTTTTTCTAGGATCATTTATCCAAATTGCTCATTGTATTACCTCAAAAAAAAATTGCTCATTGTGTGTGTATCATTATGCTACTCCAGTTTGTAAACGGATATATTTATACCCAGAACACAGAAATACTACAAACACTTTCCTGCAGCGAATGCTGAAAAGCGTAAATATATTTGAGATGTTCTCAATTGGTGTAAAGCACATGCCACGTGAAGAGATGCCGCTTGGCTTGTGATAAGTGGATCTGTATGTTCTACTGTGTGATTTTGTACATTCCAACTAGACAGCACCACATGAGAGTGATAGAAGGTGTACGAATTACTCTGAATGAGAGTTTTTTTAAAAAAAAAATTTGTAGTTTCAAAGTCTTGAGAACGGTGTAAATCAGCTATTATTATGACGAAATTATGAAACCCAACTCTTATCTCTCGTCGTGAATTTCATGCCATGGCAAAAGATTTTATTATTTTTTATGTAGTTTGACAATTTTTAAGAAGAACACCACAAGCCCAAATTAATCACTCCTGCAAATTGTATCATAATAATAGCCGATTTACACCGTTGTCAAGACTTTGAAACTAAACTTTTTTTAAAAGAAAAACTCTCATTCAGAGTAATTCGTACACCTTCTATCACTCTCATGTGGTGCTGTCTAGTTGTTAAAGTTTATTAGGCAACTCCGGAAATAGTTGTTTTAGGATTGATTGTGATCTTGGGATAAACTTCTTTACCTCTGGGAGAGGCTCTTGCCCTCCAAGCCATGTATGTACTCATATATTCGCCGCTCAATGCAATATAACCCGCGCATTATACCCAATCTTACGAGTAGGCTAGTACTTCATCTAGATACAATTATATATGGACATAATTCATGTAATATTTGATCTTAGAACCATGCAACAAAAATATTGTTGCAATCCTATAAAATCATAAAATGAAGCTATGCACTGTAAGAGGTTGAGGTTTCAGTCATCCATCTAAACTTCTAATGATCATGTCACTCTTGTAAACAGCATAACGAAACTCTGAACTTGAGCTGAGATTTCATTCATCAATCTAGATCTCTAATTGTGGTGTGACACTCTTGGAAACAGCATAAAGAAACTCTCAACTCAAATGGCCTCAGCAAAGTTCAACCGTCAATTGCAGATTCTGGCATGGCAACTGAGAGTAGACACATTAGTCTAGCCCGGGTTTCGCAAGAGACAGTTGATAGCGTTAACAAGAAATGGTTTTAGGTTATATATCTGCTCGTGGGGCGCTAAAAACATAAATCAACCATCGCAGCGCTTGAGAGCTACTGTCTCAAATTGGAAACACCATTTGAGCTCCAGATGTTGCTGTTCTCAAGCAAAAACGTTCAACGGTTTGACTACATTTTACTGCAGTATCTTGCAACTAAACCAGTGCAGCGCAGCACAGTAATCGTCATGAGTTCAGTTGTTATTTCTCATTAATTTAAACAGTACGTCGAAACGACCTCAATTGTTAATTTAAACAGTACGTCGAAACGACCTCAATTGACCTGCTGTCGCAAGGCCCCTCCAGCTGGGAAGTGCAATTCACCTTCGACTCTGCTGAAAGACAACCACCACTCTGTTTCATTTGCCCTTTTTTCCCTTCCATATAACAGTACAACCAAACGACCTCAGTCGACTAGTTGGTGCAGTGCCCTTCCTCGACACGATAAAAGCACCAAGGTAGAAGTATTTTACAAACTTGCCTTTTCACATGAAGGCCAGGAATTGTTCTACTGAATCACTGGTAACCCAGAAGACCAGCAATTGACACAAGAGCCACATATATAGTGAAGTCTGTTTTTATTTCTGCTTTGACATTGCAGCACAATTGTTATGGGACCTTTTCCCCCACTGTGGTTAGGTAAAATGTGCTTCTTTCAAGGGGTCATCCAGGTGGCTTGCCAGGCCACGGAGAACTTTAAAATTTCTGCATTGAAGAGAGTGTTCAATACTTCAACATCAGGTATATGATCAAGATAAAAGATTAAGCAAGTGATTTTATGCATGGCCTTGAAAAAAAAAAGGAACAGAAACTCTTTAGCGCACAAGGATTGCCTTTGTGTAACTGAAGATAAAGCAACCACCACTAAATGGAGATAAAGCTGTGGTTTCCCAAGATGCCTCAAGTTAAACTGCTCTTCAGAATATTGCAAATAACTGGTGGATAACGATATCCCAGAATGCCTGATTGCAAATGTTTCAGTTCACTTGGTCAAATGATGAAGAAAATGATTTTTTGCGAAAATAAAACACTGAAAGAAAATGAACGAAAAATAGTGAGAAAAAAGAAAAATAAGATGATCCACGTATTGATGAATAGACAAAATGATTGCAGAAGTCCCCTTGGACACCTATATCCAATTTTAATTGTTCAATGGTGACACAGAACTGCCCGATTCCTACTACATTAGAAGGTATAACGGCATTTCTAGGCATGCATGCATGGATTACTTGTCCAGAACTAGAATCATGTTGACTGGATATGGAACATAGATTTTACATTTTACTTACATTTGATATATATATATATATATATATATATATATATATATATATATATATATATATATATATATATATATATACACACACAGCTGGTGATCCCTAAAGATGCATCCGACTGAGGAAGTCTGACAGCCTAGAAGACAAAAATAATGGTGAGCCTGTGAGAGGGTAAGTTGAGGGCAAAACATACAAGTGTGCATAGAAACTTGATATACATACCTGATATTTTTTGCAATTACTGTGTTTCCATCATCAGCATCAAGATGCCTCAGTACGACCTCTTCCAAGCGTCCATCTCTGTAGGCATGCTGCAGAACATGCATGTTACAAGAGTAAGTTCAACAATAAGTGAAAACGATGGTCTTTACTGAGCAGGAAACATCACAGTTTACATAACAAATTACCAAGGAGAGTCACATAGGGAAATACTAAAAAATTAAAGTTTCTTACACATTAAAACAGCTATCTAGAAAATCTCTCAGTGAGCACAGCACAATACACTATTGCCACTGAATAAGAATTAAGAATTGCCCCATACAAATGAATCTTTTATCCAGTAACTAATTTTTACCACTCCATGCAAGAACTTTTACATTGCAAGTAAATTTGAACCATTTTAAAGACTTGTCGTTTTAGCTAGAGTTCTGTTCGTTACTAGATCTCACTGGATAGCCAACTACAAATTTGATTTACAGATCTCACTATACATCAGGTGCATTCAATTCAGATATCTATAGCATGTAAAAGATATTATTCCATACCCTGTAGAAACAACTTGTACCAAAGGGGCATGAGCCAGTCCCAAAATCAAAATACTTGCAATCAATAGACCTGCAACATTATATTCTACATTAGATGCTAAGAAATAAGTAATAAGTTGAACTATTATTCACATTAAATTGCTTCTCGTAAAACATATGTTGGATGACATCTTCTAGTGTATTCCCACTATGGCTTACTCAACTGAGTTAAGGTATGAAGGTTCAAATATTTGAAACATTCCATTGATTTAACACATAACAAATAAAATTAGGGGCGTACTACAGATGGGAACATGAATCTTACTTGAGCTTGGATTTGTAGCTTTCAGTGATCTCCTCTTTCTCTTCCTTCGAGAAGTACCAAAGAACACTTGGAATGACGTAGTAAGAAAGTTTGCGACATATTGGACAAGCCCTCAGTGCTGAGTTCACATCCATACCAGATGCAGGAGAATTGCTACGCCAATTTCTAATGCATGCAATACAGAAAGGATGATCACATTCAGATAACAATCCAAACTTTCTTTCAGCAGCAGTAGGCTTTGATAGCACACGATCTAAACAGACACTGCATTCTATCTCTTGACTGCGTTTCAGAGCTTCAAGGCGTTTGTGGTTTTTCTCACATAATTTCATATGCTCCTCCCTCTCATCAGGACGATAAGGATGCAAGCACATTTTTCCACAAGTCGTGCAAAGATCCCCATGCATTTGAGGGCACCCTTCCCCATAAGGACAGTTACCAGCAGCAGCAAAAGAACAAATAGGCAGATCAGCAGGTTTCAACGATGTCTGGTTTTGCAAAGTGTTGTTAGAGGACCAGTCAATTTCATCCTCTGAAACAACATGTTGAAATTCATTTTGCCATGCAGGCTTACTGGCAGAATGTGCCTGCACATCCACAGATATTTTATTTCTTTGGTTGTTTGAATCTGTTTGGTGCCCTGCGTGAGGAGGATGACCGGGACTTAAAACTTGCAGAGAACTAGATGAAAGTCTTGCAGTACTTGATGACGGTGGTGGCGGAACCACTGTTGGGTTACGAGAAACTTTGACATGGTCATATCTGCAACGGCTACCATATGAGCATGCACCTTTCTGGTAGAATGTGCAAACCTGAGTAGGAAACTATCACAGTAAGAAACCACAGAGGATATGCACTGTAAATCCAGATGTGAGACTAAACGCATGTAATATTTATCCATAATTACATTATTCGCTTGATCTTTCCAGTCATGGGAGAACTCACAGTATTCTCCTTTCAAGCAAGCTCCATGCATGAAAAACTTGCAAAGAACCCTGGAACAGTCAGCAATTATCAAAATTGTTTGTTTCATCTCTGGCAGAAATAATTTACCAAGACCCGTGTCAAGATACTGTTTATCAAGTAAACAAGATGAAAAATGTAAGTCTGTATTAGGAATTCATAAGCTCCATGCATGAAGAACGTGCAAAGAACCCTGGAACAGTCAGCAATTATCAAAATTGTTTGTTTCATCTCTGGCAGAAATAATTTACCAAGACCTGTGTCAACTGTCAAGATACTGTTTATCAAGTAAACAAGATGAAAAATGTAAGTCTGTATCAGGAATTCATACTTAGATGGTTTTTAGCACAGAATCTGAAAGGTGTGTTTGGTTCACACCCCATCTAGCCTTAACAACATTAGGCAGTGTCTTTGAAATTTGGCACAGATTTGAGGGTGCAAAACAATCTTTATCAAAATTATGTTACTTCTGCTAGTGGAGTTGAACCATGAAGTAAATTCAAACAAACGATTATTAGTAACTACCAGAGGGCCTGAAAAATACTCTACCTAACTATAACAAAGGGCCCGATTCCAGTCATCCCCCAGTTGGGTCATGACCAAATACTGGTAAGGTTTGAAACATTCTATATTTTCCTTTAGCACCTCGTATATTTATGATTTTTTTTCTATGAATTAGAGCAATAAGCTTTTGCTATACTAGGACAAGAGAAGTAGTTTTCGGACTTGGGAGAATACTCTTATAAGTTAGATAAAGAGTATGAATTCATGGAACATGCTGAAGTATTATCAAAGCAAAACTGTTCTGCTTATACAAACATAATACTGGTTCCAAAGAATATTTACTTTCTGTTATTTGTCTTGATAACTGCTTCAAAAAAAAAAATCAAACTATGAGCACTTTCATTGTTCCAACAGATACATACAGGCCGATTGGAAGTGGTGGCTGTGGATGTGGCTGTGGATGCAGCAGCCGCTGTGTAGCAGCAACCAGCCATCACAACGGCCATTGAAATTGGAAAGTACGGAGACAGCGAATAGGAAGGCAAAAATAGAAGAGGAAAGCTCTTTGGCCTGCTGCAGCCGCTCAAAGAGCAGAAGCGAGCAGGCTCAAAAACAATTAAGAATCCTTATTTCCCATTTGTTTGTTTAGAATACAGACATACTTTGGTTATTGTGGGGAGACAGACATACCTCGACTTAAGCATAACCTGTCAGTTGTGGAACTGGCCAAACAACACATGCAACATAATTAATCTAAAACAATCTATGGAACCACCCAAGATGTCTCATACCATCCCATACTGTATTTAGTGCAAATAGTAGATATTAGGCCCAAAATCAACACCAGGGCTCGATTCACAAACAAAAGATGATCAAATCAAAAGCTAAAACAAATACAGACCATCTTGGCATCTTTCCCGTTAAAGCAATCACAAGCATAGAAAGCCAACCACTGGACCCACAACCAAATGTACATGATCATTCGACCTAGATCAAATTACCATTTGATTACAAAAGCTCAGGACTCTCCAAGAGCTAAAATCCTGCATTGCATCAAACCTACATCACTCAGCTACCCACCTCTACGCCTACTACAAAAAAGACAATCAGCGGGTCAGCTTGAGCTGGCCTCCAACTCAATCCCAAATCGAAATTACAAGGTAACATGATTTTTTTCTCAGCTCCGACATCCAACCTACGTCGAGACGAAGCCCAATTCGCCCCCAATCCAGCTTTCACCATCGCCAAACACACACCGTAGGCAAAAATCAATCGATCCTGGACCCCGCACGTAGCTGGGAAAGAGGACCGAATTCAAACCGAAGCGAAAGAGGCAAAGAGCAAATCACCTATTGGTGGACGACGACATGGCGGGACCGACCCGGGCCGAATCGATCGGATCAATCCGGGTTCGCGCGGCGCAGCCCGCCGAAGAGAGCAATAGGGAAAGGACCTAGGTCTCCGCCGCCGGACGAATCCTTTACCACCGCGTCGCCAAGGGTTAGGGCTTGCTTGAAACCGGTGGCGCCTTCCTCCGCTTCCGCTCCTCCCTCGCGCTCGTCCTGTTTGGGCCTCGGCTTTGCGAGGGTATCGTATCCGGAATGATTCCGGGAAACAGGAGGACAGGAAATGACGGTTTGCCCCTTTGGTGAAAGAAAGCGGATAGCTGCAGAAATTGGACACACGCGTAATATGGATGTCTAGCTTAGGAAAGCGAGTTGACTGGTTTTGAAACTTTGACCAAGTTTAGCTACGCTTTGTTCGCATGCTCCAACTGTACTGTATCGTATCAAAATTTACGTGTATATATATATGCATAATTTAAAGTAGATGTATAAATAACTTATGTAATTAAGTTTAAAAATATGTTGATTTAACTAAGCTTAACTTAGTTTGTCAATATACTTCAAAAGTAATGTATGCATGGTCAATAAAGATATTTATACCAAAAAAATATCAAAAGAAAATCATGTTTTAGGAATCCTTTATAGGAACATTATTCTATGGTTTAAATCCTATAAAAACGTTTTTTTGTGTCTCTACTAACCTTTGAAGGAAAAGAATTGACTCCTCAAATTCAAATCTTATAAACTGTGAATGGAATAATTCAATTCATATTAAAAAAACTTGAACGAAATTAATTATTTCATTTCCAATTATAACTCATTTGATTTTTTTACTTGTTTTCCTTTGCAACAAAACAATGTGGTTTCACAAATAAAACCCTAAGGTCCTTGACAAAAAAAATCCTAAGGAACTACAATGGAACACTACAACAGTAGAAATTTAAGAGGAAATTAACGATGAGGCCATTGACATAACTTTCCTATGTTTTGCAAGCCTTGAGTTTGCTCATTTTTTCATATACCCATTTGAAATTCCTTTGTTTCCCACTTTTTTTATGTTTCAAACTGCCCCTTGAAACTTGGTAGTCTTAATTTACAATTTACCTATCATGTTGGGCATTATGCCATGTGGCCAAAATGTGTTTTACGGCCAGTTTATGTACGGAAAGTTTGCAAAACTTCACTGTAGCAAAAGTTATGAGAGGATTAACGGTTTTCAGTGGAATGAAAGTGTGAATGAATAGTAAAACTGAATCAATCTAAACGAGCCCTTAGCTGTAATTGGAATTATTGTAATAGCCAATCCCGTGAACTTTGGACGCCGATTGTAATGGGCGGTTGGTTGGGCTAAACTATAAAGTCATTTTAGGGCCCGTTTAGATACGGAAAGTTTGCAAAACTTCACTATATAAAAGTTTGTGGGAGGAATTACGATTTTCTATAGAGTAAAAGTGTGAATGAATAGTGAATTTGAACGAATATAAAAGTGCCCTTAGACTCTAATTTGAATTGTTGTAATAGCCAACCCGTGACGTTTAGATGCCGATTGCAATGGGCGGTTGGTTGGGCGACATCGATAAACCTTATAGGTTACACAAAGGTTAATAATCATACATACCCAATTACAAAAGGAAAAGGTGTACATTACCCCCTCAACTATTACCAAAGAGTATATTACCTCTTTATACTCTTAAATCATGTACATTTAACATTAAACTCTTCAAATAGTGGAAATTACCCCTAAGGCCTTAAGAAATCTTTGTAACCAATCAATGCTTCAAACATTAGCACTATTCTGTCCACGACTCCATGTCTTCGCGATATAAATTGATTTGATTACCTATCTAAGAAAGCACTATTGTGTCTACATCTTAGTTAGGAAAACCAAGATTAATACTACTTCATTCCTTCATTCCTTGGAGAGTAACATTAAACCAGTCTTAAGGCCTTAGGGGGTAATCTCCACTATTTGAAGAGTTTAAGGTTAAATGTACATGATTTAAGAGTATAAGGGGGTAATCTATTCTTTGGTAACAGTTGAGGGGGGTAATGTACACTTTTTCCATTACAAAAATCAACATCATGTAACTCTGATAGTGTTCACCTAAATATGTTTAAACAATCATCTAGACATGATTAAACGCTAGACGAAGGGTAGGCATGCAATTTATGTCCTAGTTGGCCAATTAAACAGTAGATGCGTTTGGACAATCAAACCAGTCAAAGGACGATGTAAACATTGACTGCTCAATGAGTGTTTAGACGTTTATTTAGGCGATAAAAAACCCGCGTGCATGGGAAACTTGGGCGCTGGTGGCAGAAATTTTGAACCACTACACTGTGTAGGAAGGATAATGTTTGTTGTCACCATTCCTTTTCATAACCTCATTTTTTTATTGTCCCCGCCTCTCGGGAAGGAAAATTTTCACCACTCTTCTCGGCTCCTCGCCACTTCCTAGCTGCCGCCGTAGGCGGCAACACGCCTACCGCCTGCGCGTGTGTGTCACAACTCGGCAGCGGCCACCCCTCTCCTCGTGGCTCCTCATGGCCGGGCCTCCTCGTGGGTCTAGCTCACGACAACGTGCTCTTGCATGGTCTGACCCTCTCCATGGCCCAAGATTTAGCGTCATCGTACATAGAGTGGTAGCACTACTTTCAATGCCCCCGCGTTGTCTCCCCTGGGGGCAACACGGGCGGCCACCAACCCACCACCACCGCCACCCCTCTTCCCGGCCTCCTCCTCTCCTTGTCGTCGCTGGAGCCGGGCACCGGAAGTCTGTGTGCCGGCAAGGAAGGAGCCGGCAAGGCTCCCTTCTTCACCTGGCCAGGGCCAGCCTTGGGGGCCAGCCATGGTGCTATTGACCATGAAGGCGAGCACGGCTAGGGCCGCCGGATCCAGTGTCCCGGGGACCAGATCTGGCCCCTCAGGGGCAGATCTACACGGAGGTGCGGCCACACTTTTGCGGAGGCAAACTGTCAAGGCGGCTACAGCGGTGGCCAGGCCGTCGGTGGTGGTAGTGGCTGCGTGGGGCAGCGGCAGGCGCTGCTGCGCATCTCGCACGTGGGGTCGGGTTTTTCCTTGTCGTATTCATCTCACCTGGAGAGGTCCTATTTGGAGCTTTGTGGCGCAAGCGGATCAGCGGCGGCGTGGTGCCGTGGTCGGCCTGTTCGTGGCCTCGCTGCGTGGCGTCATGGAGGCGCGGCCGGCGGTAGCGGCACCATGGTGGTGCGGTAACATCTTCGGGACACCGGCGGGGTGCTTTGCTCCGGCGGCTTCAACTCGGCGGCGTGCTGCAGTATGGTTGTGGCGCGTGGGCGCGAAGATGTCATCTCTGCAACAATTATGTGGCTGTAGGTCGGCGTGGCCATAGTTCGGTGGTGGCCACACATGTTGAGGTGGTGCTCCTAGGTGGTGACTACTGCAAAGGTGGAAGTCAGTGGCGGTGGTGGCGCACCGGCTAGGCTACCATGGCTGTGGCCCGGATGTGCCACGCAAGGTACGTCCAGTGTGTGGTTCGTGTGCTCTAGGCGAAAGCCTTTTCTGCTATTTATACTGGCAAAGATGACGGCACCACGCCGCACTGACAGTTGCCAAGCAACGCCATCCGCCGCGGTCCGCTGCAAGCAGCCCAACCAGCAAACATGCGACAACCAACGACTACCAATACGGCTACGAATGCCACCACGAGAGCTCGACATCACCCATTTAGCTTGTCGTGCAGTGGAATTTCGAACACCAAGCTGAGTCGACCACGAAAAATGGACCCAAAGCACCACGAGCATAGGTAGGTCTCTAGAGACAATGCCCCCAAGAAGGATGCGACGCTAAAGGCATCGTTGTTGCTCATCCAGCTGGACATGGTTTTCACCAAGAGATCCCCGTGAAGTGAGGTTGTAGCTCCAAGATGACGCCCCCAACGGGGAAGATGACGCTCACGACATTGGTATCATGGGACGACTTGACTTGCAGCGTACCGTGGCGGGCTGCCCAGCACCTTTAGCTGGGCTTTTCGGTGTAGTACATCGTTGAAAGACGGCACAAGCGACTTCTGCGGTTCACTGATACGGTGGCGGAGGTTACAGGCGTAGGCAAAGCAAGCAGGTGAGGTCGGCATGTGGCGGTGGCTTGACATTGATGGAGATACGAGGGTGTGGGGCAACACCACTCACCATCTTGATTGCGACAGATAAGGAACCGTGGCGTGGAGTCATGTGGCGGGCGTGGCGAGGCCCCGACACATGGTGTGAGGTGACGGGCGTGAGGTCCAACGGCAAAAGTGGCGAGGCCCCCGCGCATTGTGTGGCGCGACTGCGAGGCAGTCTTTGAGAGGCCCGGTTTCTTGTGGTTTCACTCTATCTTGTGGTGTGACGGAATGATGTTATGTGTTTGAAACTCTGATGTCTAATTGTCTACTAAAATACTAAATATTATTTATATTCTATGGAAGCAAGAAGCATGCATTAGGCCAGTCTCAGTGGGGAGTTTCATTGCACAGTTACCTAGAGTCCACGTCATCTTTTCACAAGGATGAAACTGACATGTTGTAGCAGTTAATTCCTACATGGTGGTTGGTCAAATATGTTAGATGATGAAACAAAAAGCTCTCAATGGGAGTTTCATAGAGTTTCATTGACTAGGTAACTATACATGGGGAGTGTCGTGCTCTTCTTCTATCTTCTCATAAAAACCAGTGTTCGCCTACATGGCCGTTTAGGGCGTTTACACGGCGTGTAAACTCTACACGATGGCAAGCCGTGTAGGCTGATTAGCCGTGTAAACCCGTTTCAGCCGTTTGAAAGACCGTTTAAACAGCCGTGTAGACCGACTTTTTGCTAAACGATGGGTCACCGACCGTTCGCCGTTTAGCGTTTAGGCTAACACTGATAAAAACTCTGTTATGTCAGCAAATAATGTTAGCAAACATGTTGATGTGCCAATAATTTAATGCCATAAAACCCTCCATGACACCTCCACTGAAACTAGCATTACAATGTCATTAGTTGCATCTATTATATAGTTGTGCAGCTGCATCTAATGCATGGCATGCATGGCTCAAAGTGCGAAAGTTGGATTATAGAACTATGATATTAAATTTGTATTTTTATTTGCTGCTATAGTGAAAGCCATCTAAACCGTTTAATATATCATCTAAACCATCTAAACATTAAACGAAGTGAGTCGTTAAACGAAGTGTGACTGACTGTAGCGTTTAGCGTTAGGATAACATACTGAGAATTAACCGAACACAGGCATATGACAAGGTCAACTCATATACATTACCATGATTCCATGAACCACCAAATAGATGATGCCTAAAAGCAAGCATGTGAGGATCCGAAAGCCTAAACATGTAAACCACCGAGTAGGCTATGTTTATACATAACCTATACATAATTATATATATCTCATTACAGCACTTTCTCAGTCTCTACAATTAGTATACAATCTACTGTAGATACAATAATATACAGAACATCTAAGAAGCAGAACCTTTTGTTTGCTCTATTTCCAACGCCTGCTCTGCCACCATGATACATGAATCCATCTCCAAACTTGAAGCCTCGCTGTTTTCTCTTACTGAAGGTGCTCTTGGCAAAGATAGGATATCAGGGCTGCATTGTATGTCAGGCTGGATTCCTACTTGATCTATTTCATGCAGTGCTGGAGAGAGATACTTTGCCACCGTGATAAACAGAGCAGACCCATCATCCAACTCAGTGACACTCTGCGCACAGAGATATGAAGCACACTAAATTCAAGTCTTGTACAGAAAAGAACCGAGCATAAGTGTATTGTGAAGTTGTGCTTGCCTGAATTTTTCCTTTACCAAAGGTCCTGTGGCCGACCAGAATAGCTCGTCCATTGTCATGTAATGCCCCTGCCAAGATTTCACTTGCACTTGCACTCCCTTCGTTGACCTATGTTTATGCACATGAACAGAGAGCAGGCATTAAGTAAATCAGAAATAATATTCCCATCTGTTTAACATAGCGAAGTCATTACAGAAACATATGCAGTCTATTACGTCTGTATGGAATGAAAAATCTTGCACTATTGTGTTTTGTCCTTGAGAACAAATAACTATGTCAAATAACTCAATGACGGTCCATAGGCAAAGAGAGTGTGATTTTTGAAGCATTCAAACAACAAACATTATCATATCATGTTTTAGCTTATATGTCTCAGTTTATAAAATAAATGCTTGCAAGTTCGAGGAAAGTTTGTTAAGAGTGAGAATAGGCTTTGGTATATGGATGTTTTTGAAGAAGAAATACATAGTGATTAAATGTGAACCATATGGTAATTCTTCCGAAGGCAAAACTAATTAAATGCATGGTTCGATGACAATGTAGTGGTCCTTTTTGGCAAAACCTGTACCCATGTAGAACAGAAAATAAGCAGAGTCCAAGGTGTTTGAATAGAAAACTCACGAGCACTACAAGAGGATCGTTTGTTAATGAATGCCCTTGGATCATATTTATTGGCAGTACATTTCCCTCACGATCAATAGTGTTCACAAGAGTTTCATCTCCATCCAACCAAATTTGAGCCACATCTAGACCAGCTTTTACTAATCCACCCTATTCAAAACAACAAGATTAATACAATAAAGATTTGGCCATCGAACTTCTGAAGAGCAATTTTGACAAAAATAGACTAACTGGGTTATTCCGTAGATCCAGAATGTATGACTCGACACCCTCATCCTCCATCCTTTTTACGGCATTTTCCATTTCAGCTGCAGCAGTCTGATTTAAAAGAAAAGGAAATCATATGAATGGTTTAAAAAGGTCATATAGGAAGTACATCAGGATATAACGGAGAATTAAACTAAGAACATATTAGGTTCACAGTTAAACAAACTGAGGGGTTGTCACCCAGAAAAAGCTGAGGGATTTTCCAAACTCATCTTTAAAGTTGAACAATAAATAAAGTATTCTGAATTGGAAAGTACCAGTTCTTTTATATAAAACATAATGTAAGATTAGTTTCAATTTTCAAAGTAACTGGGCAAGCTAACAGATGCAAGCCTCAACACATTTAACTCCTTCAATACAAATATGTCACAGGGGTTTGTAAAAGACTTGAGTTAATACTCTCTATTGAGGAAAACAATTTACCTCTGTTTATAGATAACTTCAGTTTTAGGTGCAAACTTGAAATCCAAAACAGAGGAATATGTATAGTATTTACCTGAGAAAAGGCAGTTAGTCTAACGTACCCAGTTTTGCACTCATGGCCATCGTCTGACCTATGAGAGATAATTGTAGTTGATAGAGGAGAAAGGTTGATAATTTCACGAGACAGCTGGACCTTCGGAAAGAAAAGGTAGCAGATGTGATTAGGAAACACCCAATCAGTTTTGATAGGAAAATAGTTCCCTTGTGGCTAATGCATTTGTAACAGAGTAGTTAATAAATTTTATCTACCTCCAGTAAGCACAATTCACATCTCTGATTGAATTGAAGACAACCAAACTTTCAAATTACACACATAAAAATCTGCTTAGCCTTTTAAAGTTGTTGAGATAGTACGTTGGGCATTTACCTCTTTTTGCCTAATCCTGCCACCCCTATCATTGCCAGTTCCCTGGAGACATGATTATGCATCAGTCAGAAAACACATAAATGAAGACGTGGAAAGATGCTTCTGCACCTAACTTGACCAAGTATGTAAAAGAAGTATAACAATAGAAGGTATGTCAGAGAGTTAGGTGGACGATGAGAACATAATGTTTCAGTGCTAGATCAAAATCATGGGCATTTATTTTCAGGGTTTGAAGTTAAACTGGTATTCTCAAGTTGAAGTGAAGTTAAGGATCATTAAAAAAAATGAATTGCAAGATAAGAAAATACATCTAATAGTTTCACTTTCACTGTTGTTCCTACACGCCCTCTAAGTCTCTGAGCCGCGGCCTCTCCATCCAATCCAGAAACACTCTTCCCTACAAAATCAGGAAACAAAATCATCAATTTTGGCCCCCCTGATTATGGAGCCTAGTTTATAAAAACCTGGTTGCACAATGGTGGTAGGGAAAAAATAGATAATGCATAGTCGACATAGCATCAATCTCACATTTGGCCCTCAATTGTGTCAGTCGACAATAAGGCTAATTATTTCATTCCATAATCTGTAATGATTTCTCATCTGTTTATAGATAAGGACAAGTGTTCCGACCTCTTGCATCATCCAATGCATACAGCCATGTAATGATTTCTCATAGTGTTATGGTGCATTCTTTTATATACTCCTTACAACTCAATGTTGACAACAAGATAACGCTGAAGTCAGAACAGATGTTTCATGGATATATACTGTATCACATACCGACCCTACAAGAATGGAAAAGAAAAAACTGAATGTATACATAATAAAATACAAAACTGAATTTATACATAATAATGAAGTTTTCCTTGTGCAATCAACAGAACAGATTAACAGTAGAAAAAAGAAGTGAAATACCGTCTATCTCAACTAGTTCATCGCCTTCATGTATGCCTGCTCGATCTGCTGGGCCTCCCTGAATGCAGTCCATAACAAGCTGAAACAGACCTGGGAATTAGTAATGGTACACTTCCTTATTATGTCCTCTTTAGAAGAGGACGAACAAAGATAAACTTACCAAGCGTCCAGAGCTTGGCTCCTTGTTTATGAACACGCCAACCCCTTGCACATTTCCATCGCTTCCTATTCTGAAACTCTGATACTCCTGCATGCAAACAACCATGCATAGACTTGTAACAATTCAGGACAGATTTGTGCAGGTCAGATGGTAGCTGTTTGTTGAGATTTCACAGTTTCAATCCCTGCATACCTTCGGGCTGATGATCCTTGTAAATGGGTCCCCCAGCGTTGAAAGCATCCCACTGATTTTACTGTAGGCCGCGTCAGCTGATTTCAGTGGAAACATCTCTACCATTGTTTGCTGCAGTTTCTGATCCCAATCTACACAGTCAGCAAAATAAGTACACTGAAAATAGCTTGTCCTATTTATTTTGTCTTCAGGTTGAGATTTTCAGCAACCATGGGTTCCCTCTTTTCACTGATGGTAATGCAGACTGGTATAGTTACTGTACCAACCAGATACTTGAAGTTCACTTCACTTCCATCAAATTATCAAATGAAAACACTCAAACAGCATTATTATGCAAAATTGGTGTTATACCTTGGTGGTTGAAGGTGGGATCAACGAAGGTCTCACGTATCAGTCCCCACGCCTCCACCAGCGTCCTCTGCACCCTGTTCACCTGCCAACAATAATCCAAACAAACAACATCACCATAGAAATTCCCCCTTCCTCGGAAACACGAAGCCGTCGTCCATCGGCACCCCGACCCACCTCGCGCGCCTTTGCGACGGGGAACGCGACGGTGAGCGATTCCGCCCGGGCCGGCGGCGTGGGCAGCGGGGAGACATCACCGGCGAACCCGGTCAGTGACACCACGGCCGCGGCGGCGAGCCCCGCCGCCGCCTGCCCCAGCGCCCGGCCACCGTGCTCCATCACAGGACTGCAGCGGACCGCCGCCGGCTCCGGCGGCGGAGGCTGCTCTCGCTTTGCCGACCGCACCCGGAGCCTCGCTCTCCCCGCAAGAACCCGCGGCGGGGCCTTCCGGTTCCCGGTCCGCCCGGCCAGCGGGCGCGGGGCAAGTGTGGCGGCGAGGGAGCATTCCACCATTTCCATGGACGCGACGCCGGCGGCAATGGCGAGCTAGCCTCTCTCTCTCTCTCGGCAGCGCGCGGGATGGGCGCACAAGTGGACACCGGAGGAGTCTTGAAGAAGCTGGGCTGGTGGAGGAGAGGAGATCCGTGCGGAGGGATCTTCCCGCGCGTCCACGTCGCGGGCTCACGGTCGCCCACGTATCTCCGGTCCGCTGGGAGCGGCGCGTTTGGGTGGTGGTGCGCGCGACAGATACTGTCTACTGTAGTCCTGTTTGTGTTTGCTAGTGTTCGTCTAACCAGAGTCCAAAACTGATGGGTTAAGAATGCAGATCTGTCGACCCAGCCCCTTGAAAACCAAAAGAATTTTGAAGGATCCTAAAAATTTCATATGTGCTCCTTTGGAATAAGGAATTGTACCCTATGAAATTTTTTAGGATTGTCAAGAGATATATGAATTCTCATAAATGTTGGAGGGAAACTAACGTGAGGTTGGACATCATGAAAACTTTTATATGCTTCTTATCTCTTTCTATTCTTGTGTTGTTTCTATGTTGCATCCAAAGGCGATATTTGAAACTTTCCTACGCTTTAAATTCTTGTAGGATTGCAGGCTCCATGTAACTCCAATCCTGTGTTTTTCCTATTCCTATGTTTTGTGATTCTTGATTTGAGAAAATATATATATCTCAATCACCATTTACAACCATTAGATCAAGATCTAACATTTCACATCTTCCCCCTCTCTCTCCCCTTCTTTCCTTCTTCTTCCCCTTCGTTGCTTCTTCCTTACGTGCCCCCTATGCTCCACGCTCAACCCCGATGCCCTACCCCAACTCTAACTCCCTCAGCACCAGCACCTCCCTCCAGCTCCAGCGGCGCCCAGCGGTGCAATCCTCCGCCGCCCTACACTAACCCATTTTACTGAGCCGCATCCTCTCCAGCGTCGTCTCTCCGGCCTCCACCACCGGTCAACGAGTTGCTCAGAGCTCCCTCTATAAACGGCTACTAAGGAAGCCCCCAAGCCCCAAACCCTAACAAGCACAAAGCTGAGCGATTATGGGTGCCTTGCTGTAGCTAGGATCCTGGCACATGGACGTCTCTGAAACCTCCATTGATCTTGTGTTGTCTCGACGATGTGGAGGCACCATCCCTGGTCACAGGGCTAGATGCGGGCACTATTTATGGTTCCTGCTCCACGGTAGGTCGGCAGCACTTTCCCACCGACAGTAGACCATGTCGACCGCCATGGCTATAGCGATGTACCCCCACCTGGCAGTGTGCCCATCTAGATCTAGCTCACCGAGGCCCACTTTGGGAGCAAGGGCTACTAACCCAGTGTTGATGCTCCTTAGAGTGCCAATATGTGAATCACTAGCGCACGGATCACTAGCTTTCCCTTAAAGTATTCATAGAAAGTTTATGAATACGTGGATCGACAATGAACTTACTAGTATTTTCCATCTCATCTATATCCTAACATGAAGCATAGATTGCAAATAAAGATTAAACCTTTAAGATATGAGTGTTGACGGTCCTTACATATCATATTTAACATTCAACATTTGCCGAAAACAACCACCAAACTTAGTAATAGGAATTTATGACTAATCGTTTCCATAAGTTTTGGTGAATTGTTGATTTCAGGAGACTACACGTGCATCTGGAAAGAAAAACCCACTCAGAATACCCATCCAGTAATCCAGGAAAGCTAGACGATGGCTAAAGACTCACAAACCCAAGGGAAACCAACATAACGTGCGCATCGCAGCAAGATCTAAGCCCAACACCCCCAAGGGAGTCCACTGGCCGAAGGTGATGGCTGGGAGACGGTGCCAAGTGATCGGCCATTCCTTGGGTTGAATACAACTAGGCCTGGCGTAAGCGGAATTGGCATAGGAAGACTATAAGGGGCCCACTGGCCGAAGTTGGACCCGAGAGGCTTCAATGGGGGATCGTCCGGTCCCCCACCAACACCTTTTTGGCCCAGTCTTCGAGGAGGCGGTGCTATGATGGATCCTTATGACAGCTCCACATGAGTTGCCATAAATAAACCTCGGGAACCGACCTTAGAGGCCTATACAAGCAACTCGGAACCTACTTCTTCAGATCATTCGACTTCGGATCAATACAGAGACACCTAGGGGAGAAGGGATGTATAGGGGATACCAAAATATCATTAGGGACAGGGAGTGTGATTCAAGGAGGGATTAGAATAGGATTAGAAGATGATTAAAGAGAGATTAGAAGAAGATTCGGTTGATGAAATCCTTCTTCGCCCCTATGATCCTTCTTCAATCTTGTAAGTACTTCATGGTATATTCATGGTTAAGTTATCCTTCATTTATCATTTGGTTGCGGGATCATTGTAATTTACTTTGGTGAAGGGTCCTGGATATGGGTAACCCGTGATCACACTAGAGTAAGTAGGTGATGGTATAGGCGTGGTGTCTAGGCTTTAGATTACCTTTGGTTGCTTTGTGTTCCACAGAGTAGGGGGTTGGTTATGGGAAGGTGACAACCTGTAACCCGACACATCATTAGATATAGTTTTGCGCACACCTCCCTATTCGGACATAGAGTTGAGATAAATAACCCTGAGGTTCCTAATTTATCTAGGTCAGGCCAGTGCTCACTCGTATAATAATACCAGTACAAAGTCTACCTTATCCATGACATTCCTTAGAACCACACTTCATAGACCAATCTCTTTCCTCTATTCTTTAGGGTATTCTAGTTAGAATACATTATACCTCCATTCCCTGTGGATACGATACCCTTGAATACTCACGGGTGAAGTACTACAATGGTATTTCTATGCGCTTGCGGATTATTCTGTAAGAGTTAAGAAACACCAGTCATTTCTGACATTGCCTACTTAGGAAACTTAGTAGTGACTTAAGAAACATCAACAATGAGTGGGTAAAGGTTGATCTCATCCATGAACATAGGCAAAGATTAAGCATAACCAAAGGGATAACCAAGCCTACCGCCTTCTAGTTGTAGTTCTAGCTAAACGAGCAAGCACAACATGCATCTCATCCAAAGCTTCTTTAAATCGTGACCTCCGGTGAAACCCCCAAGGATCCCCATCTTACACAAGGATCACACCCTGTCACGACACTCCTCTTCGGCCCAGGAACCCTCAAGCACGTAGAACATGTCGAACCCCTTTGGTAGTCTCGGCATGAACCTGTAGCCACCACGGCTACCAGAACACCCCAAGCGATCTATCTCGATAATAGATCTATAAAGTAGTGAACCAAAAGAGAGAATGAGACCATTAAAAGGACACACTCCCAAGCACCAAACAAGAAGATACTTATCACTAATACAACGAATGTCATGAAGACACATTACTCACATAATAGACATGTTTGGATCGTCACCACCGAGTACATATGTTGACGGCGCTTAGCCACGTCAATTATGAACCACAAGCGCATAGGTCGGTTGTAGCTTTTCCCTTAGAAAATTCTCTAACGTTATCAATCCGTGGAACAAGAAGGTCACCAATTGTTTTTATCTAGAAGTCTTTCAAATGATGAATATCAATGAGAACTAAACCTAACCTAATCTGAATTAAAGAGAAAACAATAGAAATCAAAGCTTTATAGAGAGTAAGATATGGAGAGCATTTGCCCATAGGGTTTTAGGATCACTAGGTTATGCAACCGCCGAATTAAAGCATCAATCTAATCTACCGAGTTCCATAAGCCGATGTCTTTTCCACCCACACTCGTCACACAATACTAGGGGTAGTCAATCATCAAGCAAAGAGAACTGATCTATGTACAAGATAGATTGATATCATAAAGAATGTTGACGATTACAAACCGAGTTCACCGTACAACCTCATGGACAAACATAGTCTTTCACCCCATAAAACTAGTCGTGACGACGGAGTTCATGGTGTAGAATTCGATGGCGAAGGATGAGGCCCACTATCCTTCATCTTGCTCTTGAGTTGTCCTTCAACGATGGGTGTTTCATCTTTGTCGGGTGCTCTCTCCTCAATGACGATGGCTTTCTCCCTTTTGAAGACCTCCCTTGCCAAAGGTTTCACTAGGACACCGCCTAGGGTTGTCGAGGGTGACACACATGCGAAAAGGAGTTGCCACTGGGCCCTGGAAAGGGCTAGGCCGGCCGGCCCAGGCCCCTTTTGGTGGCTCTCGGCTTCGGCTTTTTTGTGTTGATTCTCCTCTTCAATCCTTAGTCGTGTCCTATTTTGACTTCGTGCCGGAACTCCTCCAAAAATGCCTTATTTCCTACAAAGTTATAATATGCTCCAAAATCCAAGGCACAATAAAAAACACAGAGTTATTTCAAGTGCCAAGTGGCGGATTAGTACATGAACATTCCTGAAACCAGCGCTAAAACATCACTAAAAGTGTGTAGCTAAGGAGCGCCAACAACATACCACCGACGACTCCAAGTAGCTTGTGAACTCCACCATGGCACAACCACGTAGGGAGGCCATGGAGGATAGGGTCGACCTAAGCCATCCCTAGACAACTTAGATGACTTGCGGCGGTCGTCATCTCCCTTCAGTGTTTGCTCTAGGTTTCGCCTGGTTCTTGTGGATGGATGATCAATAGATGTTCTTGGGAGCGTGCTCCACCTTTTCCTTCACGAGATCCTTGTTTAGGAGTTAAGCAAACTCGATTTCCATAAGATTCGCCTCGCCCAGATTTTTCTATTTCCCAGCCCTTCCTTGCTTAGGTCATATCTTCTAAGAACGAAATTATCTCCAACTATGGTATTCATGACTTTCCATGAGAAAGAATTTAATATCCACAAAAAAGCGTTGCACCATAATCTGTCTGGTTTTGGGCTCTTCTGCGCAACATGTATTTTGTGGGCCATATCTCCTAGCTCTATATTCCAAATCATGCTTCCATAGGTCCAAATCTAAGCCCTTGATGATGCCGATAATTTTGGCACCAAAATATCATGTTGTCCTGAGCTGCGTCAATATCTCTAATGTTGACTTGATCTCATGGATAAGTTTCCAAATCTTCAATTCCTTCATGCTTAAGTTTCCTAAGCCAGAAGTTTACTGAATGTGGACACCTAGGACCATGGATTTGGGCTATCAAAGCCAGCATGGTCCATTGGTAGATTGGTTGAGCTTCCTCTGCTAGGCTCGATTGCTTCAGGCTCATAGTTGGTTTTTGGCTTTGCACATAAATGCTCCAAATTGGGCTGTTTTCCTTCAAAATCACAACATGCTCCAAAACACAACCCATATGCGTAAACGGGGGTATTTCACGTGCCAAAGTGGCGGGTTAATATATGAATTTATTTAAAAACTCCACTTAAGTGGCACTACAAGTGTGTCACTAAGGAGCGCTAACACCTAGGGAGCAAAATCCCATAAGGAGATTTTTGTGACACATTGATTACACAGTGTTCTCTGAGGTGCCCCCTTCCCTGTTTTTGTTTGGCATCCCAACGGATATCTAGAGTCTATAGATCGCAGCGAAGGCATCATAGTCAACGCATCGAAGCTATTCACCAAAACACCGCAGCTCTGGTAGTCCCAACAGTGGACCTCATCCTACGGGAATCATGTCACCGAATCATCAAGGTTGGCCGCCAGTGCCTGAAAGTGCATTTGACCCCCTAGTGGTTTTGGTGTTGATTAGAACCACAATTGGGAGGTTTCATGCTTCTATTGAGAAATGCATAGGATTTAAAAGAAAAGAAAAAGGGAAACATCAAATGGAGGTGCCCTATTCGAATTGAAATGGTGTGAAGCTCAAATGATGATTTAAATTGATTTACACTTTGAATTTAAGTTTAGAAAACACCGTACTATCAAGGGGGACGTGATTGATGAACTAAAGACGTCAAAGTGCAAACTTGAGATGATGAACTAGCTTTGAGAGATGCACAAACCCACTTTTACTAGTATGACCGAATGATCCAGAACAGAACCGGTTACCCAGTTTGGACCAATGGGGAGCCAGATTATTGCCAGGTCACCCGAAAAATGATCCAGCTCGGCTCTGGTGTAGACTAGGTCACCTGGCTCTCTACTGGATGACCAGGTCCCTTATGTGCACAACAACTTTCATAGTTAATTCTGTCATTTTTCTGGGTAACCCGGGCATGATCCGAATGACCCGATTAAGTAACATATATAATTTGAATGTTGATGTTCAGATGACCCGGACCCGGATGATCCGTGACTCCGAGTTTAAACTGTAATGGTCACATTTTGGGGGTCCCTATATATACCCCATTCATTTATTCCTCACTAGAGCTAGTGTCAAAACACCCTCCTAGCATTCACTCCATCTCTCCACGCCCCACTAGAGCCACTCCTAGCAAGGATTCACTTGGGGATTCATTGTGAGAGAAGGTATGAGGATTGGGTGTTGACGTTGAGTGAGGAGAAGCACTTGAATCAGCTTTGGCTTGTCATTCACGATTGTTACTCTTGGAGCTTGGCTCCTAGACGGTTAGGTGCCACCTAGGAGCGTCTCCATGATTGTTGAGTCCCACGAGAAGTTTGTATTACCCGTTTCTTATGTGTAACCATTTAGTAAGTGACTCAATCTCGATCTTTATGGTCGATTGAGGGAGGAAACGAGTTCAGAGAGACTCTACCCTTTGTGGGTGCCTCAACAGAGACGTAGCTTCTTTGGAAGTGAACTTTGGGAACAAATCTTGTGTCTCTTTATGTTGTTTATATTGCTTATGATTAATATTCTCATATTTGCTTGATATTGATCGATCTCTTTCTATACAAGTTCCCACTGTCATTGATCATGCTTTCTATTATCTAGAGTATATTTGTAAGCTTTCTATTCAAGTGGAATTGAGAATAAGTTGTTTGATTTTGAATCTTGAGCAAAGGGTGCTTTCACTATCGGGCCACCCTATACAGTGTTGAATCTTTTTGGCCACCGAATGACCCTAGACTGTGTCGGAAGACCCAACTTGACTAACACTTTATCGAAAGAATTTCAGGTTTTATAGGTACACCTATTCACTTCCTCTAGGCATCTGCAAGATCCTCTCAGTGCCACAGTGTGTGGACCTTTGTCAATGGTGATAGCCACGCTCTAACCCCAACACGCAGAATGGGTCATCGTCGTCCTCGATGCTCCCAGCGGCCGGGGGCAGTAGCCTCGTCATGAGGGAGAAGCAGAGTGCTAGGGAGAAGGTTGTCATGTCGCGGGATATGAGGTGGCGGACGTCAACGTCGTTGGTCGAAGAAGTCGGAGACGACGATGAGCGGTGGTGACACGAGGGAGGCTAGGTACACCGCGAAGGGCTCTCGAGGTAGTGCCATGACGCGCATGAATGCTGAGAAGAGCATGTGTGACGGGAGCATGTTGGTGGACTCGGCGCCCGCCGGCAGGTTCGAGTGCGACAGGAATGGGAGCACGACAAGGACGGCATGCACATGGATAGGGAGGCGGAGCGCCACTCACGAAATCATGGGGGAGCGACGCCCTGACTTGCGAGGTGGGTAAGAGGAATGCGCGGAAAGTGCGGGGGTCGGGTTCGTTCACCCGAGCGATGTGGGATTCCGAATGGTGAGGAAATCTAGCCCGTGGATAATGGCGGGATCCCCATGGGGATTAGGAATTCCAAAGTAACCCTAAGAGCCCACCTCCGCTGGAGAGCTCTTGTATCCTCTTTTGTTGGTCCAATCGGCCCCGAGCGTCCTGATGTTGTAAGAGGCTAGACAGAGCAGCAGATGCATTAATAATTTAGGATTAGTCTATGACTAAAGTAGGATCCACTATTCGGATAGGACCAAAGGAGAGACTAAAAGTTACTAAAGTAATTGTACAAAGGCTATACTATTGCTCTCCTGCTAATAAAGGTCATTGTAGAATTGGATAGGGTTTGGCCAAACTTAATGCAAGTTTCATATGAGTTTCATTCTCATTAAATGACATGCTACATAGGCAAACACCTGTCAGTCATACCATAGGAGCAGCAGGTTCCGACCAAACCGAGGGGAGTTCAATTCAATTCGAGTCCAAATTAAAGGACGAAAGTTCAATTAAGTTCAAATCGAGTCCAATCCAAAATCGGGTGCATATCAAGATGCAAAAAAATGTAGCCAATCCTGTTTTCACCAAATTAAAACCATAAGTAACAAGCGCCTAAATCAGCTACAACTCAAAACACGTCGGAGTGGAAAGCGGAATGCAGACAACTATCAACAACAAACACAAGATCCAATCAAGGTACAGGGGCCGGAGCGTCGGAGGTGCCTCCACCGTCACGAGTCACGAGCCTGTAGGGAAGACCGACCAGAGAAGGGGAGCCGACTTCGTTGCACCTTGCAAGGAGGAGGACAGTCATGGAGATATGAAGGAGGCAATGTGCCTCGCGGCTCGCGCATGCACAGATAGAGAGGAAGTTTCTGGAGAGTTGTTTGGGACTTGGGAGCGATTAGTGGCGGACAGCAGGTAGACGAGCAGCACGCAAGGGAGCAGGGGTGAGAGTGGTGTTAAATATGTAGGGTTTGTGCTGTTGGGCCTGGGCCACAATGATTAATGGGCCTTTCCTATGGAACTTCACTATCTTCTGTATTTCGGTTACTCGAGGTGTAGATAATGATTTCGGTTAATTAGTTCCTGAGACTGAATTAGTGACCCCAAAAATCGCGACAAACTAATAAAAATCAACTATAGGTATTATTTACTTTTTACATTGTCCAGAACATAATATAAAAATTTATATATCTGATCATATTTAAAAATCATGATTATCTATAAAAAAAGATATACTATAATTAGCCCGTAGCAACGCACAGGCATGTTTGCTAGTAATACAAATTTGATATGACCAGATTTGTAATTAAATATACTCTCTAGCAATATTGAGTTTATAATCATACTCAATATAGTATAAGATAAATGAATGTTCAGAGTGTGGGACCCGCATAGAGGACCCGAAGTTACTGCCTGTAGCAGCAATGACGTGGAACGTCGGATGAAGATCACGAGGTCTTGGTTCAGAAATGTAGGGGCGGCAGCAACGTGCAGCATCAGATAAAGCCACGAATATCGTCCCTGGTTCATTGGTATGCCAGAGTTACGTTGATTTCCTTTTTTTTATTTGGAATATGTATTCCATTAACCAGAGGCTAACTGGATATCAGCAGCCAGAGTCTGAGTGGCCATCGGCCAAATCATAACACCCCGTGGTTCTAATTCTGGCCTCGTACGAGCTAATTCAGCTACAGAATTACAAGAAGGATAATAAAAGACCACTTTAACATTCACAAAGTCAGGATTCCGTTGATTTCAGTCAGCCTAGGACCTAGCATCGATCTGATTGTCTACGGTGTCCCGTTTATCTTTCAAACTCTCAAAAGCCACCTGCGTGAGGGCGTTTAACCTGCACGTGTAGTGCATAACAACATTTTTTTTTCCCCCGTGACACTCCCACCAGCTTCTTGATCGTGGACTACTCGCCCAGTTGATCGTGTTGGGTCGCTCTGCACGGGGATCTGATGGCCCGCACGCACCCCACGTGAGGCTTTCCCTGGAAAAACGAGTCATCCGTGGCGGCGTGCCCAAACCAGTTCACCAGGTCACGATCCAAGAACCATCAGATTAACCTCCACAGTATACACCTTTTGGAAAACTACGGAAGATTAGAGTGTGTTGGGTTGGAGAGCGAGTAAGAATAGAATGAGTCTATCCTATATTTTAGGGATAGAATGGTACAGAATGGTTCAATTCTTTGTTTGGTGGAAGGGATCAGAATGGAATGACAGATTATTTTCCACCGCTAGCTCCGTCCGTGGGTCCCACCGGTCAGCTACATGGTCATCTTCTTCCCCCAGCTCCCGTCCGTGCTCCTCAATCCTCACAGGAATCGCATGTCCTACCCCCAATCCAAATCAACTGTGCCTCGTCCACACACCCACCCACGTTGTGCAGCTGCTCAACTCCATAGGTCCCGCTGGCCGTTTCTTGCTCGCATCTTGGCCCATCGCCCCCGCTTGCAGGTGCCCTGTCCGGCAGATTCATCGACTGCCGTCTCGCCCATGGCCCCATGTCGATGCTCCGCCTCGCCCATGGCCTCGCACCCCTGCCCTACCCTGCTGGTTCCATCTGCGCTCGCCCATGGCCTCGCGCCGCTGCTCATCCAACGCCTGCGCGTGCGGCTGCTCCACCTTGCTGGTTCCGTCGTCTTCGCCTTGCCCGTGGGCTCGCACCCTGCTCTGCTCCGCCCCACTGGTTTCGTCGGGCATCGCTGCTACACAACGGCTGCGCGCCGCTGCTCCACCAACGCTTGCACGTGCCGCAGCTCCGCCCCTCCTGTTCCACCGGCCACGCGCAAGGATGCGTCGAGGAGAGACAGAGTGAAAGTGGGACGAGCTCGTCCGGCCGATTTTTTTGGACGGGCTCGTCCCGAATCTCACGAGAATATACCATTTTCTAGAACCATTTCATCCTGTGATTCTGCAACCAAACGCTACGAAGGATGGAGCGGCTCTGTCCCATCCCACGACATTCCACCAACCAAACACATCCTTAGAGTACACGCAGGGACCTCCCTAGTCTGGCCAGGTCGCCGCTGGCCTTCCCCAGCCCGCACCCGCATGTGGCATGTGCGCCGGCCAGCCGGTCAATGGGCCGAACGACGAGCAGAAGCTGACGACAAGTCGCGAGCCGTGACCTCACGGCTTGCGTAGGGGGCAGAGCCAGGCCAGGTGACGACGATGATAGTCTACAAAATCAATAGAAAAATACTTACTCTTTGTTCTAAAATAGGACTATAAGAATAGTTTGGAAACTGTGTTTGTCTCACAAACTAAACATCATTATAAACTACTCTTATTTTGAAACTGTGGGAGTATATGTATGTTAATTTATGTATGTTAATTTATGAAGCTTGACACCAATACGTAATAGAGCTGACATAGTGGTTGCGTTACGCGCCGCTGAGATGCCACCGGCCGGAGGTCAAACGCGCGCCGAGCTTCCGGGAACCAACGGAACTTCCGGGAACGAAAAGTAGCCGCCATCCAGAGAGATTCCGACGAACGGGCACGGCGACATGTCCGTCGTGTGTCGTCGCGTGCGACCTCAAAATCCTCTTCTTCTTCCTCCTAGCTCTCCGCAGTACGCCTGGTCTCCGGCGATTCTGTCTCAGACTCCCCAGTATATAGGCCCCTCATGTTCAGCGCACAATCATCATCCGAAAGCCCATTTCACCCGCTGGTCGCTAAAGCTCCGAGTGAAAAAGATCGAGGAAGAATTAGCCAGCAAAGCAGAGGCCGCTGCTGATCGCAGTAGATAGAAGCAGAGCAGCGCCATTTCGTTTTGGTTCCCCCTGCCGATGGCTGACAGGACCAAGACCGACGCCGCCGGCTTCACCTTCGCGTCTCAAAGCACCCACTTGTCTCCGATGACACGGAGCCACGCCCCTGACAGCATCTGGCGCCCCTCGACCTCGCTAGCTTTGTCCCATGGCCATGGCATGGCGGTCATGGCGTCAGCACCAGCCGAGAAGATTCAGAAGAACTTCGCCTCCGACCTTCTCCTCGGCGGAGCATCATCGGCGGTGTCCAAAACCGTCGCGGCCCCGATCGAGCGCGTGAAGATGCTACTCCAAAACCAGGACGAGCTCCTCCGGTCCGGACGCCTCACCAAGCCCTACGCCGGGATCACCGACTGCTTCCGCCGCACCGTCCGCGACGAAGGCTTCCTCTCCCTCTGGCGCGGCAACAACACCAACGTCATCCGCTACTTCCCAACCCAGGCCCTCAACTTCGCCTTCAAGGACTACTTCAAGTCCCTCTTCGCCTTCCGCCGCGACCGCGACGGCTACTGGCGCTGGTTCGCCGGGAACATCGCCTCCGGCAGCGCCGCCGGCGCCACGTCGCAGCTCTTCGTCTACTCCCTCGACTACGCGCGCACCCGCCTCACCAACGACTACAAGGCCAGCAAGGGCGGAGGCGAGAGGCAGTTCAATGGGCTCCTCGACGTGTACCGCAAGACGCTACGTGCAGATGGTATCGCGGGGCTGTACAGAGGGTTCAACGTATCCGTAGTCGGGATCGTAGTGTACAGGGGGCTCTACTTCGGCATGTACGACTCACTCAAGCCCGTGCTGCTCACCGGCAAGCTGCAGGACAACTTCTTCGCGAGCTTGGGGCTCGGGTGGATGATCACCAATGGCGCCAGCATGGCGTCGTACCCGCTCGACACCGTCCGGAGGAGGATGATGATGACGTCAGGGGAGGCCGTCAAGTACAAGAGCGCCATGGATTGCTTCGCCCAGATCGTCAAGAATGAGGGGCCCAGGTCGCTGTTCAAAGGCGCAGGGGCTAATGTTCTCCGCGCCATCGCTGGTGCCGGCGCGCTTGCGGGTTACGACCAGCTGCAGCTGGTGTTCTTTGGCAAGAAGTTGGGATCCGGTGGTAGCGCCTAAACACACAGGAATTTTTCTTATTCAGCGGACTATGGTACGTGAAAGATGATGACGACAAATGCATTTGGTTCCTATTGTTGATTTTTTTTACAGGTTAGTACTATGATAGATTGAAAAATAAGAAGCATTCAGTTCAGATTGCTTCCATTCTGCCACCATTTCTTCATTCGGAATGTGTAATTTTTTTTGTTTTTGACATATTTGATTGTACGATTGCAGTGATGTAAGTACTTGTATCAGAATAAAAAGGGAACTGAAATTGCTCGGAACTACTCACTGTTATGAATTTTACAGTGCTATCAGCAGACTATGCAGGCAGAGCTCAGAGAGACTCTTATCAGCACAAAGCCAGCCTGCTAAACAGAGTAGCTGCTGTCGGCAACAGCTTCCTAAAGCTGCTAGTCCTTTCAAGCTCTGAGAACCCAGGGCAGCAAGCCATAAGCTTGGCTTCTGCATCTGCCATTGTGAAACTAAACAGGGAATCGTTTTCATAAACGCAGCTCCTTTCTCTGCGCTTGTTTTTATAACTCCAGATGGAAAATTGTGACTCAGCAAGCTTGCTCCGCTGCGCATGCAGAGTCAGTGTGACTGCGGTCCGCCGAAGATTGGCCTCATGAACTTGTCATCGAACTTCCTCCAATAGATGTGAACTGTGTGGACAGGCCTCTCCAGCAGCATGGATATGCTCCGCTTCGCTTGCTCCAGGACGATACCGCTGCCAGACGCGTCTTCGTCGGTTGAGAAAAATGGCAGGGTGAAGTCATCCTTTGGGGAGTTGGTGCCTGTGCTATGGCCTCTGGATGGCGCCCTCGAATGACGTGGGAGCATGGCACTTATGAGAGGCCTAGTCAAGAAGCCAAACACCTGAAATCATGGGGACGTTTCAGCTCTCTGAAGTCTTGAACTATGAATTTATGTGAATTCATATAATGTTGGATTCAGTAGGATACCGACCAGAGTGGTGAAAAATACTACAATAATTGTGCTGGTGATGATGGCGGCGTGCACTGGATCTGATGTTTCGCCTGAAAACGTGAACTGCAGCATTGCAAGTTTCACAAATCAAGCATTCTAAGGACTTGCACAAATTAAATGTAATTGCACAGAAGAAATGCAGCACCTGGTTATATGCTAGTGCAATTGAAACAGCGCCTCTCATTAGCCCAGCCCACCAAATGACAACCTTTATGTGAGTAACAAAGAATTCATTTAACTCATCCTCTAGGCAATGCTGAGATATGCATTTGAGTCCAAAATTACTGAAGGAATGAAGAATTGTTGGTCTAGAAGCTACCTGATGCTTGAATGTGATTGGCGTTCTCTCAGAACTTCCACTCATGTTATTTGACAAAATGGATATAGGGCAAACAAATGCGGCTCGTCCTAGTAACACAAGCAGGATGATGATACCGAAGAGACTGATGGATGTTTTAAAGCTGAAAAAAATCGAAAACCATGTATTCGAGACACAATTTTAGATAAATGAATAGGAAATAATCACTCCATCCCAAATTGTAAGTCGTTTGACTTTTTTTACCCCAACTTTGAGCACTCGTTTTATTCAAAAAATTTGTGCAAATGTAGTCAAATTTAAATCATTCTTGAAATTCTTTTATTACTAAAGCTAGCCAGAACAAAAGATATGATATTTTGCAAAGAAAATTTGAATAAGACGAACGGTCAAAGTTGAGGCCAAAAAAGTCAAACGACTTACAATTTGGAACGAATGGAGTAATAAATAAAAGCTACTTCAGGATAGCAAAAGATAGAGAAAAGCCGTATACTCCCTCCATTCCAAATTATATTTTGTTTGGCTTTGTGGATCCCAAGTTTGACCACTCCTTTTATTAAAAAATTCGTGCAAAATATAATTTTTCTGTTATGTCTTGCTTTATTAATATAAGTATCTCATGAAAGACCTAAATTTGACAATGTTTGCACAAAAAATTTTAATAGGACGAGCGGTCAAACTTAGATAAAAAAAGTCAAAGGAACTATAATTTGGAACATGTGTGTGCTGTTGCTCACCTTGCCTTTGATGTCTTCCACTTATCAATGTCAAGGGCATCCATACCAACATAAAGAAAGATGAATGTCTCGGCAATGAATGATAATGTTGCAAATATATGCCTGCATTTGCGTTAATCACCCAATAAATATATTATAACAATATAAACATCCCTAGAAAGTGGAAATATTGACCTCAAATAATGGCACCCAATCCCTGATAAATTTAGGAACAGTGTAATCTCACTTTGTCGTGATTCTTGAGCTTGCTGTCACATTGTGCCATGCATAATGGGACATGACAATGCCACAGAAGAACACGGTCAGAATCCCACTCAGCTCTAGCAACTGTCAAATGAGATGCATGCATCGCCTTCAGATAAATTGTGGAAGAACTTATTGCAGTGCTAGTGGACATACTTGACAACCTTACCTCTGCCAGCATATATGATAAATAAGCCATGAGAGCCATCAGGGCTACTTCTCGGTCAGTTGAATGCCTGAAAATTAGGGGAAGTATTTCAAAGATAAGAACAGAAGGTGAATAGAAACTGGATATATTTCGCTGTCACTCACCTACCCAAATACAGAGCTTTGAGAACGTACGCGGTTGATAGACCGATCTGATAAATTATGGTAAATTTTAAAAAGCCAAAAGAAATGGAATTCTGCAATTCTGGAAGTTAAAATGCCACTACTGTTTATAGAGGATAATTCAGATGTGGAAGAAAATAGTGTCCTCACTGAGATTCCGAGGATAGTGCTGGTTGCGAACAGATAGAGAAAATCAGATATCACTTTAAGCACAAGCCCTCCCTTGAGCCGACTGATATTGAGATTCTTTATAGCATTGAAAAGAACAACTGCTGTTGCATCATTGACGACTCCTTCCCCAAACACTAAGCTGTACAATCTTGGTGTCTCATCTTGGTTTATGACCTGTGTTTTGCTCCATAATCCATATATTAGAAACAGATGGAAGAGGAACAAGTATTACTAAGGTGTGGCAATTCAGAATGCAGCTCATAGCAGACCTGCAATGTGCACACGGTATCTGTTGAAGAAAATATGGCTCCCAAGGCTGAAGTTGTTCAATGAGGTCAGCACATAGCGAAAAGGAGCACAAGGATTAGAAGCGAAAAGGAGCACACAGTTTAAAAAAAAAAACACAAATAAGGAAGACAAACCTAGATAATCCACAGCGTCAAGATTTCCAAATCCGACTTTCGGGAAGAGCCAGTAGCAGCCTGTTATCGAAAAGTATGCCATAGGAAGTAGTAAATGACGAATTGCACACACAATTTTTCAATTTTATTTGTTATGTTATGAAGTCTGAGAAAAAAAAAAAAGAAGAAGACCTATATGTGATCAGTTCAGTATTCAGAAGATGCTCAAAGAGTCGGTTATAACCTACCTGCGGAGACTATTGCCACTGAAATGAAGACACCAAATACCCCAAAAGACATGATGGTCATGAAATTGTGGAAGAACTGCTTCTTCTTGACCTGAAACCTGTACACACAAACACAATGTCCACATTATCTTAAAAAAAGCGTCAGATCAGATCACTGGATCGAGCAGCTTATTTTGAACTTCAAACCCTCAATTAGGCAGGCCATTATGATACTGCTGCGGTAGAGGAAGCATGCATACATACATACCCGGCATTGAAGATTATGGGTGGAAGCACGTAGATGAAGAAGAGCTGCTCATCGAACCTCAGGATGTGTGAGTTTTTCCCTTTGGTGAGCAGAAATATGATTGCCCCAATGATGCACCCCTGCCAAACAAAAAGGTGAAAATATATTACAAATAGTTGTGATTAAAAAATAAAGACACTCTTGAGTGAGCTAGAATTTGGCTCGTACGATGATGAGGGCGGTGATGGACTCGTTGACCCACTTGTTCTCCTCGAGAAGGTGGCCGGCGACGAGGCACACGCACAGCACCGTCGTGAACACGCAGATTGACACCACCGTCGTGCTGCTCCCCGTCGCTCCCCCGTTAACCGCCGCCGCCGCCACGAGCGCCTCCCACCACGCCGCCGCCGTCGCCATGGATCCTCCTCCCTCTGCGTCTCGCACATGTTCCTCTGTTTGCTTTGCCTCTCTGTGTGTTTTGCTGCCGCCGCGTGACGGAGGAATTTGGCGCGTAGCCTGCGGCCTTGGAAACGGAGGAGCACGTCACGGTGGCACGCGTGTGTCGCGTTGGAGGCGCCGTGCCTGCGTGGTACGAGAGGCCGGGAGCCACGTGTGCGCAGGGGGGACCTGGAGATGCTGCCGACGACGGACGTGGTAACATTCCTGCCGCGCATGTTTGTTGGGCCGTCTCGTCTCTTGGCAAAGGTGGGGCTACAAATTTTAAAGCATCGCCCTTTTTTTTTGAGGAAATTAAAGCACCCTCCTAGCTGGTTGTTTATTTTAGCTCCTCTTTTTTTTTTTTTTGCCTTTCACAGGCCTCTTAGTATTTGGGCCGGTTTCAAACGCCAGGCCCATGATTGCCCAGTGGCGCAACGAAATCCGCCAACACGCGGGGATCTGAAAATTCGTCCAAAACTTTTCTGAAAACCGTTAATGGCTATTTTTAATTTGGAGCTGAAAAAGTCAAACGACCTATATTTTGGAATGGATGGAGTATTCATTTTATAGGGTCATTGGACAGGCCCTTTTTTGTTGTCTTCTTTTCCAAAAGTTGTTTCTAATTTGATTTTTCAGAGCTGGGATTACTTGGTGTTCCAGCATTTGGATTGAGTTTTGATATGAGCACAGTATGTGTCATATGTATTCTAATGGTATGTGTCCTGAGATGGTACAGTAACAACCCTACAACATTATGTCTCAGGATCCGCACAAACACCTACTACCATGTTTGCCTCTCTTATTGTCTAAAAAGAATGTTTGCCTCTCGTACTCTCAAGAAAAAAAATCCTTCTCCCAGACGGTTAGTTAATTTGAAGTATCTTGTAATTTTTCTAGGAATAAAAAGAAGTAAGTTGACTAGCTTCCAGCCTATTGATATTGAACCAGTTGCACAAAAGAATTGAAGATCGACCAGTTGATGAACCGAACATACAGCCTTTTGACTATGGAGTCATGGAGACAAAAAGAAGCACCATTTGCATGTTTCAAGAACACGATGGAGCTGGCACTACGATTGAGAAGGTAAAGCTCGTCCATTCTAGAAACTGGACCACCTAATTGGCTTTTTCTTTAGGAGACCTTGGCAGTTGGCAGTATTAGCAGTTGACTGGAATGGCATTGTGCGTAGGGTCTCTGCGGATGAGAACCGTTTGTTTTCAAAAGTTTGGGAAGGCCTTTGCAGTTTGCACGCGTAGCACTGTGTTTCGGACAAATTTTATCTGAACAGTATGCAGCAACGACCACCAATGACGCCAGATCGAGATCGAGACGGACAGTTGAGCAGCCGAACGATTCACTATGCGGCCGAAGCGAAGCATTGCGGCGCCCTCCCCGTGAAGACATTCAATTCAATTTGAACCAGGCTTATCTCTTGCTACTAGTCGGTACCACGCGCAAGGACTGCTTACTGTACAGGCCATTTTGGATAGAGTCCGCGTCCCTTTCCTGAGAAATCTCCAGCAATTTTTGCAATTGAACTCTATATCTATCCTAGTGGTCTGCAAAAGCTCACTCCCCGCTCTGCAAAGGCATGCCGGTCACAACACGATGTTCGTGTCTTGGCATTTCGCCACTCCATCCTTTTTTTGGATCACAGAGAGAGGGGGAGTGACGCTTCACGTCACACGTCGACGACTAATGCACACGAGTAGGAGTTAAGTTTATACAACGAGCAGCCACCACCATCAACTCATTCACCATCATGAAGGGGTTAGCGCTAACGCGTGGCGATCTGCCCCAAACTCCGCGCGAATTTCTCGCGTCGCGTTGGCGTCAAGAACGGAGAGAGAGAGGCAACTCACCCCCACCCTTCCCGCCACCATAACCGCGGCCTCAAGCGTGACTTGTTGCTCTGCTTTACACATCCCCTGCTTGCTCTAGTGCTCTGCTCTCATCCGGGACGCCGCCTGAAACGGCAGCGCGATGCCATTAGTGGCCGTCACGTTCTCCACGCCACCTGCAGGCTGCTGCTGCTTCTAGTCTATTCTCTTCTCTCCCTGCCCCCACTGACCCACCGGCCCCTCCATTCTTTGCTCCCGACCAGACCTTCCTTCTCTTTTTGTATCCTTGCGCCCTTGTTCTCTCTCTGTCTGTCTCTCTGGAGCAGAAGACCTTCCTGTAATTCGCTGAGACTTGCGATGTCGTCGGCCGCCGTCAGCGCAGCGTCTTCTTGCTCTGCCAAGCCCCACGAGGAGCCGCCGCAGCGGAGGGAAGTGGAGCAGGAGCGACGACGCGCTGGTGAGGAGTGCAGCTCCGCCGCCGCCGCCGGAGCCATGGAGGATGAGGAGGAGGAGCGCGTGGGCGAGGTAGACAGCAAGCTCAGCGAGGTGTCGCTGTGCGGGTGCGGCACCACCGAGGAGGAGACGGAGGAGGAAGACGACGAGGAAGAAGAAGAGGCGGCGGCGAAGGACGCCATCGAGCTCGGTCCCAGGGTCAGCATCAAGGAGCAGCTCGACAAGGACAAGGTGAGAACTGGAAGGGAAACGGCTCCATTTGTTTAGCAGCTCGTTTTTTTCCATCCTACCAATAATGTAGTTGGAGTTAACCAATCCAAATAATTCCCTTGTCTGTTTCAGGCCACTGCTCAATTATGCAGCAGTGGCCTGCAGTCAGTGCTCAGTTAAGATTCTTAATCTTTTTTTTTTTTGTACAGGATGATGAGAGCCTGAGGCGATGGAAGGAGCAGCTCCTGGGCAGCGTGGATCTGAGCTCCGTTGGAGGTAAGAACAGAAGCTCGCTGCACTGAACAAAAAAGCTCCGTTCAAAATCCAAAACTACTCTTTGTCTGCTCGTTCGTGTTTGCTGCGTGATGCATGGCCGTCATCCGTAGACCATAATGCACAGGATGCACGTCAGTTTTCAACTAAAAATTTTGCACCCCGCGTTGCCTTTCCGTGCTCAGGTGAACTACTCTTTTCGTTGTCTTCTGGCGTTCGTCATCCCTCTATAGTACCTGTCTATCATTTTGGACTATCTTGCTGAGCATGGGCCGTCAGAGAGTCTTAGACTCTTAGTGTGACTGCTGCTTCATTTGTTGACTCCCATTGTTCAAGTTAGGAAAAGAAACCAAGAGGACCTTATTAGCAACCGGGAACACATTCCTGATTTGATTTTCAAATAAAATTCAAGAGAAGGGAACCCCAATTGGATGTCTGCCATTATCTCAATATACAGCATGTTTGGATTTACGAACAAATGAATTTTGCGCAGAGTGGCACAAGCACACTGAATTTCTCATGAATTCTAAACCATCCCTTAATCGGCCTTAGGGTTCTTTTCTGATGGAGGTGGCGGGGAGCTGAGAAAAGTGAGGTTGCGTTGTGCCGGGTGCCACGGAAAAAGGCCGGCGTGCTTTGACGCCTTCCTTCCTGTTGCCTGCCAATCATTTGTGCTAACCAAAGGTTGTTGTGGCTGGAGGTTGTACAAATATAATGCCTCCCGGTGGGAACTTTGCTGCGGCATCTTTCATCCATTCCTGTCATGGTGCCTAGGTATCTCACGTTGTACTTTATCCACTACCATATGATACTCCCTAGTACTCCGTTGGTGCAGTGGTCAATGACAATGTCCTCAAAAGCTGCGAAGGACAATGATACTGGTCTCTCAACCGTCGAGGAACGAGCACGCAGCATAATTTGCGCGCTAAATTCCTCGGGACAATTCTTTCATGTGCCACTGAAGCAATTGCAATCCCAGATTTGGCATGATATTGGGCAAATTTGCAATGGCAGGAAAAAGAATTATTTCATACTCGTTCGATCTTGTTTACGAGTTCAACGAAACTGGTGCTAGTCACTTAGGATTCTTAGAAATACACACATTTTAGAGACATGTTGTACTGCGTTGCAAATCAAGCTCACGGTTTTGCGACGCACTGACCATGCTACAGAGACGCTGGAGCCGGACGTCAAGATCACTGGCCTCTCCATCCTGTCGCCCGGCCGGCCGGACATGGTGTTGCCACTGCCGCCGCAGCCCAAGAGCAAGGAGCCGTGGTTCACCCTCAAGGAGGGCAGCGCCTATAGGCTCAAGTTCACCTTCGCCGTCGTCGGCAACATCGTCTCCGGCCTCCGCTACACCAACACAGTCTGGAAGACCGGCATCAGGGGTACCTACATCACTAGCACATGAACACTCCTGCTATTCCTCTGCTTCTGCATTTTGCCTCCCATGGATACACCAAGGCATTTTGGGGTTTGTTTTTGACGAACTGCTCTTTGACAGTGGACAGCACCAAGGAGATGCTGGGGACGTTCAGCCCCCAGGCCGAGCCCTACACCTACCTGACGCCCGAGGAGACCACCCCGTCTGGGATCTTTGCCCGGGGATCATACTCTGCACGAACAAAGGTAAAAAAAAAAAACTTCATGTAACCTATATTCAGACACCAACTCAGAAATGTTCACTTTATCTGCATAATTTGTATGCCAATGGATGAGGATGTTCTGTTTTCACGCCCTTCCAGTTTCTCGACGACGATCGCAAGTGCTACCTGGAGATGAACTACACCTTCGACATCCGCCGTGATTGGCCGTCAAGCTGATGAGCAGCGTGCTTTTTGATCCCTGACTGATTGGTCTGCTTGACGAAGGGGGTACATGGTTTGGTTCTTGAGATCAAGTTGTTGCCATTGCCCAAACTCCATGACACAGCTCTGACGTGTGTTCAAGTACAGCTCTGCTTGTAGCTTTCTTCAGGTTGTTTCAGTATGTGTTTTGTTGCAGAAGTGTAGCCAGTTCTTCTACAAACGGTTCAGAAGTTATTTTCTCTACAAACAATCTGATGGTTTTCAAACATTTCTGATATAGGCTCTGGTTCATCTATCCAATGCGCATCGAACTGAATAGAGAAAAATTCGCTCACTGATATACGTTATTCATCGCACAGAGGAAACAACTTTGCATTATTTTCCAAAAGAATTTCAAGAAGTAGCCTTGCCAACATCGACAAATCAACCAAGTACGATGACTCACGGGCAGGACTTTAAGCAACCAAGCAATAATTTGCATTTTCCTCACTGCATGCAACCTGATTTTAAAATTTCAGTATCATCTAGGGCCTGTTTCAAATTGAAAGAACTGAGAGAAGGTAAACTATTGATACTAACTTTGCTCTCTGGATATTACCTCGATCAAAACTGGTCTATTCCATGTTCATACAATAGAAGATAAACTTTTACTGACAAAACCTAAACCACTCTCCACTAATGGCTTCAAAAAGAAAAGAAGAGAGTTCATGAGACACAAGTCGTCGCTGAACTCAGACGTCTTCATCATCAGCTTCTTCTTCCGCAACAAGCATAAGTGTCTCCAGTCGCTTGTCGAATAGGGCTGCACTTTCATCCCTCTCGTCAAGCTCCTCGCCCTCTGCTTCTAACCACTTCTCACGTAAATCATCAAGAATGTTGCCTTGGTCACTGTTGCCACCGGAACCAGGTGCACTGGGACGAGTTGTCCGCAATGAGTCATCTCCAGATGGTGGTGGGAGAGTCAAGAGCAGGGCCCGGAACTCCCGAGTGTTTGCGAACATCTCAAAGTTGCAGGCGATGATATCCAAGATGTACTCCCTTATTTTCATGACACCGTATCTGTGTTCAGAAGCAAAAATCTGACATTAATAACACACTAAATAATATATTCATGACAAACATGCAGAACAATGGGCACACTTACATGTCCGAAAGCATCAACCAGTGGCACAATTCTGCAGGTGAGACATGTTCGAGATGTGGCAACAGCATATCAGCCACAACCCGCTTAAGGGGGAACAACAAGTACCTCGATGCAACATCAAATAGTTCTTCAGCCTGAAATAGTTGTACTTGAATTTAGTCTCATGAAAAAGGTGTATCCATATGCCTTTAGTACAAGAAGAGGTAGTAAAATCAAGTTTTGTATATCTTACCTGATCAGGATCTAAATGCTCCAGCTTATCAGTATACCTAAAAGTTACACAAGAAAAAAGTAAGCAAAAGAAAAAAAAACAATAGCAACAAAATTTGTGGCGAAGCATGTAAACTACAATAAAATCTTACATGTATTCCAGCATCTTTTCAAATGCTTCTGCACTCAAGTCATGCTCCTCAAGAAGTGGAAGTTTCTGAGCTGCTTGAAATTCACAGTTACCTTCAAGGAAATCAACAGTTCGAGACAGCCTGGTTCTAAAGTACTCTGACCTGGAGGCCAAAATGACCTTATGACAAGGGAAAATCTTATCTTCCACTCTTATATAAAGATCGGCAAGATCCTCCTTCGAGTTTTTGCACATCTCACTTGATTCCTCACTATAATAGCATTCTTCTCTTGAGTTAGCTAAACAAGTCTCCAGAATACGCTGCAAAGCTGATGGGAGTCGATCTTGCTCAGGCAAGGACTGTGCTTGCAAAATGAATCGCTTCTGTGAATTGTCCAAATCCAGTCTTGCCGACTTGTACTCTGCATACTGCTGATGCATAACTTCTTTATCCAAAATCTTTTGCAACTCCTCACACTTACAAACTTTGCACGCCCGCGCCAAATTTTCCATGTCATCCACAGCTACCTCGAGTCTATCAGAATAGAAGAAATGGATGAGGCTGTATAAGGCACCATAATACAACTTTTGGTTAGAAAATCTCACTTCCTTCTTGTCTTTCCAGTCTGCCTTGAACTTCTTTTCAAAGAAAGGAGATCGAGCACAAAGGATGACCCGATGAGCTTCAACAGGCTTTCCATCCACGTAGAATGTAATATCAGGAGGGAAAAGGCAAGCACTTGTTGGATCATCCTTTGGCCCAAATCCTGCATATTCAGTATCTATGTTAACCCATCTTCTTTCCGTGATAAAGCAAGTTAGAATTAAAAATATTGAACATTGTTCTGAAGGAAATAACTGAAGCAGACAACACATTTTAGTGGCATTTCCCATATAGTTAGATTGAACTGATTAAGCCTAATGCATTTCAATAGGAAATCACACATGATTCAGATCTTCTCATAATTTCAGAAATTGAGAAATCAAATCTTCCCTCATAATAATCTTAGACTGGCATTGGCGCATACATGAAATGAATCGCTAACAATTGGAACACTAAAGTAACTTAAAATCCTTACTATTATTATCAATGGAGTAGTGCCCAGATTGGTAATCCTATTTGAAGACAACTAAATACTAAATTCTGAACTGTATAAAGTTGTTATAATGAATGGACAATGACCCAATTATTAATACAATCCTTCCGCTTGACATCAAGATATTGAAAGAACAAGGAATCAAAGAGACACAAGCAAGCAGCACTCACCGGCAGCCGCGGCGAGAGCGGCAGCTTCCGCGCCGGCGCTTCCCTGGAGCATCTCGAGGAAGGCGGCGCGGTTGGCCGGGCAGGCGAGGAACGTCGCCCGGAGCGCGGCGGGCAGCGGCGCCAGGGGCGGCGGCCTGGCCTCGAACGACTTGAGCAGCCAGCGGAGGCGCAGGTTGAGCGCGGCGTAGTGGCACCGGTCGCCATCGAAGGTGCGCTCAGCGCATACGGCGCCGGCCTCGAGCAGCATCCGGGCGGCCTTGGCGTGGCCCGCGAGGCAGGCGTAATAGAGCGCGACGGAGTCCCAGCGGTCGCGCGCGTTGACATTTGCGCCGGCCTCGAGGAGGAGGGCGAGGCGGTCGCAGTCCCCCGCCCGCGCCGCCTCAAAGAGGTCGCCGCCGGGGACCTTCTTGAGGGGCACCGAAGACTGGAGATCCTCCGGGTCGAGTTCGACATCGATGTCTAGGCCCTGGAGCTCGACGTCGGGCTCCGAGTCCATGGCTATCGGGATTGGCGGTGCGGCGGCCGGCGGCGAGGAAGAAGGGGCGGTAGGGGAAGAGCCGACCGAACTGATGCGCTCAAAATATCTGCGGACAGGTCCGACGGAGGACGCGCGCCGGAGAACGGGAGGAGAGATTTCTTTCCGGTGGGAATTGATAAAAAAAAACGCATTAAAGTCAATCGCGGCTGTTTGGAAATGGGAATTTTCGATTTGAAGAGTTTGAAAGGTGCTATTTTGGTACAAAATATATTTTGTAAAAAGTAAAAGACTCCGTGATTTCCCCTAGAGAATTGGGATTATTTGCTGATCTCCATTCAATTTTTTTTTTTTTTTTTTTTTTTTGCGAAATGATCTCCATCAGCATATAACCTAGAGAATTTGTGGAAACCTAGAGAAACAATATGTGGAATCAGTGGAGAATCATTTTTGTTGTTCACGTTCACTAGTTTTGGTCATTCCCTCTAGCAAAAGTAGTGACAAAGAGAAAACCAAAGAAGAATTAGATAAATATTCCTATAAAAAAGGGTTTAGACGAATCACAAGCACAACATTCCCTTTCCCTTGAACATTCATTTTGAAGATCCCAATGGCCTCCAAAAGACCGCAGTAATTCAATTGGATAATTTCACCTCTGTCTTATCAAAATAGACTAAAGTAATCCTCTAGACATGTATTTAAATTACCCATCTCTACTGTTATAGAAAATAATATAAACTAACCTCCTAATCATTAAGGAAATTACCTGCTTATGCCCTTACAAAACTAATTCAAAACCCCAATTTATATAAAGTATCAATTATACTATTAAAGTCAATTATACTTTTAAAGGTTAAAGTGACACCAAAATCTAAATTATATATTATAACAACATCTTAAAGTGCACCAAATAATTATTGATATATTGTTTATATAAAAAAATGCTACGCATAATGTGTCTCACTGTGTGCATTCTTGTATGAGGGAAAAGATAAAAACATCAATTTAAATGTTGTTGACATAGCTCAAACAAAGGGTTAACTTAAATACATATCAAACACTTTGAGATGTGAAGTAAGTTGAAAAAAAAATTTATGACTAACTAAACATATTACAATTATAGAATGATAATATGTATCTTTAAAGTTTGGAGATTGTGTTAGAATATTCAATAGATGAAAGATAAGTTAAATAAATAATGATTAGCTATTTTTAATTAGTACGTGTAGGAGCATGAATTGGTAGACTAGTTCGTCAATTAAATTTCTTTCAAATAGCAGTGCCTTCGTAATTGTTGAGCTTGAGAATTTCACGCCACGAATAATAGTAGAAGCCTGCCATTACTAACTATACCGTAATTATTGCAAAGTAGCTAAACCAAGGGCAGAGTCTCATCATTCAAAAACTTATACAAATTCTACTTAAGCAGAGCATTATTTTGAACTTTTAGATCGAAGACCCCTAATCCAACTTCTTCCATGGGTAGGCAAACCATTGGGTAGGAAGCCTTATGTTCCTTTTTATTATCATTCAAATCAGTTCCCCCCTAATCCTGTTTTCTCTCGATTTAGAGCGATTTCAAGGAAGGTTTTTATCGTGTTTATAACATTTTATTTTTGTCATAAAAACCCTTTTTTTATTATGTTTCGTAATCTACTACGTTCGCGTGACGAAAATTCGATCGTCATCTATAGCGTATAATAAAAGGTATTTAATGACGAAACCTCTTTTTTCATCATAATGTTTTTGAGGATTTTGCCTTCGTCACTAATTTGTGATGACTATCTTCCGTCATTTAAAGCCTATAAAACATCATAAATGTAAGGTCCTTGTGGTGGAACTTGCTTACCTGGATTCGAGTCCCTGACTCGGCACGAGTGCTCGTATTTTTTTGGATTTATTCCAGGATTTAACCGGCATTATTCTTTCAGTGGTAGGCAATGTCCCCGTCGATTGCGAGGCGACTGTGATGACTTCATCAGTTTCGAGATTAGTCGACTCAGTCTCTTGAAGGTGCTCATAGGGGTAGGGTTGCATACATATATTCATATGGGGAGTGTGTGTACATATATGTGAGTGTATTTGATTGTACTGATTCTAAAAAAATATCATAAATGTGAATGGCCTTATGACGAATTGATCATTGTCACTAGATATTTGTCACAAAAGGTCATTTTTCTTGTAGAGCAGTGGTTCGACATCACCTCTTGTTTTAGTTTTCCGTGTTTTTCATTTTGGATCTATTTCAAGTAAGGTTTTATCCCGTGCGCACCGGTGAGCACCGGTTTTGCAGGCCACACGCAAGCACGCGCAGGAGTCACTAGATCAACGGGCTCATGGCATGATACAATATGGTTGGATGTCAGGATTACAGAAGATTGATCTTGGTGTAACTTCGCCATTTGTGTTGGATGCGGCAGTATCGATAGACCTTCAACCGTGTGGATTTTCTGTGGATCTGGGAAGTTGAGAGCGGATGTCATGAGCTAATTAAGATCAGTATTTAGTATGAAGTGGATATGATATTGTTATGCATGCTTGTCATAGTAATTCAGTAACGTATCGCTGGTTAGAACTTAGGAATACATGCAATTTAGGAAAAAGATACACCGTTAAAATGTTAGTATTTCCCACGTATAGCCAACCAGTTGAGTAAATTGGAAAAATCTTACAGCTGCATCAGACGCAAGATCGAAGCCGTGCAGTCGTTCGTCTGGGCTCCACTTCCGAGTCTGACAGTATATTGCAGTAGGATCTTCAATGTAACAGCTTATCTACCTATGTATTTTTTGTAGAAATCTTGGACTCATCGTCGATCACCTGCGATACAGCAATGAGTAAAACCTGAACGATGCCAACCTTCCATGACCAAACAGGCGCTCTTTGAGCAGGTATATTCTGCAAGCTGAAGCAGGCCACAACCTCCAGATGCTATCAAAATTCATTTAACCAGCTGCAAGCTAGGCTAGTCTATTTTTGTTATAGCATTCGATCCCGCACTAAGTTAAATTGCGCAAGCCTCTTGATCCGCCGGATCAATTCCTACAAGAAGCATTCATTAGACCCATGAGAAGAACGCGGAACAATATCTTTAATCTCTAACCACTTTGTTAGTTGAGCCTGCTAAGTGCTAACTACGCGGACAAGGAGCTCCAGCTACCAGACTCTCGAGCGGTCCATCTGACTAAACCCCGACGTCCAACTCCAACCACGTGACCGGCCAAGGCATTAACCAGTATATTTAGGACATCGCAGCGGTGCTGCACTCTCATCCTAATCCCTCTGAAGTGCTCATCTTGAAGTGCGCGCAGAGATGGCTTCCAAGTCTCTGCTTCTGCTTGGGGTCGTCCTGGCATGCCTCCTCCTTGTTACCAAGGACGTGGCTGCTGCTAGAAATCAGTTCATCGAAGCCAATGGTTTGTTTCTGTTGACGCGCTTTTGGGTCAACACACGAAAAGCGCTAGATCGCGCAGTCGTCGAGTTCTCCTCGTCAGAGCTCCTGAGAGCAGCCGGTCAGACCGCCTGCAACGGCCAGTCAGACCGCCTGTAGCAGATGCGCTGCGAAAACCTACGATCACAACCTCGGGAGGGACCCCGTCGGAGGCTGCGAACCTAGGGTTGTTCTAAGGTCGGCAAGGCCACTTAGAACGTCCTAAACCGTCGCGGAGACGAAGAAGGAAAGCAAAGGGTTGGAAAAGCTGGGGTTTAGAGATAAAAAGTAATAGTTTGTTCGATTGGGTAGCTCCCTCAATCGGCCACGGCCCTTTATATTTATAGGGTGGGGAGGTCTTGCCCCGCAAGAGAGTCCTTGTACAAGTCTAAAACGTGTAAAAAACCTAATTCTACTCGGACTCGGGGACAGGCGGTCAGACCGCCTGTGACAAGCGGTCAGACCGCCTGGCACAATTGCCAGACCGGCTACAGGGCCAGCCGGTCTAACCGCTTGTACAGGCGGTCTAGACCGGCTGTCCCAGCCTGATTGGCTTTGAGCCATTTTTGGTCGTCAACATATGCCCCCCTGTTTTTTGGTAAAATTTATTTACCATAAAACATTTAATCGGACTACTGGCGACCCTCTATTGTCGGCCATTTTTCTCTAAGGGCGATATCACATATCGGCCATATCCTTTCAAGCATGTTGCCAAACACTTGGATGATATTTCTTCAAATACTTCCCATTAAGCGCCCTTGGCAACTGAAATCCTTGCAAAGTTTCCACCATATAAGAATTCCCAGAGCAAACCTTCACAACACGATATGGCCCTTCCCAACTTGGCGACCACTTACCAAACTTGTTACTCTTTGTTCCTATAGGCAAAATAGTCTTCCAAACCAGATCATCAACTTGAAAGGATTTAAACTTTACCTTCTTGTTATATGCTCGAGCCACTCTCCTTTTGTCTTTTTCAATTTCTTCTAAAGCCTCCAAACGCTTGTCGGTCACGTCATCAATATTATCCATCATTAAAGCATAATATGTACTAGCATCAAGATCATTATGCTTTGCTAATCTATAAGCAGCCAGATTTACCTCAACGGGCAAAACGGCCTCTTGACCATAGACGAGCTCAAATGGAGTAACTTTGGTAGCACCATGCCTAGAAATACGATGTGCCCATAATGCTTCAGATAATACTTCATGCCATCGCTTAGGATAATCTTCAATCTTCTTCTTTATAAGCTTAATCAAAACCTTATTGCTAGACTCGGCTTGACCATTGGCTTGAGCATAATATGGAGATGAATTGAGCAATTTAATACCATAGTATCCAACAAACTCACGTACCTCCTTAGAAATAAACGACGTTCCTTGATCCGTCGTCAATGTTTGAGGAATCCCAAATCTATGAATAATATGCTCAGTAATAAACTCAATCACCTCTCTATGTGTCATGTTCTTGAGGGGAATTGCTTCAGTCCACTTAGTAAAATAATCAGTAGCTACAATCACAAAACAATGACCCTTAGATGAAGGAGGATGAATCTTACCGACAAAATCCAAACCCCATCCTCTAAAAGGCCATGGCTTAACGATTGGATGCAACAATGCAGCAGGCGCAATCCGAATATCCCCGAACTTCTGACACTCTTCGCATCCTTTGTAGTAACGGAAACAATCAGCTATCATCGTAGGCCAATAAAAACAAGCCCGTCTAAGAAGCCACTTCATCATACGAGCCGATTGATGTGTACCACAAATTCCTTCATGAACCTCTGCCATAGCTAATCTAGCTTGATCAGGATCTAAACATTTCAAAAGCAATCCATCCATGGTCCGACGATATAATTCACCATCAACTAAAGTAAATTTAAAAGCCCATCGTCGGACTTTTCGATCCACTGACCTGCTAGTATCCTGTAAATACTTCACCAAAGGTTCCCTCCAATCACCAGCATCAGCCACTATGTATTTAGAATCATAAACGGCCGAATCGGTGTTTTCAGAACTGCAGGCGGTCAGACCGCCCGTACTGGCGGTTAGACCGGCCCCGCCGGTCAGACCGGCTGTGACATGCGGTTGGACCGCCTGTTCCAGAACAGAGACGTCGGCTTCGCGAAACATCGGCTTCCTTTCATGAAAATTTCTTTTCTGAACATTATAGCCTGATGCTTGCTGTGCCAACGCATTAGCTCTAGGATTCTCTTCTCTTGGTACATGATAAATGACAAATTCATCAAAGCAAGATATAATATCTAAACACCTATCAAGATAAGCAATGAAAAACCCATCTAAGCATTGACAAACTTTAGATACTTGCTGAACCACTAAAAGAGAATCACCATATGCTTCTACATGTTTTACTCCCATGTCACATAACATCTCCAACCCGAATAACAAAGCTTCATATTCGGTTTGATTATTAGTGCACTTATGATTCAATCGGTTAAGAGCTTCAAAAACAACACCGTTTGGTGAAATAAGAATAACACCAACTCCACAACCACTTTTACAAACCGATCCATCAAAATGCAATTTCCATGGAGTAAAAGTAATATAGCCGACATCTAAATCAATATGCTCACTAACCTTATGTTCAACAATAAAATCGGCAATGATTTGTCCTTTCATAGATCTCAATGGCTCAAAGACTAAATCATATTCAATTAAAGCATAAGCCCATTTGCCGATTCTACCACTTTATATAGGTCTATGCAACATGTACTTAATTATGTCGGCTTGACTAGCAACTATGCAAGTATTTGACAACAAATAATGCCTCAACTTTGTACAAGCATTATATAATGACAAGCATAACTTTTCAATAAAAGTGTACCTTTTTTCGGTGTCCAATAATCTCCTACTTGCATATGAAATAATATATTCCTTCCCTTCGGTCTCTTGGATCAAAACAGCTCCAATAACACTTTCTTCGGCCGCAATATATAATTTAAAAGGAACCCCTCTCCTTGGCGCCCGAAGAACCGGAGGCGAAGATAAATAATGCTTGATCTCTTCAAATGCCTCTTGCTGTTTTGCCCCCCAAGTAAATTCAGCATCATCTTTTAACCGAAGCAAAGGAGTAAAAGCATCTACCTTCCCCGACAAATTGCAAATAAATCTTCTCAAATAATTCACCTTGCCTAAGAATTTCTGCAACTCCTTCTTAGAACTAGGCGCCTGCAACTTGCCAATAGTGTCGGCCTTCTTTGGATCAATTTCAATGCCATGCTCATGAACTATAAAGCCCAAAAACTTACCGGCCGACACACCAAAAGCACATTTGAGTGGATTCATCTTCAAACCATACCGACGCATTCTTTCAAATGCAAGTCTCAAATCGGCCAAATGAGAATTACTTCCAGCCGATTTGACAACAATGTCATCAATATAAACTTCCAAGATAATACCAAGCAAATCATGGAAGATCAAATTCATTGCCCTTTGATAAGTAGCACCGGCATTCTTTAAACCAAAAGTCATAACAACCCACTCAAACAAACCAACAAAACCTGGACATACAAAAGCCGTTTTGGATATATCCTCTTCGGCCATGAATATTTGATTGTAACCAGCATTACCATCAAGAAAACTAATCATTCTGTGTCCAGAAGCAGCATCGATAAGCATGTCAGCTATTGGCATAGGATATTCATCTTTAGGAGTAGCACGATTAAGATTTCTAAAATCAATACACACTCGAATCTTACCCGTTCCTTTCTTTTCCACGGGCACGATATTAGAAATCCATTCAGCATATCGACAAGGTCTAATAAATTTTGCTTCTAATAACCGATTTATCTCCTCCTTAACTCGGTCATAAATTTCAGGATTAAAACGCCTAGTTGGTTGTTTATAAGGCCTAAATCCAGACTTAATAGGCAACCGATGCTCAACAAGCTCTCGGCTTAAACCAGGCATTTCATGATAATTCCAAGCAAAGCAATCAACATACTCCTTTAATATCTTTATCAATTCAAATTTAAAATCAGAATCTAAATTCTTATTTACAAACGTAGGTCTGGGTATAGAACCATCACCAATATCTACTTCCTCAAGAGGATCGACCGACGTAAATCCACATCCCAATTTGCTTATATTATCAAAATCTTCAATGGCTTCACACATATCGTTCTGATGCGCCCGATAGTAATCAAGTCTCTGCTGCAACCACTCTCGATTATCCATTTAAGTCATACGAGATGATTTAACCGATTGTGAATCGGCTTTATGACAGCAGGAACAAAGCCATTCTTGGTGCAACTGATAAACTCGAACTCAGAAAGATCTAAGCCTGATAGACATCTAACATCATCATGAATGCCAACCAAAGAGCTATCAGCTAAAGCAACACAAGCAGAAGTATCACCATGCACAACCTCTACATCATCATCTACCCACTGAATTAAACATTGATGTAAAGTAGAAGGAATGCATTGGTTTGCATGAATCCAATCACGACCCAAGATTAAACTGAAGTTACCTTGAGTCTCAGCGACAAAGAAAGCAGTGGCCAAGGTCTTACTCCCAATGGTAAGCTCCATAGAAATCACCCCCTTGGCGCCAATAGGCTCTCCTCCTCCAATGCCGCTAATGGTCATGTTGGTCTTGATCAGCTCTGAATCTGAACCTCCAAGCTTCTTGAATAAAGAATAGGGCATCAAGTTCACAATCGCCCCTCCATCGACCAACATCCGCGCAATTGGCTTCCCATTGATGTGTCCCTTCAGATATAAAGCCTTCAAATGATTATCTCCAGCTTTAGGCTTCTGAAATATAGCCTCCCTAGGACCAAAATCAAGATGGGCAACCTCCTCCTCCGAAAGCATGTCCCCATCCATGGACATGTGAAGCACATTCACATCAAGGTTCATGCGCTCTGGAGAAGAACTGTAATCCACAAGCTCTTCATCGTCCTCTGCAGTGGGAACCGATGTTGGCTTGCCATCACCAATTGAAGAACCAGAAGAAGAAATACCGAGTGCCTCTGCGCCACCCGGTTTGACCGCCTGGACGGGCGGTCTGACCGCCTGTGATGCGGTTTCCTGGCAGGCGGTCTGGACCGCCTGTACAGCCGGTTGGACCGCCTGTCGGTCTTCCTTCGGCTTCCACTCCTTCTTCTGTGGAATCATAGGCTTGACTTGGTTGAAGACTTCATCTCTCTGTTTCTCCAACTCTTGCTCTTGTTTCTCTCGAAAACGAAGCCTCTGAAGCTTCCTCTTCTGAGTGCGAGTCAAACCTTCAGGACACCATCTTGGAAGAAAGTACTGCTGTGTTTTACTAGTACTAGCTCCCTGATCTCCCATCATCTTTTCATCAGAAGTCGGCTTTATAGCCAGACTCTTCTCAATGGGAACATCCATAGTCCCAACTCGAATAATATCAAACTCAGTAGTCCTCTCTGAGTCAACATCCATGCTTTGCACCTCCTCCTTCTTCTTGGGTCGATAAACCTGTTTAGGAGGAACTCTTGGCAATTGACCCTGACGGGCGGTCTGACCGCTTGTTACCGGCGGTCTGACCGCCTGTGTCGGTCTTTGACCAGATTGACGTAAAGCCAATCGGTCTTTCCTTGGATGAACGATCCTGTCCTGCACATGTCTTCTTGGGCCTTCCCATCCAGGATGGAATGAAGATTGCATTGTTGAATGATATGGCACCCACATCACTCCATTGTCATCCCACACCGGATCCAAATTCATGCGAGGGAGTGAAGGAATCCTCTCATGATGAATCTGTGATCTCATTCTTTTTTTAAACGGCCGATCGCTCGGAACGGCCTTTTGTTTGGTGTACTTGTCATAAAGCATGTCAAACGTGACTTTGGTCTTCTGAACACCCTGCTCCTTCGCCACGTTCATCTTCCAAGTACCAACTTCTGGACGCTTCGGAATCAACATCTTTGGGCGTCCATGGGGACAGGCGGTCTGACTGCCTAGCACAGCCGGTCTGACCGCCTGTAGCAGTCCAGCTCCGGGCGTCTGCGGTCCAAGAGGAGTGATCGATCCTTGCCCCCCTTGTCCAGAGGATCTGACAGTAATCTTGAACGACTCTTTCCCATCAGCAGTCTTCTCAAAAGTTACTTCTCTAACCGACTCTTTTGAAGACGGTCTTTCCTCTCCAATCACCACGTTCTTCCCTTTAGTAGATTCGGCTTGATGCGGCCGAACCAAGACTTTGGGCTGCTGCAGATCCATGGTGTTTACTGGAAAAGGAGTCTCATCAATCTGCATCTCATGAAACTTCAAACGGCCCTCATTAATAGCCGATTGAACCTGCCGACGGAAGACATTGCAATCATTAATAGCATGCGAAAAAGAATTATGAAACTTACAATAAGCACGCTTCCTCAATTCTTCCGTAGGTGGCATGACATGAGAAATCTTAATATACCCAAATTTATGCAATTCATCAAATATGCGATCACATTTGGATACATCAAAAGTAAATTTCATGTCTTCTTGCCGATTCTTATGAATCGGCTTAAGGGATGAGCATGATACAGTTTTCTTATTAGCAGGCCACACAAATTCTGCTAAATAAACATCATTATCATCGTCGATCGAACCATCGGATTCATAATCAACTATATGAACATTAGACCGACGTGTCTTAAAACTTTCTTTTTCTTTATTCATTCGGTTTTCAGCTACTTCAGCTCTAATATGCACTTGTGCAACCGAATAATAATCACAATTGTCAATCTTTTCTCTAATAGAGGACTTTAAACCCCTAAAGCATAAGCCAGCAAGATCAACCTCAGAAATAGACAAATTAAAGCAACGGTTTTTAATGCCTTTAAATCTTCTCATAAATTGAGAGACAGTTTCATCTCGACCCTGTCTAACCGATGCTAAATCTGCCAATTTCATCTCATGATTTCCATTATAAAAATGATCATGAAATTTGCGCTCTAGTTGATTCCAACTCATAATAGAACTAGGGGCTAATGAAGAAAACCAAGCAAAAGCAGTACCAGTAAGTGACAATGAAAACAAACGTACTCTAAATGCTTCATAGTTTCCAATCTCCCCTAGTTGAGCTATGTATTGACTAATATGTTCCCAAGTGGTGCGCTCATCTTCTCCACTAAACTTTACAAAATCAGGTGAGCGCCACCCATTGGGAAAAGCAACAGTATCAAAGCTAGAATGATAAGGTTTTTGATATATTCTAGTATGACCAAAATCAACACCTAGCTTATTTCACATCATATCAGACAATTCATCCTTGAATCTAGTAAATTCGGCCCATTGGGGGTTTTGTTGAGCCGAAGGTTGCATAGCATTCATAGAATTCAAGTGAGGTGATTGCCTATTTTGCATGTCTCTATGTGCATTAAAAACATCATCGGGAATACCACCCGAATTCGCAGTATGCATAGTCGTGGAATAAGTAGGTCCCACAGCAGTTACTGAACCAGCACGGCCAGCAGAGGCCGAGTTTGGAACAGCAAACAATGGCAAAGGTTGCTCCGGCACGAACACCATAGCATTAGTCAAATTTGGCTGACCACCAGAACATGCGGTCTGACCGCCTGTAGCCGCGGTCTGACCGCCTGTAGCGGTCTGACCGGCTGTGCCGGCGGTCTGACCGGCTGCAGATCCAACCACTGCCGACCCAACTGCATTAACCGTGTTCGGTCTGGACATATTGGGTGGTGATGAGGTCTGTCCAGCAAAGTAATTCGGTGGCATACCATAGAAAATATTCTGATCTGGCAATTCGCGAGTATCTATAGATTTACCCTCCAACTTTTCCATTCGTTCCAATAATTGCATAACTAATAGATCACGATCCGGAAGAGTTGAAGCCGAAGTAGTAGATGCAGGGGTTTGAGGTATGGAAGTGCTTACATTGTTGATTACCTCAATTTGACCCTTACTCATCTTGAAAGAAGGCATCACGAAGTCTCGAACACTTTTCGCTGATCGTTCTTCACGACCCTTCCGAAACGTCTTCAAGAACTCCGCTTCAATGTGCTTCTGAAGTGCTATGTACCTCTCATGATCTTCGGGAGAAAGATCTTCAAGCGAGGCCGTCACAATGTTGTCTTCTCCAACGTCGAAGCCCATAGTGCTAGAGATAGTAAATCGGTCTTTAAAAACCAGATTTCTTTCCCCAGCGGAGTCGCCAAAATATGTTGACGCGCTTTTGGGTCAACACACGAAAAGCGCTAGATCGCGCAGTCGTCGAGTTCTCCTCGTCAGAGCTCCTGAGAGCAGCCGGTCAGACCGCCTGCAACGGCCAGTCAGACCGCCTGTAGCAGATGCGCTGCGAAAACCTACGATCACAACCTCGGGAGGGACCCCGTCGGAGGCTGCGAACCTAGGGTTGTTCTAAGGTCGGCAAGGCCACTTAGAACGTCCTAAACCGTCGCGGAGACGAAGAAGGAAAGCAAAGGGTTGGAAAAGCTGGGGTTTAGAGATAAAAAGTAATAGTTTGTTCGATTGGGTAGCTCCCTCAATCGGCCACGGCCCTTTATATTTATAGGGTGGGGAGGTCTTGCCCCGCAAGAGAGTCCTTGTACAAGTCTAAAACGTGTAAAAAACCTAATTCTACTCGGACTCGGGGACAGGCGGTCAGACCGCCTGTGACAAGCGGTCAGACCGCCTGGCACAATTGCCAGACCGGCTACAGGGCCAGCCGGTCTAACCGCTTGTACAGGCGGTCTAGACCGGCTGTCCCAGCCTGATTGGCTTTGAGCCATTTTTGGTCGTCAACAGTTTCTCTCTTTGACTCTCTCAGATATGGTAAAACCTGCCACAGCCAAATTTCACCGGCTCCATGCTATTTGAATAGAAAACAATATTTTTTATGGTTCATGGGAAAGCTAAGATGATAAATTTATATAATATATGTGTGGTCCATACACGTAAGATAATCCACTCAGTATTTTCTGGGTGAGCTCCATCTTTGATATTCTCATAATGTGTTATGAACTATATTCCGTGCAGAGCCTGAGGGAAAGAACATGAGGGACAACGCTAAAATCAAAGATGAGAAAAAGAGTCATGGATACTATGGTGGCGGGTATGGTGGTGGATACCATGGAGGTTATGGCGGCGGCTATGGTGGATATGTACCTGGGCGTGGTTGGTACGGTGGTGGAGGTGGTGGTGGCGGCAGTGGATATGGTGGTGGTGGCAGCGGGTATGGCGGTGGATATGGCAGCGGTGGTGGTGGTGGTTATGGCGGAGGTGGTGGATGGCATTAGGAGCTACATACACTTGTGCAACGATATTACCTAGTGCATTTCCATAAAAGAACTACCGTGGTTCCCTTGTTTAACGCACAATTTCATGTTGTTTGTGTGGTATTACATTTGTTTGGTATAATATCGTATTATCATGTTGTATGAAGACATATCTGAAATAAACGAAAGATTAATAGCTTTCGCCAGGTCATTAAAATAAATGAAATCTTAAGAGCACAATTCATTTTTTGCAAAAAAAAAACAAATCCTCAGCATTTTAATTCCGCTATCTTTTGAAATGTTGTATAAACACACATTACATGTACATTCATCCCTATCGATGCATACAGTCATAGCCGATGCCTCTAGAAAATTTGATGGACTCGACAGACATATGTTAAAATTGGTTTCAAATTCTTTGTGTAGACTCCATATAAGAATTTTGAGTATTGTTGGCGCCTTTTCGGGCCAACACACGAACGCACTCGAACGTGCGATGCGCGGAGGAGCTCGCTGCTGCACCTCTGCGACAGGCGATCAGACCCCCTGTTAATGGCAATGAGTTTTTTAAAATATAATTTCAATTAATATATATTATCTTGTATTGTTATGGTAAATGGGGGCCTCCATTTGTTTCCGCACCTGGCCACCAAAAAGTCAGGACCAACCCTGTGTCCGCCATAGTGCCAGCTACGGTTTGATATGTTATTGCTTGTTTGAATAATGCCCTAAGAACATACAAAAAAAGATCTAGAATTTTAATGGTGTCTTTAATTTCCATGGATATTTATTAATGATAGGGAAACATTATGGATCATTGTCAAATAGAGATATTTAACTTGGGACTGTCCATTGGGATGCTAGTCCAGCGAAACTCATTTCTTTCTAATTCAGTATAATATTGGTGGTACTTGGAAGTAAATTATTTCAACACCACTTGTCGGATTTTGATGTCCAGCAATCCGTAAGGGGATACGCGAGCAGTAGATTTGTCAGTCCTAGACGATCATGGAACTAGGAACTTGATGGGAGGAAGCATATCAAGTGCAGCAGTGAACAAGGCCGGCTAGGGGGGGGGCAGCCAATGCGACCGCCAGTGCCCCATGGAGCTGGGGGCCACCAGATTAAGTAGGTAATTAGGTAATTAGAGCATCTCCAGCAATGACCCCTACTTAAGACTCATGTGTCAATTTCTAATTTTTTCCCTTTATGACACATAGGGCTCACTGCCAGTCTCCCACCGTCCTCTCTTCTCTCCTGTTCGTCCACATCTACATGGGCAAACGGCTAGAACTAGGCGGCATGCCGTGCTCATGGGGTGATGGGTGGCAAGACACGGTCGTCGGCGAGCAGCGCTCAGGGGGCGGTAGGCTGTGCTCCACGGCGAGCTACGTTGGAGAAGTCGGGCGGTAGGCCACTAAAGGATCTAGGCCCCTAGCATTGTGTTATGGTGAGTTTTGGTGATTAATGACAACCGGATGTGTGGGACGAACTATTTTCATGAGATTGTGTGGTAGGTTGAGTTCTGACATTAAGATGAAAATGTTGATACTTCATTTATTGAGGACCAATAATTTGAGGATGTGAATGAAATAAACATTATGAGTTGATGAAGGTCAAAATAAAAAACATGATTTGTTAGGGATTAACAACCATGGAGAATGAAGATGTTGAGTTAGTGATCAACAACCATGATGACCAAAATGAGAAAGTGAATATATTGATGATGCGTGATACAAAATGGTTTTGTATGGCAAGATGGTAAAGGGTAAGCAAGGCTCGGCTATGATGGACCATGCAAGGGTAAAGGGCAAGCAAAGGGCTTGGTGCCTATGGACCAAGGCAATGGTGAAGAGCGAGTAATAGCTTAGCGCCGATGGACCATGAGAGGTCATATGAAGCTATAAGTAATCTATGTCAATTATATGAAGAATGAATGAAGATATGGATTAAAAGTAAATGATATGCTTTAGGTGGTGAAGGATATCATATTGTTTAGAAATCAAAATGGAATTCTATCATGTGTTGATGAGTGTCATCAAGTGAGAAGATGAGAATAATATGTTGATGAAATTCATGCGTACGAATGGAAGAATGGACTTCATATGTTGATGAACATCAAGTGCCTTGAAGAAATAATGGTTATGTATATTCTATGTATATGGGCATCAAGAGAGACCCAATGAAAATGGATTTGCGCAAGCCAAAGATATGAAATGTGCGACATTTTATTTTGCCGGTCTAGTTGATTAGTGGAGAAAAGACTAGATTGGTAAGGTAGAATGTTGTACTAATAAGAGCAGTCTTGATGATGCTTGAGTCTTTGTTAGTTGTTGAAAGCTCAATCTTGCACCTGCATACTAACCTTGGGAAGGAAATGGTAGTTTGCAAAGTTGCTCAACAAATAGTTGATGGTGATGGTTGTGGTGAATCTTGGATTGCAATTCTGCTTTCATTCAATGGGTTTTGGGTCAAGTATTCAGTTGAGATGTCGCTCTTCTGAATAAATAAGATTTCCATTGAGTCCAAGATCACCTAATTTGGACATCGGAGCCAAAAGCTATGAGCGTTTTACCAAGTGTCGGTTGTGCTGAAAATTGACATGCTGACGGTCCGCCAAAGGGGGGCAGACAATCCACCGTTAACTCATTTGAGACCAAACATGATTGTTTTTGGCACTAGATGGAGTTCCAAAATGAACTGTGGATGGTCCAGCCAAGATGGGCAGACAGTCCGCCTATTAACTCCAATTTTAGGACAGAAACTTGGTGTTTATGTGTGGGAATTCGAAATGAATGGCAGACAGTCCGCCACTTATGAGGCAAACAATCCGTGAAGTGCACAATGGTTGACTCCAAGGAGCATTTGTTGGCAATAGCTGCTGATTTTGAAATGGCAGACAATATGGGCTTATGAGGCGGACAGTCCGTGAAAATAGAGTGATTCGGGCTATTTTAATGTAACAGCTAGTTTTGGAGGAGTGGACTACATATAGCTAGTTTCCTGCGGCTTTGAGTAAGCTAAGGCGACCATTTGAGCATGGTTGAGCTTGGGAAGGTCCTCCCCATGAGTTTGAGTGCATTTGCAATGAAGCGGGAGATCTTTCAACCGCTCGAAGCTAGGTTTCTTAAGTGCATGACAGCATGGAAAGAAAAGGACCTGTCAGTGCGAAGGAGGTTTTGATCAAATCTGCGGCCCAAGTGCTACCCAATTATATTATGAGTGTTTTTAAGCTCTCGGGTGGGCTATGTGAGGACTTAATGAACAGAATACGTGCGTACTGGTGGGGATCAGAGAAAGGTAGGAGGAAGGTCCAATGGATCTCCTGGCCAACTTTGATTAATCCCAAGGTGGCGAGAGGTCTGGGGTTTAAGGATCTGAGATTGTTTAACCATGTGCTGCTTGCGAAACAAGCATGGTGACTTGTTGGATACAGTTACTGCAGCATTAGCGTCTCAAACATGGAGGGCAACTGAGTATAGGCTCGAGCTGCTGAGGAAAGGGGTTGTCTGGCGCGTGGGTTACGGTTCATCAATAAGGATCTGGTGAGATAACTGCCTAGGCCTTTTGGGATGAGGCCAATTGGGAGTATGAGGCAATGCAGGGTGAGGAGAGTCTCACACCTTATTGATCAGGACTAGAAGTCATGGGACATGGCGCTGTTTCGATGCTTTTTCTATCCCTATGATGAGTTAGAAATTATGAAGATCAAGATCTCGGTGTTGGATGGTGAGGACTGGATTGCGTGGAACTTTGAGAAAACAAGGATTTTCTCTGTAAGAAGTGCATATAGGCTAGGGTCGCAGTTGAAAACTGGGCCAGATAATGCGAGCTCTAGCTCTAGGCCAGATGGTGAGGGGAGTATTTGGAAGAAATTATGATCAGCTCTGTTGCCAATCCCGGCGAGGCCAAGCTGCCGGCGATCAACCTCTCACTCGCCGATGAACACAGGAAGACAAAAGAGTTTTGTGCTGCAAGAAAATCGCAGCGTTTTCTGTTCTTGTTAGCTGAATATAAAGACTAGCTAAAACATGGCACATCGTGCCCCTACATGTGTGGCATGCCGTCTTGTGCGGCCGCGCCATCCCATGTCCAACGAACAAGCCGCGCTACTCTTGAAGACGCGCTCCGCACGAACGTAGCGTGCGTCAAGCTCCCTACAGACTCGCTCAACCATGACGTGGTGAGCTTATTCAAAGCAAAACAGAACTATTCTACAGCACAGGATTGCAAGTAACAATGCTCCTCCTAATCCTGATGCTTGAGACTAAGATTGAGGACTCCAATCCGGTCACACAGTTCCTGAAACATCACGCGCCCGAGTGATTTTGTCAAAATGCCCGCAAGCTGATCCTTGGTAGTAATCTTCTTAAGGACAATCCTCCCGTCATCAACACACTCCCTTATGAAGTGATACCTGATATCAATGTGTTTGCTTCTTTCATGATGCACGGGATTTTTATTGAGATCAATGGCAGACTTGTTGTCCACCCTCAACATCGGCGCTCCAGACTCTAAACCAACAAGATCCTTCAGAAGTCGAGCCAGCCAAACTCCTTGACACGCCCCATTCGCCTCTGCAATATATTCCGCTTCACACGACGAAAGAGCCACAACCTTCTGCTTGTTTGACTGCCAGGTGATGGGGCTGTGTCCAAGACAGGACAACACACCACTTGTGCTTCTTCGATCATCAACATCACCAGCATGGTCACTGTCACTGAAACCATTCAGCCGGCATGGTTCGTCTTCTCTCTGAGCTTTCCCATAGAAAAAGCCATGATCCAGTGTCCCAGCAATATACCTCATAATATGCTTGACTGCTGCACGGTGATCTTCATGTGGCTGTTCCAGAAACCGACTCACAAGACCCACAACGAATGCAAGATCAGGGCGAGTGTTCACTAAGTATCGAAGTCCTCCAACAATGCTTCTGTACTCAGTTGCATTCACCAAGGGGGCTTCACTCTTCTTGCTCAACTTGAGCCTAGGTTCCAGTGACGCTGCGCAAGCATTGCAACCAGAGAAGCCACTCTTCTCCACGAGTTTTGCTACATACGCTGACTGCCCAATAGTGTTCTCCTCCTGCATCTGCTTCACTTCCAGCCCGAGATAATAAGACAGCAACCCAAGGTCACTTATCTTAAACAACTTCATCATCTTAGCTTTGAACTTGCTGATTCCAGCATGCCCAGTGATAATCAAGTCGTCCACATAAACACCAACAATCAGCCGAGCATTACCAGCCCCCCATGTGTAAACACCATGCTCTGTTGTGCTCTTCTGGAGACCAAGTCACAGTAAGCTGCTATCTAGCTTGGCATTCCATGCCCTGGGTGCCTGACAGAGTCCATACAACGCCTTCTTGAGCTTCAACACCATGTGCTCAGCCCCTTTCTTCACAAACCCGACCGGCTGTAAGACATACACCTCCTCGGCCAAGTCCCTGTTCAGGAATGCGCTCTTGACATCCATATGGTGGACTTCCCAACCTTCTTGCGCCGCGACTGCAAGGAGCAACCTGACAGACTCCAATCTAGCTACAGGTGCAAGTACTTCCGCAAAGTCAATACCTTGGCGCTGGACATACCCTTTTGCAACTAGGCGCGCCTTGTATTTCACAATCACGCCATGCCCATCCTTCTTCACCTTGAACACCCACTTCAAGCCAATGGGCTTATGGTCAGGTGGCAGGTCGACAAGGCTCCATGTCTTGTTCTCCTCAATGGACCTCATCTCCTCCGTCATCGCTCCTCTCCAATAATCATGCTTCTCGGCTTCCATGAAAGAAGTCGGCTCCTCCGCAGAGATGAACAACAACACCTCTCTGTCAAACACCGGGTTGTCAAAGACCCGCGGAGCTTGTCCAGGCAGCGTGCCTGGCCCCAGCAAGTTGTTGAAGGTGTGGAAGCACACAGGGACATCCTCATCATGGTCGATGTCCACCATGTCGTGGTAGTGTCTTGGCGGCGTCGCAAATTCAATTGGCACGAGGGGCTCCTAATCTTCTGGTGGCCCTTGCGTCGTGGTTGTAGTTGGCGTCGCAGTGGTGGGCATCGGCACCGTGGGGGAGGGCTCCCTACCTCCATGTAGTTGACATCATCCTGGACTGAGAGCTCGTCCATGGCACCGTCGCCTACTTCTTCAGTGCCCGCCCAGTCCCACCGGGCTGTCTCATCAAACACGACATCGCGTGAGACATGGACTCGTCGTGCCGTCGGGTCGTAGACTCTGTACGCCTTAGCTCCCACCTCGTACCCGAGCAACACCATCTTCTTGCTTCGATCATCCAGTTTCTTCAGATGCGGTCTCACACTCTTCACATGTGCGATACATCCGAACGTCCACAGATGATGTACAACCGGCTTGACACCATGCCAGGCCTCATATGGAGTCCGCCCAGCCAGGCTCTTCGTGGGCACGCGGTTCAGCAGGTACACCGTTGTCATGACTGCCTCTCCCTAGAATTAAGTGGGAACTCCTCTTCCTTTCAGCAGACTCCTCACCATGGCCACCAACGTCTGATTTCTCCGCTCGACGACCCCATTCTGTTGGAGGGAGTAGGGAGTCGCTAGGTGGCGCAGCACACCGCGGTCAGCGCACCACTCCCCGAACTCCACCGAGGTGAACTCGCCTCCATGATCTGTGCGCAGCACCCGGAGCACACGCCCCGTCTCGGCTTCCACGAGTGCTTGCCACTTCTTGATTGCATCTGGCGCTTCATCCTTGGTGGTGAGCAGCCTCACCCACATGTACCGTGAGTAGTAGTCGACGAGCAGCAAGAAGTGGCACTGCCCACCTGGCATCGTTGGCGCGATGGGGCCGCACAGGTCACCGTGAACAAGATCCAGCAACCCGTGCGCCCGATGCTTTGCTGCCGCCGGGAAGGAGGTGCGCCATTGCTTCGTAGCAACACAGCACTTGCACAGCTGCTCCACATGCTCAATGACGGGGAGGCCTCGCACCCTGTTGTCGCGCGCCAGCTTCCGCAGAGCGTAGAACTGGAGGTGCCCGTACCGCTCGTGCCAGCGCCATGCCTCCTCTCTTCGTTGTGCCAGTAGGCACACCGGCTTCGCAATCGCCATCCACAACGGGTATAGGCGCGTCGGGGAGCGCTCAACACGTGCCACCAGTCGCTGACTGCGGTCCTAGATGCCAAGCACACCATTGTTGATGTCCACCTTGCATCCCACCTCGTCCAGCTGCCCCAGGCTCACGATGTTGGCCGTGAGTCATGGGATGTAGTATACCTCCGCAAGGCGCTGGTGCTCGCTGGTCTTTGCTTCAATGAGGATCGACCCGTGGCCCTCGATGCCGACAACGGATCCATCCCCAAATCAAACCGTACCTTGGATGCTGGTGTCGAGCTCGCTGAAGACGTCGCGTGCGCCGGTCATGTGGTTCGTGGCCCCAGTATCCAGATACCAGAGCCCTTCTTCTCCTCAGCCCTCTCCGTCGAGCTACACGAAGGCCTTCTCCTTCACCAGATGGGCGCCTCCCGTCGGCGGCAGAGGGGGGTCGACGTTGACCGCCACCGAGGCAAAGAAGAGAGGCGTGCCGTCGTCTTCTTCAGCCTGCGTCACGTGGGCCTCCACGTGCTTGGGCTTCAATGGGCAGTCACATGCCCAGTGTTCGGTTTTTCCACACTGGCAACACTGGTCCGGCCCAATCTTGCGGCCGCCGTCAGACGATAGCTCAAAGCCACCATCCTTCTTCCCGGCGCCGCTCCTGCGCCGTCCTCGTGGGCGCCGCTTGGCCTGTGTGGCACTGCTGTTGCCGCCGCCTTCCTGCTCGCGCTGCTTGAACGGGGCCTGCCACTTCTCCTGGGTGAGGTACAGGTTCCCGTCCGCGCGCTCTGAAGCAGGCTCGTCGTCCTCCGCCGCTCGCTCATCCGTGGCGCGTAGTCGTCCTCCGACGTCCTCGAGCGTCACCTTTGCCAAGTCGGCCGTGACCTCAATGGCCACCGTGATGGTGGAGAGCCTCTTGGGTGCCACTCGGAGGAGCTTCTCAACCACCTTGCTCTCCGGGATGACCTCGTTGACGGTGCTCAACGCCGCCACAAGATTTGAAAGGCGTAAAACAAAGTCATCAACCGACTCACCCGATTTGAACCGAATTGATTCAAACTCACGCCGGAGTCGTTGCGTCTTCGTCTTCCTCACCGCCTCGCTGCCAATGCGCATGGATTCGATCGCCTTCCATGCATACACTGCCGAATCCTTCACCGCCAACGACGCCACCATGTCCGGCCGGACCACGCTGGTGATCGTGTCCCGAGCGAGGCGATCCTCCTGCAGGCTGACACCGCCGAGCTCGATGGCGTCCCAGAGGTTCCTCGCCTGCATCTTGATCTTCATCAGCAGCGACCACTCGGTGTAGTTGGATTTCGTGAGCATCGGCTAGTTGGCCGAGCCCCCGATCTCCCGCACGATGCGCACCTCCCCTCCGCTGCTGCCACCGGCGCCATCCTCACCCTTGGGAACGCGCTTGCCGGGAGACCGCGGAGGTGTCTTCTGCCCGTCGTTGTCGTCGGCCATATTCAGCACCCAGAGGATCACAGGGTCATGATTCCAGCGGCGGTACCGCACCGCGATCGAGTCCAGCTGCCCTTTCGGCTTTGATGCCAATCCCGGCGAGCCCAAGCTGCCGGCGATCAACCTCTCACTCGCCGATGAACACAGGAAGACAAAAGAGTTTTGTGCTGCAAGAAAATCGCAGTGTTTTCTGTTCTTGTTAGCTGAATATAAAGACTAGCTAAAACACGGCACATCGTGCCCCTACATGCGCGGCATGCCGTCTTGTGCGGCCGCGCCATCCCACGTCCAACGAACAAGCCGCGCTACTCCCGAAGACGCGCTCCGCAGGAACGTAGAGTGCATCAAGCTCCCTACAGACTCGCTCAACCATGACGTGGTGAGCTTATTCAAAGCAAAACAGAACTATTCTACAGCACAGGATTACAAGTAACAAGCTCATATCCGGTCAAAGATACGAGTTTTTTCATGGAAGTTGATAAGGAATGGTTTTCCTACAAGAGCAAACAAGTTTCATAGGCATTTGGATGATCACAGGACATGCGAGCTGTGTAGACTTGAACCTGAGAATGGTTTTCATGCAGTCGTCACATGCCCACATGCCAAGGCGCTTAGGGAGGCCATGCGCGACATCTGGGAGTTGCCAAAGAAAGCAGATTTGGTCCATTCAGGACCTGATTGGCTTCTACTCGTCCTAGACAGGTTTGATGACCAAACTTGTGCAAATTTTCATATGCTTTTATGGCGTTGCTGGCATGTCAGGAATGGTGTACTGATGGCGGGTGAAAATATATCGATTGAAGGCCCCGTCATCTTCCTATCGCCGTTATAAGCTCTCAGTGTTGCAGATCTGACAACAGGAACTGCCGTCAGACGGTAGAGAAAAGCAGAAGGTCCGCGGAGCCAGCCTTGAAGCCAGGGCATTGAGCAGGAAATTGCCACTGCATAAGGATGCTGCACTAAGATTAATGTGGATGATGCTGCAGCCTTGGGCGTTGTGATCAGAGACATGAGCAGATCGCCGCTCCTGATGGCTTGTCGCACGGTGGCTTATTGCAGCGATGCTGAATGCGTGGAGGCCATGGCGTGCTTGGAAGGAATTAGGATAGGAGTGAAGTGGCCAGATCGTGATTTTATCCTAGAATCTGATAATGCCTCGTTGATCGATAAGTTGAGGATGGGAGGCATAAACAAACCTTTGGTGGCTCCAGTCATTCACAATACTGGTTAGAGGTTATCATTCACAATATATTGTAGTCTTAATAAAAAAATTAGTTCAAGGGCCCTTATAGCCGGCCTGGCAGTGAGCCGCTGACCCTTTGCCGGCCGCTGACTATGTTCCATAAGCATCCTGGGATTGACCCAGCAGGCCAACACAAATTCACTTTCTCTTGAACACTTTGGATCAGAGCATACAGGTGGAGAAGGCGGTAGGCGTCCAGCTACTAGCTACTCCAACAAGTAGTCGATGGGCAACATATAGTGATTGGCAAATGGATGAAAGCGATCAATTATCCCATCTCAAAGCACAGTTTGGATATTGATGGCTACTACATTGTTGATTACTTTGTGGGCCTAATGATGCCGGCCGGCAAAACTATTCGGTGCTCATCATTAATTGCATTTCTGACATTTTTGTTCATGAAATTGCTTAAATCCCCGGTGGCATTTTACAGAGGTCCCTAACTTTAAATCGTTAATTAACATTAGGTAACTATTTTCTGCGTCTTCGTTGTAGAATCTCGAGAATTAGTCTGTAGGCTAGCCTTTGCCTTGATCTACTTAGGATTTACTACATTTTTTCTTCTTGGTTTCTCCATTGATTCTGGCACAGGGAAAGTGTTGTGAGAAGAAAAAGGAAACCACCACATTTCACCTTCCAAGTGTTGTACTGTCGTCGTTATATCTTCGTACAAGAACACTCCAGCTAGTACATAAATAATTCTTCGTGTATGACACTAGCCTTCCATTTCTAGCTAGTGGCGGTGGATACCCTTGCTAACTGTCATTAGATATGGTCCCAAACAACACCATTGTGAACCCGTGGGTGTCTACACTACATAAAATGGCTCGAAGAAAAGACCGGAAAAAGTAAGGCACAAATGGTTTTACGTGACCTTCAAGTTCATTAGCCAGATCGAGTATCTTTCTTTCCATGTTATTTTCTTTATAATCAGCTAATGCAATAGTATTGCTTTTCTCTACTGTTTCAGAAAAGTTGTGTCCAGCGAAAATAATAAGCAACTATGTGTGAATTTGCAACAATGAATTCAGCACTTGCAAAGATAAGAGTGCGCCCAGATACAATTGCACTGTAGTTCCTCCTATTTTCTTCGTAGTATAATTATACAGTTCTCACGTGTGTTCCAGAGAAAAATATAGCTCCTCGTATATCAACATAAACATAAAACATGTGTATCTCCAACCATATAGTCTGCATTTGATTTGCAAAAACGAAAAAAAAATCATAGTCTGCATTTTCTAGTGTACTCTACAAAACTAACAGACAACAGTTTCTGTTGAGATGATTTTGAAGTGTAAGAATGCATAAAAGACCAAATATGGTTGCAATTTATTTGAGAGGCAATTCAGAACCATAAGTACATCGAACCATGACATCTATCGCACTTTTATACAAAACGTTACTGGAGCAGTATTTATTTATATGTATATATAAGTCCATAAGTGATGATCATACAAGTTCTAAATGGTAGCTGTGCACACTGCCATGTGTGACTAGCTGCCTAGCTCTCACGCAACACAATAGTCCATCTACCACGTTCTGTACCGTGTAATCGGTATACATGATTTGTATTACCAAACTGTCATGCATCATTATTCAAAGTTCAAACCCATCATCAACACACGAGACATATTACTTATTCGACATAGAGAAACATGTGTAGTTGCGCCGCTTAATTCCATCCACCATGGTATCCTCCACCCCTAGGGTAGCCGCCACCGCCATATCCCCCTCCATAGCCCCCACCTCCACCATACCCGCCGCCGTTACCATATCCTCCTCCGTAACCACCACCATATCCACCGCCATATCCTCCACCATATCCTCCGCCATACCCAGGCTGACCATACCCACCTCCATATCCAGGGCCACCATACCCGCCACCATGCCCATATCCTCCTCTATATCCAGACCCATAGCCTCCTCCGCGACCATGGTGGTATCGTCCATATCCAGGCCCGTAGCCATTACCATACCCACCACCATAGCCAGGTTGGCCATACCCTCCACCATAACCACCGCCATTTCCATATCCTCCATTGTATCCACCTCCCCACTTCTCATCCTTGACTCCAGGCACTCCTCCAGGTTTCACATTTTTTCCTTCAGACTCTGCATTCAAAAGCTACCATTGTCATTAAACATAATCATTTTTTTAACAAACATAGTATCAATGCATACAAGGTGTATAGCCTTTCCGAAACTATCAATACAAGTTAGTGGTTATTGCCTATCCAACTAACATTTTTAGAAAGACAAAAATCTCAACCCTCTGAACCGTGCACAACTAAATTTTTTACAATTAACATTCCTAACCCAAAAGCTGATCGCAAATAACAGAGGCACAAGCACACAAAAATGAACGGGAAAAATGACATGCAATTTCTATGTTTTACAAGCGTGCAAGAGAGCCACTTATTAGAGAACGAGGTGCAAACCATTTGCTTCAGTGAGCTCTCTAGCATATGCCAAATTCTGGGAGACGATGAGAAAGGACAGGACCACACTGAGAAGAACTACAAACTTGATCGCCATTTCTAAAACCTCTCTCTGAACTGCTAAACTCGCTTAGGATGAGGAAATGGCACATCTCCTGCACCGTATTTATAGACGCATCAAAGGAACGCATGCATGGACGTTGCACGCACCTTATCTTTGAGCGGGCCAAAGTTTCCACACCCAATAATTGCACCGGTACAGTTAGCTGTTCGCTCTCCAATTGGATTGAGCAGAGCTGGGTACGTTTCGTTGTCGATTTAATTACTAATCGTCTGCCCCCCGGCATTGACATTCAAGTACTATCAATTTGGCTTTTCTGTGGTTGTGAGTGCAGAAAGAAGTTGAAACTTAAGGTCAACTAACAAAGTAGGGGCCAAGGAGTTCATGGCGCAATGGCAAAGGCCACTGGCCAGGAGGCTCCCGCCCAGGGTTTGAACCCTAGGTGCGGCACCTAAAACTTCAGGGGTTTCCCTTGGGGTGTTTCTTTCAAAAAAAAAAACTAGGGACCATTGTCCCCCTATCCGTGACGATCAATATATAATGAGCCTAACTAGATGTGTATCACATGAGTTTTCTTTGATGTTTATCTGGGTATAAATTTTTCAGTACAAAACCCAACTAGAGCATTTTTATTTTATTTTATCATCGAAACTTACTCCACTCTTATTGCAGCATATACTTTTTATGGCACAATTGTGTAAAGAAAACTAGAAGATAAATGAACATCCACGTCCGCACACACATACACACTTGGAGAACCGGATAGAAAGCAGCGCAGTGGGACTACAGATACCTGCAAGTTTAAGGGCTGGAACTCCACAAAATATTCAGAGAAGGAAAAATAATACACATTCTCGTTATTCAACAGAAAAAAACTAAAAATCCAGATTTAATTAGTGGCTCTAGAAAATAACAAGCAAAACCCCATAGAGTCCTTGACACGTGTGTTTGCTGGTGCAATTGGCGTCTGATAAGGAGATTCAACTGTCAACCGTACCGACAGCCATCATGTTTCGGGCGACATACAAATTGTCAAATAAGGGATTCATGCAGCGGAAGTAAGACAAGCTAGGTTACTGTAATGATGATGGATGATCTGCTTGCCGCCAAATGAATAAGTTCATGCAGTGCAGCACGCTGCAATTGACTCGGTATGTAGTCTCTTTCAGTCATTATTCTGGTGGAGATTTTGGAGAGCTAACGGGTGTGTTTTTTTTTTCAGTCGAGATAGCTAACGGAGTTAAGCGTCCCGTAACTTGCTACATGGAAAATTGCAACTGGATGCTAACAAATAATCAATCTTTTTGACCAATTTAATCAGATAAAAATGTTCAATGTACGGTTCGACTCCAGATGATCACTCGATTCTTTGCCGGTGTAATGAGGCCTTATCATGCATTTTCACTTCATTTCAGTTGGAACATGGATTCATAATTTAAGGCTAAGTGGATGTAGAGATCGAGTGCGACATCCAAACAGCTTAATTTAATGACCCTATAATCTAGTCTGGAAACACCTCGTAAATATGAAGCATTCCAACTATTCACTTGAATATTCCGCACATTTTTCCTAATAAATTCTATAATGGGATAATCAGGGTCACTGTACTTTTTGAATCAGTACTCTAGAAACATAGCATTTTTTCTGAAAATATATTGTCAATACACTTTAGGGCTGGGCAGAAAAAACCGATAACCGAGTACCGAACCGAATTTACCCGGAACTGATTCTGAAAGAACCAGAACCGAGAAGTTTGGTTCGGCTCTCGGTACCTGTTCTTGGGGAACCGAAGTCTTCGGTTCGGTTTGGCTTGGTTCTCGGTTAACCGAAGGAATTGACTCCAACCCAGCCGGCCAGCCCAATAAACTTTCAGCCCAGCCCACCAATCCATTCCAACCCTAGGTATAAAAACTCCTCTCAATCCCTCATCCTCTCCCCACCCCGACCACCCCACCCCCTGGTGGCCTGGACACCACCCACCACTCCACCAGGCACCAGCGTCCTCCTCCCAGGCCCCAACCCTGACCACCCCCAGCACCACCTACCAGCACGACCTTTCTCTTTCCTACCGGCGGCCAGGCGAGGTGGCGGAGGCTAGGCCAGGCGGCGGCGGAGGCCAGGCGCATCGGCGGCTGCCATGTGCGGTGGCGGAAGCCATGCGCGGCGGTGGCCAAGTGCGCCGGCCGCTCCACGCAGCGGTGGCCACTGGCCAGGTGCGCTGGTTGGCCTTCCGTCCAGAGCCAAATCGAAAAAAGGTCGGTCTTAGCAGTTGGTTTATGTATTTTGTTCAATTTTGATTGAAGATTTGAAGTTGTATATATAAAACGCTGTCTTTCTTTGTTGCCTGTTTTGTTGACTGGGTTAGTTCGGTTAGAACCGGAAACGAACCGAAAGAACCGAGTATCAAAATGCTCGGTACTGACTTCTGTAAAGAGCCGATCGGTGCATGTTTTGTGGAAATCAAACTTCATCGGTTCTTTCGGTTCGGTTCGGTTTGGTTAATACCGAATGCCCAACCCTACGCTACTTATAGCTAGCATGACATGTATCTTATAGGCCAAAAAATAGTGCAGCCGTGGTTTACCTCAGGAGCTGAAATTACATCATTAATAGAAGAAAAACATTGATTTTGCGTGGAACCAGTAACTTACAATGATGGAAAATTTCATTGGTAATATATAATTTGAAGCGAATGGTCGATGAAAGGGAAGCAACCATGAAATTTCTTCTCATCGGATCCTCCTACACTCAACTAGACTGGCCAAAACTAGCTGGTCAGACCGGTCTCCACAGAGGCTCCGTGAAAACCTAAGTTGATCACGTCGGGACGCAACCCGTCAGGAATGGCAAGCCGGTTGCTCTGAGATCGGTAAGCCACTCAGAACGCCCTTAAAAGCCATCGATACCAGAAGGAAAATAAAGAGGTTGAAAAAAAAGCTAGGGACTGAAAAATAAAAAAAGATAAAAGTATTTAATCGATTGGGTTGTTAGCCTCAACCAGGCCCAACCCTTTATATTTATAGGGTGATAAGATCTTACCTCACAAAGAAATCCCTTTACAAATCCAAATCTATACAATATTCCCTAAAAATGCTCACACTCAGGAGTGACCGGGGTGACTGGTCGAGCCCACCGGTCTGTGAAGGGACCCTAAGGGGTGAATTAGGTGTTCTAAAACCTAAAGCTCCAATTGTATATAAGAAAACCTATTTCAATTTTTATCTAAATGTGCTCTAAGTTTTCTCTATGTGTTGCTATCTCTACCGATACAAAGTTTTCAACCTTAGGTCCAATCCTATGCTGGCACGACAAGTCTAGGAAAGGTAAATGCAGAAAGTAGTGCAATTATGAAATGCAGAATGTAAAGGGTAGGGAAGAACAAACTCCCAGTGCGACGATTTATCGAGGTATTGGAAAGCTCACGAGCTTTCGCCTAGCCCTCGTTGTTGGAGCCCCTTGCAAAGGTAATGCCCGCACAAGGGCATAAACTCCCTAGTCGAGTAACTCCATGGGTGGCCACGAGGCTTTTCCATACGCAAGTGGGTCTTGGTTCGCCCCTCCCCGGATTGGTAGAGCTTTGGCGAAATGGCAAGGGCCTCTCCTCCCTTGCACAACTGTAACATACCGGAAATTTTGACTGTTTGAAAATCCAAATTTCAAAACCTTTTTGTGTGATTATGAAAAACCCTCCTAAAACTAATAAGAGTGCCCTCTTTCTCCTCTAAATTCTTAGAAGTATTTAAATTTAATTTCCTTTTGCTAAGGACAACTATGATAGAGTGTGTGAGGTTTAAATTTCAATCTATTTCAAATTCAAATCTAAAGCTAACCTAACTAGCTCTTGGGCTCTAAGTAAACCCGGCCTGCTCACACCAGCCTAGCCTACATCTCTCTCTCTCTCTCGGCCGAGAGGCCCAACCCGCTGCACCGCCCATCTTCTTTTTCTCCTTCCGCCGTCCCAGCTCGCCCAACCCCTCTCTTTCACCAACCGACGAGCGGGGCCCGCCTATCGGCGCCCACTCCTTCCACACCACCCTCTTTATCTCTCTGCCGCGCTGACCCCACCTGCTAGGGAATGTTGTTCCCCTTCCCCTTTCCTCTCGTCCCGCCTCGTTCATGCGCACGGCGCGTGACCCATGACGGCGGCGCACGACCGCGGCCGCCCCTCTTGCTTTTGTGCTGGCCACCTCCGATGCACGCCACGCCGACAAGCACCCTCATCCACCATCCACGAGCCCAACAACCCCACGCAAACCATAGCCGTGAGCCGCCGGATGCTCGTCGTGTCAAGCGCCGAGGATGCCCGCCGCTGGCTCTACCTACCTCCGTGCAGCCTCGCCAAACCCTAGTACCACTCTACAAATACCCTAGCCCTCTCTCTCCAACCCCAACCCACTGCTTGTAGTTTTGCCCAACCCAATCCGCCGCCGCCAGCCACCGGAGAAGAAGAGGAAGAGGGAAGGAAGAAGAAGGAGGAGGCCACTGCGACGAGGAGGAGCACCTCGCCGTCAAGCCACCAGGGAGAGGAGGCACCGGACCACGAGCTACTCGCCTGCTCCCTTGATGCCACGCCGCCGCCGCCACGGAGGAGGTGAACGCCAACGGCGGCCACGCTGAACCGGAGCACCGCCAAGGAACCTCGAGCCCGTACCCCTACCTCAAGTCTGCCTGGTTCACCTCGCCGTTGCCCCAACCTCTACCTGCCCTGCCTTGTTTTCTTCAAGCTCAAGGTGAGCCAAGCCGTAGAGCGCCGCCGCGTAGACTCCGGCCTTCGTGCCATGGTTTCTTGCAAGGACCTCGCAAGGCGCCGCCTTTGGCCCTTATCACCGCACCCCGCTCTTGCCTTACCCTTGTCTTGCCCTCGTGCCGTGATGCGCCGTTCGAGCTCGTCTCACACGGGCATTCGCCACCCACACCCGCTCGCCCTTGCTGCCAAGGCCAAGCCTTGAGCTTGCGCACGTGCACACCCTCACGCAACCACACATGCTCGGCCTCGCAAGCCATCACCTTTGCCCCCGCTCGCCCTCTCTGCCATGGCCGCCATGGCACGCCCAACGCTGGCATTCGCTGTGCATCGCCGTGGGCTTGGACTGCCGAGCCCAGCGCGTATGCGCGCATGCACCACGACCCACACACTCGTGCAAGCGCTCGAGCCTGGACGTTCGCGCACAACACCGCATGCCACCGTTTGCCCAGGCCTCTGTGGCATTTCGTCGAGCACCTGGTGCGCGCGCTCTAACACGCCTAGGCACGCACGCACACGCTTGGCCACACCGGTGCCAGCCACACTGGATCGGTGTGCAGCCGTACCAGATTCCACGGCTGGGCTGCCACGTCTAGGCCACTTCTGGGCCGCGCTTGGCCCATGGTGGGTTTCGACCCATTGAACCCGGCCTGCATAGCCTAGCCGAGCTGAGCCGAGCCACAGACCCTTAGGGCCCACGGCTGACACCGGGGACCCACTGACCAGTTGACCCGTTGACCAGTCAACGATGACGTTAGCAGGGCCCACAGCTGACGTCATCATCCGGTGTCCCCTGGGCTGACCTCATCATGATGTCATGCTGACATCAGCATACCACGTGTCACCCTCTGGTGTTTTCTGGATTTTCCTTTTCCAAATTATCATTTAACATTTTCAAAAAATGATTTAAACTTAGAAAATTCATAACTAATTTATTTTGATTCAAAAAATATGAAACCACTTTCTAAATTTCTTTAAAAATCTGAATGACACTTTAAAAATGAAGGTGAAGTTATTTGGAGTCTTTTGCTAGTCTTTTTTTTATCTTATTTGCATATAAGACCTTAAACTTTATCGTATTCGTGTGATCAGGATCCGCTACTGAAGAACCGCTCTATGAGGAGGAGAACGACACAAAATCACCAGGTTCACGCCTGACTGCCTATCTGATTACCCATAGGCATTGCTATTTAGATACTCCAGTGCTTTGCATGATATGATGAGCTTGATTGAGCCTTGCACTACCATGTTATTAGCGTATACCTTGCGATACCTAAATATACTTGTCATTATGTCTTATTCTATGATGATGAGTTGCATGCTGTGTGCAGGAACTTATGGTAGATACTCTTGGTGTGTGTGGGGTAAAAATGGGAAGGTGATGTGATTTTCAACTTAGATGGTCCTTGCCGGTACGGGTAGATGAACCCGACCTAGGTTTTCGGGGTATAGCTTGGGGGGACACTTCTAGGCGGACCCCACCTGGTGCCTATTGCGGGCACATGTGATGTGACTTGGATGAGATATGGAGCTAGGAGTATGGCAGTTACCTGAGATAGTAACGGTTCACGGACCACCGCATTGCGATACGGAGGATACGTTTTTGGGATGATGACACCGTACCGACACATAAACCTTGTTGACTGCTTCGTTCTCATTGTATCGTATGCACCAACTTGCTTAGAATGGGATGAGTAACAACTAGCCTAGTATAGGGTGGCACCCGGACTGTAGGCGAGCAGCAGTTTGTGCATTTGCATTAGGGAACTGGGTTAGGAGCCTCCACTTCCCGATTGGTGGATAATCCCCGAGTGGCTCCGATGGACCATCATCACAGCTCTCGGAGCCAATGTTAGCATGCTGATGCATCCAAATCCGAGGGACGCAGGAGGGTGCCATCCTCGCTAGGGACATACTCCCTCCGTCCTAGAAAACATGTAATTCTCGGTTCCCAATAAATTCCGGAATCTTAACTTTGGCTAATTATAAATAAAAAAATATAAATATTTATCAGATAAAATATATATCATTAGATTCATTTTTAAATGTAGTTTCTTAACAAATTTATTTAGAGCCATAAATATGAATGCATTTTTCTAGAAATTTCGTCAAACATGGACTACTTTAACTGGCACGCATCCCAAACGTGCATGTTTTTTGGGATGGAGGGAGTACTAGTTGATGGTTGTGTCTCAAGTTGGTTGCGGCCAGCTAGCAGCCCAAATTGGGTACAGGCGTACAACCACCTCTGCAGAGTGTTTTGATCTATACGTATAACTGTGGTCTTGACCATGGATACCGCAGTGTACTACATGCTAGTCGTCCATTGTTTTGGGATCTGCTTCTCTTCCCCTATAGGTGAGTGAGTGAGGGTGTAGGTGCGGTCGGGGAGAGGGAGGTACAACTCTGCTTCCCTTGTGATCCGACTGTGCCTATTGAGATGCCAGGGTTGGAAACCCGTGCACCAACTGGGAGTGAAGGTGTGTGTGATGAGGTGGATGCCACCGGGGACCCATCATGTGATGGGACTAGCCCAGGGACAGATATGTGGGTTATGGTGGGATGAAGTTATATTTATATTTGCCGCTATGCATAGGCAACCCACCTCTTTCCTTGTTATTATTGTTATCCCCTTATATGTTAGGTCACTTAAAGCTTGCATACAGTCGATGACGTGAGCCTATTCCAATCCTTTGGGAACAAATCATGAGTGCAGAGGTGGAGATGCTGAGTTCGACAACAACTTCGACGGGTGGTATGACTAGGCGGTGATCTACGCTGAAGTGCAGCCTGTGGAGATGGAGCCCCGAGAAGATGAAGAATCGTCTACCAGCTTCCGTATTGTCAGGAGTTCACTTTGTCGCTATTTAGCACTGCGTGGCAAATAATCGTACCCTTGATGAGAATATAATAATTAATGACTCGGTTATGTTTTTGTTGGTTTGGATATGATGTTACACTGTTTCGAGCTCTATACGTGATAGCTACTGATCCAGGGACTATCACAAGGGTACAGGAATCCAGATTCTCGTAATTGAAAACTCGGGTCGTTTCAGTTGGTATCAGAGCCAAGCTTGACCATAGATCGCAACTTTAGGGTTGGTCGCTAGTAAATATGATTCTAATACGATCTATTGCTACATACCCCCTTGACATATAATTTCTTCTATCTTGACCTTTGAAATTTCTTCTTACCTTGCACTAACTCTTCTTGCGTGACCTAGGTAACAATGGACTCCGATGGACCCGAGACCCAGTGGGAGTTGTACAAGACAGATGGCCGTGGACATGGGGGATTTGCTGCCCTACTCATCGGGATGCTTGAGCAAGCCGGAGTCGACACGAAGCCTATGTTCGAGGGAAGATGTTGGGGATTCAAGACCGGTGGAGCCTCCTACGTCACCTTGACAATTGGTCTCTGGGTGCGGAGTAAGGGATGAGTGAGGGTGAGAGCGATGGGGTGGTCCGCGGTTGGCCGGTGCGACGCTGGCTGACCCTCGCACTGGCGGTGAGTCTTGTTCGCCAGGGAGTACGCAGGTTCGGCAGTCCAGCGATGAGTCCAATGATGAGGAAGGGATGGGGGGCTAGCTGGTGCCGGCGGTGGAGGGCGAGCTGGCTGGCCAGTCCTTCGTGACGACTGTCCGGCGAGAAGTGCCCTCTGCCATTGGGGCTGCTACCACGGTGGGTAAGTTGTCACCCTGTGTCCATGTTGCGCCGCAGGTTTGGACCTCCGGTGGAGTTGCAGGGCAGGTGGTGACCTCTGGCTCAGTTCACAAGCCATGGCGAGGACCGTTGCCACGAGACGGGTATCAGCTAAGCTGACGCTCATTGACCATTTGAGCAAGGTTAAATGGTGGCGGTCCGGCAAACTTGGGAGCTCAGTCATCGATGCCAGCCGGTCGATGGTGCCGTCGGCGTCGGGGACGGCGCCGCCGCCGTCTGCTTCTCCGCATGGAGTTTCAAATTTTGAAATGAGGAGGCATGATCCGGAATCCCGGGTGGTAGGTCGGGTGGTCGGTCCGGCCTCGACGTGGGCTTTTGCTGGAACTGGCAAGGTCAGAAGGGTGGTCTCCGTGGGCCGTTCGGCCCAGTTTTGTGTTAACCAAGGCGTCGTATCTCTTTTTAGCAGGATTGGCCGCCTTTGCTCTAGGGTTTCCCGAAACGCGCGCGATCCTCAGGCTCACGGAGAGATGCAGGGTGGTGGTCCGTCAAGTGGGGGTGCTGGCGGCCATTCATCCCACTGGGAGCACCCGCGTCCTGTCCAGGATGCCGCATACGGTGGACGGACAAGAGTTACCATGGGTGCCGGCGGTGGTGGCCGTGGCCGCGGAGCGGCGATGGGCGACCGCGACTGGCACAAGGAGGAGGGCGAGTTCTTCGGTGGTGATGGCTTTCACGTGGAACATGGCAGCTTCAACCCGGGGTCCGATGGCTACCACGGCCAATGGAACAGGGGTGGAGGAAGGCCTCGCCAGTTCCCACGAGCTCGGGGCCCGAGGGCCCCCCGGGGCTTTGGAACTCAACGTGGGGGTCTGCAGGGGCGTGGCGGACGCTCGGATGCGGTGCTGCCTCCCGGTGCGGGCGCTGGTCGGGGGCCGGTGCGGGCGACTGCGCCAGTTGGTGGTGGTGGCACGCCTACGTCCGCTCAACCACCGGCTCGCACGTTGCGTCCTGCAGCGGCGCCTGCTCTGGACGACTTCAACGCTGATGAGGATGATTTGATGGGGGAAGAAGAGTATAGACAGCAGACCAGAGGGAGAGGCTGTGGGTGGTGCGCGGCCAAAAATCATGCGACGGCCGAGTGCTCTACGCATCTGTACTGTGACATCTGTGATGCTCATGACGAGCATATGAACCATCGGTGCCCTGTGCTTAAAATGCCAGAACCAGTAGCTCATGCTGTGGGGTTCGCTGTCGAGGGGCTTGGTTTCTATCACATCCCCCATCCACCCTTGTCAAAAAAACGGGACGCTAAGACGACCCTAATCAAGGTGGTCGGGGGATCGTTGTCATCTGAACAGTTAGTAACTCAACTCCAAAAGGTTGTACCAGGAAGTTGGAAATGGGAACCAGTGGCGCAGTCTGATGGCTCTTTTGTGGTGGAATTTCCATCAAAGGCGCAATTGCGAACGTCGATAAATTATGGTAGTATGGATATAAGCGAGAATGGGGTTTTAACTGGTTCTCGCTTGGAATTTGAGGAATGGCATGACAAAGATGAGGGTTTCCTTCCCCGAAAGTGTGGGTGCATGTCTCCGGTATCCGGAAAGCACTCATGGAGTACCTCAACCTTTGGGCTGTGGGGTCGATTCTTGGTTCGACTCAAGTGGTGGATATGAAGACTACTCGGAAGAATAATTTTGGTAGGATTAATGTGGCAGTTTTAGATCCAAAACTGCTGCCCAAAGGGCTTGATGTGGTCATTGGTGACCGCTATTTTGAGCTGAAATTCAAGATTGAGAAAAAAGGTGTGGATGAGAATGGAGATGACATAGAGTGGGACTTTGTAGGTGGGGGGGGGGAATGGAGATGATCAGGGGATCGAAGAAGACCCAAATGGAAATGAAAAAGCTCCAAACAGAGAGTCCAAACGTTCATGCAATGAGGACACCTCTATGGAAGAGGGTGCGACACTTGATAAATCAAGTAGTGAAGCACCTCATGATCCTCCAGTACATCCAAACCTGGTGGTGGAGGAGAAGATTCAGGCCATGGCCAAGGATATTCTTGATTGGGCTTGTGACGAAGTGTTAAAAAAATGTGCTGATAAAGTTATGGGGGACCAGGAGGTTGATCAAATGGATAGTGAGTTCTTGGGGAAGGACGAGTGTTTTGCATGTAATATGGTGGATCATTCAGTGGCGTCACCGGCTGTGGTTGATGCTGTGATGCGGCGCATTGCTGCGGCAGTTCAATGATGGGAGCTACCCTATCCGCTGCGGCCGGAGGATTGGCCTGGACTCTCACTTGTGGCTGCAGCAGTGCTGCATGGCGTGTGGGGGGTGACCTCGGTGGTCCCTGCTGTCCTCGGCTTTCTGGAGGGGATGGAGGGCCTGCCGGCCGATGGGGCTGCACCCGGCACCATGCCGGTATTTGCTCGGGGGAGTCCGTGTGACTCTCTGGTGGTCGCCGGGTTGGACGGCTCTGACTCGGTGGCCGCGGGCGGGGATCTTGCTGCGCCACCTACGGGTGCCGGTGGGTAATCGTTCCCGACTGTGTACAGCAAGGAGGTGTCAGGGGCCGTTGTCGCCAAGTTGGTCGACGGCTCTGATGCGGTGGCTGCGGGCGGGGAGCTTGCTGTGCCTCCTATGGGTGCCGGCATGGACCCGCTCCCGGTTGTGTGCAGCATGGAGGTGAAGGAGGCCGCTGCTGTGATGGGCGTTCTTGGCGCTGCATAGCGGGCGAGCCCAAGGCTGGCCAGCGTTGCGGGGGACCGAGTGCTTGATCGGGCTAAGAAAAGGATGGCTTGGAAGAACCTGAGGGCAATTAAGGTAATTCCTTTCTCTCTTGTAAAGATTCTTGTTTGTTGTCCTCCTTTTCCAACCTAGGTGTTCTTTTAGATCACAATGGGGTAGAACCTTCGGTCTCTCTGAATAACTTTAAGCGTCTAGAACATGAGCGTTTATCTTTAGCAAGTTGTAGTGAAGGGCATGATGTTTCTGATGAGTCCTGTAAGGAGGACAAGGAGGAAAATTTTGAATTTGAGAACCTCACTCTTGGTCATTTATGTGGTGACCTTATGGAGGAGGTGATGGATGAGGACGATGATCACCTAAGTTGTGACTTCCAAACCGTCTTCAAAAATATTAAAGCTAGAGGAAAGAATAAAAATGCTAAATTTAAAGTAGTTAGGAAATATAAAAAGGGTTCGAAATGAAAGGAATCTTTTGGAATAGCAGATGTCTTAGCGACTTGGCTAAACATAGATTTCTAGCAGATACGTGCAAAGAGCAAAAGCTAGACTTTATTGCTCTGTTGGAGACATGTAAGAAAGATTATTCCAAGGCAATTCTTAATAAAATTTGTGCAAGTCAAAATTATTTTTGGCATTGGACAACTCCCCATGGTAGATATGGGGGAATGTTGCTTGGGATCAACCTAGATATGTTTGACATAGGAAGAGTGGATGAAGGTGATTTCTATATTAAATTTCATCTTCTGAACATAAAAGACGGCTTCCGTTGGATTCTAGTGGCGGTTTATGGTGCTGCCTAACCGGAATTCAAAGAAGCTTTCCTCTCTGAGTTAGTGCAAACATGTACAAAAGAAAATCTACCACTCCTAGTGGGGGGGGGGGAGATTTCAATATAATAAGGAATCTGCAGGAAAAGAACAATGACCAATATGATGACCAGTGGCCTTTTCTTTTTAATGCCATCATTGATAGCCTAAATTTACGTGAGCTAAAGCTCTCTAACCGTAAATATACATGGGCAAATTCAAGAGAAATGCCAACTTATGAGACCTTGGATCAAATTCTGGTAAGTAGAGATTGGGAAACTAAGTTTCCGTTGTCGACGGTACAAGCCTTAACTAGGGAGATCTCAGATCATACCCCCCCTCTTTTAAAATACCGGTATGAAATGCAACGCCAAGAAACAACCTATTTTTCGTTTCGAACTGGGATGGCTTCTTAGGGATGACTTTCATGAGCTGGTGAAAGAGCTGTGGAGTAAAGAAAAGAGGGGTTCGACTCCTTTACAATGTTGGAAATTTAAAATACAACGACTCCGGCAATTTCTAAGGGGTTGGGCAAAAAACACTAGCAGTTCAAATAAGAAGGAGAAGGCTAAAATTATTGCTAAGGTTGATGAGTTTGATAAGAAAGCTGAGAGCCAGTGTTTAAGCGCAGCAGAGATAGATCTCAAGAATTGCCTTAATTGGAGACTTGTACATATGTTGAGGGAGGAAGAAATAAAATGGTATCAAAGAGCCAAGGCAACTAAGTTGTTATTCGGAGATTGCAACACTAAATACTTTCATCTAGTGGCCAATGGTAAGCATAGGAAAACTAGAATCTTTAGGCTAGATCAAGAGGAAGGAGTAATTGAGGGGGATAAGAACCTCAAAAAAATATATCACCAACTATTATAAAGGTCTCTTTGGCCCTTCTGAAATTAATGGGTTCTCTATGGCTGAGTCGATGAATGAGGATATTCCTCAAGTGAGCCGTGAAGAGAATGAGATTCTAACCTCCCCTTTCACTGAGGAGGAGCCATTTTTCAGATGGCACATAATAAAGCATTGGGACCGGATGGTTTTCCGGCTGAGTTTTATCAGTCTTTCTGGGAGCTAATTAAGGGAGAACTTCTGGGTTTATTTTGTGATTTTCACAGAGGCGATCTTCCCCTATTTAGCTTAAATTTTGGCATTACAACCCTTTTACCTAAACTGGCAGAGGCAAAGCAGATTCAGCAGTACCGTCCTATCTGCTTACTAAATGTAAGCTTCAAAATCTTCACTAAAGTGATGACGAACAGGGTGGCATTGGTCGCACAAAAGATTATCTGACCATCACATACTGCTTTCATATCCGGAAGAAATATCATGGAAGGGCTAGTGATTCTTCATGAAACAATTCATGAGATACACTCGAAGAAACTAGATGGGGTTGTCCTCAAACTAGACTTTGAAAAGGCATATGATAAGGTCAACTGGTCCTTTCTTCAACAGACGTTGCGAATGAAAGGATTTGCACCATTATGGTGTAAATGGGTTGAACAAATTGTTAAGGGAGGAAGTGTGGGCATTAAAGTTAACGACGATTTTGGACATTACTTCCAGACAATGAAAGGGCTAAGACAAGGTGACCCTCTATCTCCGCTTCTGTTTAATTTGGTAGCGGACATGTTGGCTATCCTTATTGATCGAGCAAAGAAGAATGGAGATTTTAGGGGGGTCGTTCCCCATCTAGTTGATGATGGACATTCAATTTTACAGTATGCGGATGATACGATTTTGTTTATGGATCATGACTTAAACCACGCCAAAAACCTTAAATTAGTTTGAAGTGTTTTTGAACAGCTGTCGGGTCTCAAAATCGATTTTCACAAGAATGAGCTTTACTGCTATGGCAAGGCCAAAGAACACGAACGCGAATATGCTCAGCTCTTTGGGTGTCGTGCGGGTAGCACTCCTTTCAGATATCTGGGGATTCCAATGCATCATAAGCGACTGTCAAACAAGGATTGGAGTATGATAGAAGAGAAATTCCAAAAGAAGCTAGCTAGTTGGAAGGGTAATCTCTTGTCGGTGGGAGGGGGGCTAATCCTCATCAACTCCGTCTTAACTAGCATTGCTATGTTTATGCTATCCTTTTTTGAGGTGCCCAAAGGGGTCCTAAAGAAATTAGATTACTACCGGTCCAGATTCTTTTGGCAATGCGATGAACACAAGTAAAAGTACAGGCTTGCAAATTGGAGTATAATTACTATCCCAAAAGACCTAGGAGGTTTAGGGGTACAAAATCTAGAGGTCCAGAATAATTGCCTCCTAAGTAAATGGCTCTTCAAATTGCAAAATGAAGAGGGAATGTGGCAAAGCCTTCTAAGAAGGAAATATTTGTCTAACAAAACACTCACTCAGGTCAAAAAGAAACCTGGTGACTCCCATTTTTGGTCCGGGTTGATGAAAGTCAAGGATCAGTTTTTGGGGGGTGGTAGTTTCAACAAAGTGGGACTCAGGTCAAATTTTGGGAGGATACGCGGGTTGGGGACAAGCCGTTAGGTTACGCTTATCCTGCTCTCTATAACTTGGTGCGCAGAAAGGATGCACAGGTGGCTCAGGTGATGAGCACTAGGCCACTCAATGTCTCCTTTAGACGAGGGATTAAGGGGGATCTCCTCCATCAGTGGCTTGATCTTGCGGTAAAGGTCCTTGGTGTCTCTCTTAATGGAGGAAAAGACATTTTTATTTGGAACCTGAGTGGTAACATGTCACACCTGGTTTTAGAAAGAAAACCCAGATGCATCTCATATGTGTGCCAGGATTAAGTTTCACATATATGATAGACTCCATGAATAAACAGAACACAAAGTTACAGCGGAAATAATAAAATAAAGACAATACAAACGTTTTCTAGCAGCGGAATCTTTTAAACTCTTCACCACAGGCAGTTGACTGGGGGTTGCGTACGCCTAGCATCATCTTTAACAAGTTCACACACCTTCTGAATACTGAGCAGCAATAAGCAAGGATGAGTACACTTATTGTTGGTACTCAGCAAGGCCACCGAAATAACCAGAATAATTTAAATCATCAACTTCAAGTATATTTAATCATGTGAGGGTCCAGGCCGTTCATGACCGCAAACACGGCTGTTATAACAGTTTTACACTCTGCAGAGGTTGTACACTTTCACCACAATTCGCGTAAAAGCTCCGAGGAACTTTAAACCCAACCATGCTATGCCGGCCAAAGCACGTATCAGACTTCCAAGGTGTGACTGCATAGGGACACTACGAGGTCTTTACAAAGATTCCCTAGTTAGAAACAACCCGCTAAGGTTTCCGGATCAGAAGCAGGCATAACCCTCCCTAACGGGCGTAGTGTCTTAGCTAAGCCCACTTCCCGAGAGGACCGGGCTATACACCGTCAACCGCCACCCCCCATGCGCTTTCGGTAAGATCATTCCTAACCAAGGTTTCTAATTAATTAGCCAAGACTAGAGCCATTATAGTACTGTGGTTGTACGGGTAATCCTAGGTGGTTCTCCATGTTCTGATTAACATATACTACCTCCGTTTCAGAATATAGCAACGTTTAGACTTTTTCAAAGTCAAACATTCTTACCTTTGACCAACACTATTTTCAAAAATATAATTTATTTTGAGTGAAAAGGTACATGTTAAAATAGTTCCTTTCATGACCGATCTATAAACATAATTCTTATTTTGCCAATCTTTATATTTTTTGTACCATTTATGATCAAAGTTATTAATGTTTGACTTTGGAAAAAGCTAAACGTTGCTATATTCTGGAACGGAGGGAGTATGATCTTATAAAAGCACAGGTAGAAGGATGGTTAGGGACACTTGACTTTCCGTAAAAGAATACCACTGCTCAATCTTCAACTCTTGTTCTTGACAGCTTCTAAAGGCTGCAGGGATTGATACGTGATTAAAGAAAGGTTGCAGGGCTGGCAAAGATGTCCTACAAGATACTATAAATAGTGATTGCAAAAGATTAAAAGATCAAGGTCAGATCTGCAAAAGGATAGGTCTCGGGTTTCGGTGCAAAGATCTATTTCAAACAGGGGGTTTTCTGTAGATTCACCAAGACACAACGAAAGGGATACTAATTATTGAATTGTACAGGGGTCTAAGTGCAAAAGCTCTACGAGCTTGCTGCCATGACCGACGGGCGACTCTGGCGCTCGGCTCAGCGACGATTCAGGGAGAGGGGAGCTCGGCGAAGTTGGGGAATAGAGAGAGGAGGTTGAGGGGATAGCGAGGGTGTGCTCACCAAGCGATTTGAAGAGCAATGGCAGCCAGAATATGGATGCAGTGGCGTCGCTACTCAAGCTCCTTGTGGCGGTGGCGCTCCAGTGATGGAATGGCGACGAGGACGGGCTAAATGGGGGATTCTCGGCTTGGTGAAGCTCGTGGTGGGGTCGATTTGGTCCAGCGAGCATCCTTGGAGGCGAATCAAAGTCGGCGGCTGGCGGCTTTGCTCCGGCGAAGTCCTGGTGGCAGCGCAACACAGATGGAGGAGAGGGAGGGGCGCGGCGAGCACAGGGGATGCTAGGGTTCGAGCCGCGCTTTGTAGGGCGCTGGAGGCGAGGCTAGCTTGGCGCAAAAGCCAAGGATCGCTGGCGGCGGGTGCACGGGCTCTGCTCAAGCCTGAGTTGGACTCAGACACGGCTGGAGCTAGAAGATGACGGGCTGGGCCCACGGTTCAGTGAGAGAGAGGGAAGGATGCAGTGGAGAGCTGGGCTTGGAGAAGGATGGCCGGGTTGGGCTGGGCCGAGCTGGGCTGAGCCGAGAAGTTGGGTCGGCCCAGAAACAAAGGGAAGGTTTTGGGTTTATTCTTTCGGAAAAATAAATTCTGGTTCAAAAACAAGTCTAGGAAATCTCAGATAATGAATTTAAACCATGGAAAATATTCCAAAATCTACAAAAATCACGGGAAAAATTCCAGAGATAGAGTTGGAGACTTTGAACCAAAATAAAATATTTAGAGCTCGATAAAAGGGATTTTTCAAGCCTTCCAATAAATGGATTTGACTCTAGGAAAAGAGAACTAATTCCCAGAAATTCTAGAAAATTCTCAGGAGAGATTTGATCGACGTCTAATCTTATTTTAAAATCTTACACTCATAAACACATTATGCACTTCGGCATGAATGCAACACCTCAATTAAAACAACAAAAGGCATTTTTATTTGATTATGAAAATTGATTATTTTCCTACACTAAATATCTTGATAATTAAACAAATGTTGAAAAAGTTTCAATAACTTGTGAAAGTTATTTATTCAATTTTCTTTTTCAAATCGCATCCCGAAATCCCAAATTTTGGGGTGTGACATAACGGCAACTTTACAGTTAAATCTATGTATAAGTCTCTAATACATAGAAGGATTATACCTCTTCGGTGCAAAATTTGGAAAATCAAGATCCCGCTCAAAATCAAGATCTTTCTTTGGTACCTCCTTAGGGGGGTCACACTCACAAAGGATAATCTGGCAAAGAGAAGATGGCCTGGACCTCTTATATGCTGCTTCTGTAGGTTTACAAAGAGTATCCAACATCTTTTCTTTAATTGTCGTTTGGCGTACTTAGCTTGGAATTCATTGTTTTGGTATACAACCTCCAACATCTGTTAATGACTTGTTCAATGCTTGGCTTTCCCAATTTGACACCAAGCTGTTGAATTTAGTACTTGTAGGTGTTTGGGCTCTTTTGTGGAGTTTATGGTTGTGTAGAAATGATATGGTCTTTAATAAAACCAATTCTATCTCTATCTTGCAGATTGTTTTTCGGTCGACGTACTGGGCAAGAACTTGGTCCATGCTGCTTAAAGATGAAGAATCTCAGGAAGCGCTGAAGCTTGGGTGCCGAAGATGGGAGATGATTGCAAGGGAGATTCTTACAAAGTTTGGTTGGCGTTCTGCTAGCAGGTTGAGGCTTAGTTCCTATATCTTTAAACTTTTGTGTTCGTCCGGGATGCTTCCTGTGACATCCCACCTTTAGAAAGTGCCAGGTGCCATGGTTGGTTGGTGAAGTGAGTAGTAAAGAGAAAAAGGAAAAGAGATAATTAAAAGGACCATTTGACCAAAGTCAAAAATGTGATGAAAATTTGGAATTTTTGGAAGCCAAGAATTTCTAAAATTTAGTTCATAAGCTAAGAAACTTGGTTGTCCAAAAATCCTGTGGAAACTTCTTGTGATGATGCCTCAATTAAATGAAAGAAAGAAAGGAGAAATGGTACTATCCACGGTCTGAAAACAGGACTTGTTCAGTTCAGTTTCAGCTGTTTCGAGCATAATGAGCAGTCGACTTTGATGGCAAATTGTGGTCGATCTGTTGGTTTTCTGAGTTAGATGTGAAAAAGAAAGTTGTTTACGAAAGTGTTTGGGACAACTTTGGTTTTTGGACCAGATCCATAGGATGCCTGGATTCAGGAGAAAAACGCGAGTTATTTTGGTTCAGGATATGGTTGCAGTAATTTTCAGAGAAATTCAGCTGAACTGAATTTGTGCGATTTGAGCTCGAATTTGAAGTTTTCTGTAAAACCTTCCAACTAGGAAATTGTACTTCTCAATGTTAATTTCAATCTTGTTTTTGACACCTGATGCATGTTCTGTTCAAGTTTTGAGAGTAATTTGAGAATTCAGTAGCAACTCTGAATTTGAAAAGTGTTGAGGCTGAGACTTTGAGGCTCAAATTCGACCTCAATTCTTGCTCAAATGGGGTAAGTGCCAATATAAGAATTGCAATTCAATGATCCAGCTAAAAGTTTGTTTTTGGGATATTCGGATGTTACCATGCAGTTTTTAGAGAAAAATGGAGTTCAAATCTCGAGTTTTGGAGGCACAAAGGGGAGGGCAGCTGACATCGGCCAGCTGCTAGGCAGCTTGCCGCCGGCGGTGGCAAGGCGGTTCGCCGGCCACGCGTCGAGTCCGCTCGGAGCCAGCTCGGGAGGAGGCGCAGCAGGAGGTGTCGAGTGCTGGCTGTGTCGATCCGCTGTTAAAGCCGTCGTCATCGATCTCTCTCTCTTTCGCCTCGTCGCTCTTCCTCTTCACAATGGTCGCCGGCGAGCCGTAGTTCTATCGCCGCCGTCCGAACCTCCCCATCCAGTTTCTCTCCACCAAAGGCTTCGCCTTCGCTTCCTCTTCCATTTCCGCTAGCTCTCATCCCTCATCCACCTCTCCACAGCTCGACGCAATCTCTTTTTCAAGCTCCTTGTCGCCGTCTCGTCGGGGTAAGCTCGGTTCGCCGAGGTGGTGCTGTTGCCGTGTGTTTAGCTGGGGTTTGAGAGTGCAGCAGGGGTGTTCTTGAGCCGTGGAGCGTGTCTGGGGGTTTAGTTGGTCGGGCGCGTCGTTTCTTGGGTCGGGAACGCCGTTCGTCGCCATGGCGCTCCTCCGCAATGGCCAGCGCACGTGGTCAGCCTTGCTCGGGCCTTCTCCGGCCGAGCTGCTGCGCGCGCTAGTTGTGTTAGGGTTTGCTAGTGCTCTTCGGGTGCTGTTAGTCGTCGTCTCGCCGTTCCCGCTCTGCTAGGCGCTCGCCACCGTTCTCGCCATGCACGCTCCCGCCATGGTTGTTGCGTGGACCTAGTGCGCTTCGCGTCTCGTTGGTCGGGTTAGCGTGCGCACGAGCCGCCTCTTGTCTTGGTGTTGCTCTCGGGTCAAGTTCGGTGCTAGTTCGTGAAGTGTGCGCGTCGGAGTCGTAGCGCCGCCGTTCGTCGCCGCCGGGGGTCGCCGGGGTGCTAGGGTTAGCGCTTTGCCGCGGGGGTGCTAGGCTAGATGGGTGCGCGGTTGTGTGGGGAAGCCGTAGGACTAGAGGTGTTCGCTGGGGGATCTCGCCACCGGCGAGAAGCCGGTCGCCGACGCCGGCGAGAGCCAGTGCTCTGTACTGCGCAGGCAGGGGCCTCGGGGTAGAAGATAAGAAAGCTCAAGGGGGTTTTTGCAAGAAAGCCAAATAGGTTTTAGAATTAGATTTAAATTATGTTTTTCACTGTTTTAATTATAGAAAATCATAGAAAAATCAGAAAAATGTGAAATCAATTTTCATAGCTTTCTTAGATTATCCTTGTTATTCTAAAATTGTGAAACCTTTAAATTTGTGCTGTTTAAATGTTTAGGATATTCCTAAAATTAATTAAAAATTTGATTTATGCTTTATAATCACAAATAAAGATGAAGAAAAGGTTATATGTTGTTAGTAGTTATTTTGGAACCCTTAATAATTCTTTTCCAACAAATATAAAAGAAATAAGGACTAATTCACCCAAACAAAATTTCAAGATTTTCTTTGAAAATAGGTGGGTATGTTGTGTTGGCTTGCAACTTTATCGAGAGATAAAGTTTTGTGTGCTAAGTTTTAAAACTTGTTGCATCTCTAATTCCTGACTTGCATTGCATGTTAGAACCTGAAGCATCAGAGGTGGAGTATATTGAACTTCTCGAAGAACAAATCCAGTACGAGGAAGTTCTGGTGGCAGCATTGGAGTCCGAAGAATTTATTGATGCCGCTAACCTTTTTGGGACTCAAGGCAAGCCCCGGAGCATCTCTACCTATTTTATTTCACAAGAGTCACGAGTCCAAATATTATGTCTTTATGTGCATTAGGTTAGGAATTGATTGAAAACCCTTGATGCATGAATCACTCCTTGGTAGAACTACCCTGCTTAGTTAAGAAAATTTGAATTAGCAGTATTCACTTAGCTATGCTTAGCTAGGATAAATAAAAGATAATGATCTAGGTTCTCACTAGTCTTAAATGAATCATGGAAGACTTGATATGGAAGGATAGTGGGTAGAAGTTGGTAGGAGGGATTGAGTGAAGCTCGATCCTTAGTTCTGCCTACTGGTTAAGTGATTAAGGACCGATCCGTTGTTTTAACTGAGGATCAAGTGATACTACCTGGTTTCTTACTGGGTTATGGGACCAGTAAAGCCAACTAGGTTGGTTGGTTCACTGTATAGAAATATTGCTTACCCGTGCTTGCTGGGTAGGAGAAAGGCGGGGCTGTAGCCAGTAACTCACGGGGTGTTCGCCAGACGTGGGACCCACGTGGGGGTGCATTCCCGGGTTCGAGTAAGAATATTTCCGGTCTTTGGCCCAACTGATCGAAAGGTTGTCGCGTGCAGCCGGCGCAGCTGTACGTGACTGGGGACTAGGTATCTCCTGTAGGATGTAAATTGATCCGGATCGCCACAACTCTTGGTTATGAGTGCACTTGATAAACTGTTAAGCATCGTAGCAGAAACAAGTGGAATTATATGAAGTGGATTCAAAATTTTGTTTGAGCCTAGAACCACCTGTATGAAAAAGTACTTTAAAACGTAGTTGGATTGGTAACTACTCAATTAAGCTAAAACTACCAACTAAGGACCAATCTTTAGTAAGTCTTTTCGCAAAAAGAGTTGAGTTAGCCAAACACCCACCCAAAGGCCTAATCATATCTCCTTGAGAGTCTTTTCTTTGGAAAGGCGGGTAAGCCTTGCTGAGTACCTTCGTACTCAGGGTTCCTCCCTTGTTGTTTTCTTTCCAGAGGATGCTCCACAGCAGGAAGGCGAAGTGGAGAACCAGAAGCCCTAGAGCATCAGTTGGTCCCGGATGCCTCTAGACGAATAAAGTCACCCTGTGTTGTAATATGACTTAATAGTTGCCTAAATCAGTTTGTATTAAGTTCTTAGAACCTTGATATGCATCTAAGGTTGTTTCAAACTCGGTTTGTAATAGTTCATACCTTTTCGTATTTATGTAAAAAGGTAATGTCTGTTGTGTTCCCATCGTGGAAGTGATCCTGAGCTATGGTTGAATGAGAAATGTCAGTGGATGATTCGGGATGTCCCGGGGACACTCGACAGACTACCGGGTTTAAACTGTTTGAAGTGCGTTTGTTGATATTGTCCTGATTTTGGGCAATTAGGCACACTTGAGCCAGTTTAAATTGGGCGGTTCTGCCACACTTCCCGAGGTTGTTCTATTCCTTTGCATATCTCTCCTGCGTGTTAGAGATATGAAAGGAGAGAATTATAATGGGAGTCTAAGTGCTCGAATGTTTTAAACCGTGCTGTGTACACCCAGGTGGTGTAGAGGCAGGAATTTCGATTCCTTTATTAAAAAAAACATCACCTTGACAGTCGCCGCTGACCCTTTCAAAGGGAATTTCCTCGAGTATTCACAAAGCAACAGAGGCCACCAAGACAACATAATGTGCATGTGTCAAAAAAATAAATAAATAAATAAAGAAAACCCAAAACGAGCGATGGAACTGATGGACAAAATAGCCCACGCGATGTAAGTGCACACTGCTATATATAGTGTATGTACATTCTAGTTCCGTGGAATGTCTAAAGGCAAGTCACAGGATTTGAGAATTTGTGCTGCCAATACTCATATGACGTTTCAAAAAATATCCAGTGTTACCACAAGTGCAGTTTCACTAATTACTGCAATCCTGTGAAACACAGAGCAATAAAAGGGAAAGCAGAGCATGTACATATAACAAAATTTAACACTGCTTTAATTGCTACAGCTTTCATGCGTTGTTGTACGGGCATCATAGTTATATGGAACAGATATAAATGTATAGCCTATCGCACATCAATACATAATCCCAAAAGAAGGCCTGTAATGCAGACCTCAAATAAAATGCAGGCCTATAGGATTGCTATTTGAGCATATGGCAAAACATAATAGTTTGAGTACAAAGCTAAGTTTGCAAGAATGAACTTATGTTTGGAATGGCAGGGAGACCGGGACATGTTCTACGGCATATGGTGCCGGCCGGGATGGGATTTTCATCCCTAGGGACAACCAGCAGGCATCAGGGTATCATAAACGGACTTGCTAGCGCCCGGACGTCCGTCGTCCGGGCGCAGTATCGGACGGTGCAACATTTGCAACATGTATGATGAAACATTGCAAAATCCGGACGTCCAGACGCAGTATTGAACAATAACACTTGCAACATGGACGGTGAAACATTACAACATCATCCATATGTTACATGCAACATCAAGTAAAAATTGTAACATTCGGTGAGAAACATTGCAACATCTGGTGAAATATTACAACACCCAGTGAAACACTGCAAGATCAGGCACATATTTTATGCAACATCAATTAAAAAATTACGACATTCGAGTGAAACATCAAAGCATTACACTGGAGCATGTCGATTCCTAAAACATCCCCATGAAAATATTTGCAACATTAAAAAACATTGCAACACTGAAACATTGTAAAAATTGCAACATCCTACCAAAACAGAGAGGAGGAAACATTTGAAACGGTGAAGTTTTGAGTTAATGTTGCATACAATATGTGTCTGATGTTGCAATGTTTCACTCGATGTTACAGTTTTTATTTTTTGTTACATGTAACATATATCTGATGTTGCAATGTTCCACCGTCTGATTTTTTATTTTCCCTCCGCACGTCATGTCCGCAGCATTACCCTATCATAAACCCTGCCTGAGACGACTTTGTCGGTCAGATAACAGATAACTAAAAAGAAGAAAACACTCTGGTTCAAGAAATGTAAAGGAAACGTGAATGAAATAAAAAACTAGCGGTAATGTTAACGAGGGAACAAGTCCCATTCTTTGTTTGGTTCGCGTCTGTAATGGAAACGCATACCTGCATGCGTGCCACTGGTGCAGATGACGACGAACAGATTTTGCCAGAGTAGGAGTGTCCCAGGCGGTGGGTGGTATTGTTTTCTGATTGCAGAGCAAAAGCAGCGGTATCGGATATGTATAGGGTGGAATCTGATTACACTGTTAAGTGATTACAAGTTCTTGGAAACAAACGTCCGGAGCTGTATCGATTAACGGGTGTAAAGGAATAACGTTATATTTGGCCAAACCAAACACTTCCATAGTGCTCTGAGTTTAAATCAGAGAGGTAAGCTTGATATAAAAAACAGTGAAAGATTAGGATTCTTTAATCAATGTATCTTATCAGACTAAAATAAATTCTGCTACAATGCGACCACTCTAGTATGTTGCTGACAAAAATGCCCTGCCATACTGACACACTAGTTAAGTTGGCATGATGGTATCACTAATCAGTTGATAATACGGCTATCTTTTTATACTGATCTGATTCTGTGAACTGTAGGTGCAAATTTTTTCATCAAAATAGTACAATTATCATATAAGTCCCATCACATAAGAGCCGAAGATAGACCAAATGCTTAATCTTTCTATCCGAGAGACAGAGGTGGGCCCAGGACATGGAGGTTTGGTATTTAAAAGTTCAAAAGCTAAAGTAAATGGCTGTTTTGAACCTATTTTTGACACATAAGAGTGTCGTTATACCTTTGAATATGTTTACTTAGCAAAAATGGTGTGTATTCAATGAATATCATGTGGGCCCACCCCTTCGAGTGAAGATTGAAGGCTTGAAGCAATCAACAACGGGAAATTATTATGAGATTCAAATTCTGCATGTGGTAGGAAGCTGATAAAAAAAGGTAAGAAACTATAACAAAATGCTCGAGGCTATAAGAAACTATAACAAAATGCTCGAGGCTATGCATATAGTTCTGGATCACAATTGCTTGGATTGACAGGCTGTGTGTCGACTGCCCCAAGCATGCAGATGCCACTCTTGTGTTGATCTGTTGAATTTAGGGCCATATATAAGCTATCAAGATTGGTTCTTCCATCTTACATCATATTGAACAAACAGTACGTATATCCATGTTGAAATGCTGTCTAAAATGATTATGTAGTCATACGAGGAATCGAGGATAAGTTATAAACAAAGTATTCAACGTCCTACAAATAATCCTACGAGAACTGTTTCTAACGACCGTGCACATATGTCCAGTTCATCTGAATTACTGGTTTTCAGGCTGAAACTAAGATCAGTGCGCTAAAGACTATCAGCAATCAACCTCATCGCAAATGGTAAAATCAACTGCATTTAATACTCAGTTGTAGTACAAGGATGATGATATGTGACAAGAGAAACTTCTCTTCTGATTGGTCCGTACATGACGAGGAACAAGATTTAAAAGACAGCTAAAACACCCGATAACACACAAATGCTAGCTTTTATTCCGGCAATTCAATAAAGGAAACACTCATGTTTTGCCACACGGACATTTTCCCATGGATAAATTGTTCAGACACCAACACACCATCATGCATGAGTTACTTGACATAAGCTACCACAGATACCTGTGGTTTAGGAGCATCCATCGTCGTCCCTTTGGCACTGTGTGCCACAGCATCTATACCTCATGGAGAAGTACTGCTGCTACCGTATCCACCTCCATAGCTCCCACCTCCGCCATATCCACCACCACTACCGCCGTATCCTGCACCATTGCCACCACCACCATAGCCCCCTCCTCCATACCCATTGCCACCGCCATAGCCCCCTCCTCCATACCCAGGACTACCATAACCACCTCCGCATGGAGGGCAACCGTTCCCACCTCCATAACCGGGATTGTAGCCTCCACCATATCCAGGCCCAAAGCCTCCACCTTTGCCATGGTGCTTGTATCCTCCACCAAATCCAGGCCCATATCCTCCGCCATATCCAGGCCCATATCCACCACCGTAGCTAGGTGGATCATTTCCTCCACAATACCCACCAGTGTTTCCATACCCTCCACCGTGCTTGAACCCACCTAGTAGCCACTTGGCATCCTTGAGTCCAAGTCCTCCAGCAGGCTTCAGGCTCTTCCCCTCAGGCTCTGCAGGGTGTCAGAAAGTTTCGAAACAATCAATCAGTTACGATTGTTTTCACAGGATTGCAAATGTAGAATTGTTATATAAAGGTTAGCTTACAGCAGATCGTCAAATTCAAAGTAGTTATGGTGATTCAGTTTGCTTTATAAATGTTCAACATATAAGCCACATGCACACAGAGAGACACAGAGAGGAAAAGAGCAAACCCTTGGCTTCAGTGAGCTCCCTGGCGTACGTCGCATCCTGGAAGGTGACCACCAGAGAGGCCAAGACAACACAGAGAAGAACTATTGACCTGATCGCCATCTCTACACACCTTGTGATGAACTATCCTGGCACTGTTGCTTGCGGCACGCTTTATATAGAGCCAGCAACGCATGCATCCACGCTACGCGCGCGTCCAGGTCTATCACGCAGAGGTACAGGAGACGAGATCAAGAAGAAGTAATTCAACCTCCAATAAGTGCCATGATACGGTTGGCAGTTAGCTGGTATATATTGGATGGAGCAGAGCTTTGGTTACATCAGTGCACAAATATGTAGCCGAGCAATGAGATTCAAGTATCACTGGAGCTACTGCATGTGTGGTTGAGGGGTGCACGGCATGTTCATAATTCCTCTTCCCCGGCCTTTCCTACCCAACAGTTTCATTATCTCGAACAGAATAGAGTTAGTACAAGCTAAGCATATAGCTACCTAGATGCCATATATAGATGTATTCCTTCAAATCGGATGTGTCCGTTTGAAGTACGTAGCTAGGCTGCCAATATATGTTGTGCTATAAATTGCACTTTGTCCCCACACCAGTACACCACTGGTATAAGTGAGTACAAATGGACAGTTGGACACAATGCAATAAAAGATTGGGTATCCTTCACAACAGGGACGGAAGCACGATCTATGAAAAGCACGCAGGTAATGCTGAGTAGGCCGTGCATGATTAAATTCACTAGAGTTGATCTAAATGCGCCGTTGAGGTGAAACCGGTCAAAATTGCTTCTAGTATACTGTGTATTACAAAATGTCAACTCAACAACCTATAACTACAATTTGCGTTTTGAACCTGCAAATATAAAGCCATCTTAAACATAGTACTTGCATATCAAAAGCAATATCACATAATGAGTAAGTACATGACCTTGTCTAACAATTCAGGAAAGTAAGTAAAATGGGCCAACACATTTTAGACACTAGTTGCTTTCTACCTACTTGCTTCTGGGAGTTAGATATTCGTGCTTCTCTAACACTCAAGCCTTGCTTTTCGAGTGCTAATCCTAAGTGCAGACATGCTTGCATATATATGTTGATCTATGCTGCACAATGAGTATTTTTCATTTGAGGACAATATGATGTCCAAATACTAATATAAATTTCACCATTAATAAGCTCTAACCTAAAAAACCATGTATAAGCTCGTATGCGATGCTAATTCACCATATATAAGCTCAGATGCGATGGTAAGGATTTTATATGTTTCAGGGTTTTAATCAAATATAAATGGAGCGTGCATATTTTTTAGAGAACACATGGCATTGCATCATTGCCTCATCTTTAACTAAAAAAAATTATTTCATGCATGCACCTGACATAGTAGTGTTATATATAGTCGCTTTTGTACTCAATGTTTTTATTTAATTAATATAAACCCTAAAAGGTGATCATCCTCAGTTTATTTACACATGTAATTCAATATAAAGAATGCACCAATGGTGCCCCGAGGTGTGGTAGGGCAGCATATGATGCAATTGTTAGCTGTGATGCTGTTTGGTCTCGTGGGCATGGCGGCATGACAGCTGGTGCAGTACAAGGAAGCAGACAACATATCAATTCAAGCATAACTCGAGGGGAAACAAGACTCTCAGGCATCCTTCTCACATATTTTTTTGAAACGAACAGCCTTCTTCACACTGTGGGTTGCATATGATTAGAGAACGACTGAAAGCAATATGCAACAAGTAGCCGATTTGTGGAACTAGTAACTTGGGTATAACTTTGTGAAAACTCTATATTATTTATAACAGTGGACAAATCAATCCAAATGTGCACGAGATAATCCTATGTAGAGAATTTTACTATGTAAGTTATTCATCGTCTTCTACAAGAAAAAAGTATCATGACAAAAAAAGTTAGACGGATCCATAATTTCCAGGGGAACCATTTCTCGCACTTCGGATAGAATGCAAATACCACTTCGGCATGTAAAACCCCATACTAGCTACAGAACACGGTATCCCTATATAATTTTTGACAAAACCTTTCAAAATATCTTAAATTAAACAGCAGTAGATGGCTTATTTGAAACAGTAGTAGATGGCATGCATGTGGAATCAAGTGAGACCTAGCTGTTTTTTTTACAGGCTATAAAATGAGCCACAACCACTCAGTATCCCGCCTCACTTTGATCAAAATAATTGTGTGGACAGCACATATTGTCCGTATTATTATCACCAAAATGACCCATGCCTCTTTGCTACAATATAGACTAACAGACCCTATTGGATTGCACAGATGGTTAACGAACCCACCATGAACCATGAATTTATTCCATCAATAGCCCTATTTGCAATTCACGGGAGCATATGTTTAAAATCATTATCAAGTCCATAATATGGATTCAAACTCTAAATATGACAATCAATGTTAAGCAGCATGGTATAGGGTCTAGACAAAGTATTATTCTGTTTGATTATTTAAGTAAATGATCAATAAATTCAACCCACTTAGTATTATTTTATTCAGTTTAGCTTGAATATGCTTCAAAAATCCATTATTAGAATGAATAACGAACTCCTTACATCATAAATAATGATTGCACATCTCCAAAGGTGGAACGAGAGCATATAATTCTTTATCATACAGGGAAAAGTCCACTTAACCCCCCAACTATGGAGGGTGGAACACATCACCCCCAGAACTATGAAAGTGGCTTTTTTTACCCCTGAACTTTTCAAAACCAGGCAAATCACCTCCGAAAGCGGTTTTGGGTGGGTGTTTCCTACAGTAATGATGGTTTTGTCTTTTTTTCTATTTTGTTGTTTCAGCTAAAACTTTAAAACTCGTAATAAATCATAGAAAATTGTAAAATAGAAAATATAATTCTTTTGAACTCCACATGAGTAGATCTACACAGTAAATATATAATATTGTATGTCTTAGAACATTTTTTCTATAGATTTAGATCTATGCTTTTCTATAATTAATTTATAGTTGTAAAAAATATTCTAAAGCATACTATATTATATGTTCAATGTGTAGATATACTCATGTAGAGTAAAAAAAATTAGCCAGTGTTCAGTTACAAAAAGTACTTTTTACTTTCTATTCATCCTCCTCACATAACATGCTTCCCAAAAAATTTCTTTTCTACCTTTCCTATTCATCCCCCTCACATAACATGTCTCCCAGAAAAAAAAGTACTTTTTCTCCACCACATCTAAACACAGGCAATCTATTTTATGATTTTTCAATGATTTACTATGATTTTTCAAGTATTCAACTGAATAACAAAAAAAAAGGAAAAGACAAAACTGTCATTATTGTAGCAAACCACCGTCCAAAACTGCTTGAAGGGGTGATTTGCCCGGTTTTAGAAAGTTCAAGGGGTAAAAAAAGGCACTTGCATAGTTTTGGGTGATGTGTTCCACCCTCTATAGTTGGGGGGGGGGGGGGGGTTAGTAGACTTTTCCTTATCAACATGAAAAAATTCAGCATAGGGCACTATAATTCCTAACTTAAATTAGCAATAGGTTTACCTTCTTACATCAAAACACCATGAATCCCTACTATGCTAGAATCATATTCAAGCCCAAAAGTCATAGCATAATAAAAAAGTTGGAGTATGCATTGTAAACTTATCTTTCAACATAGCAAAGGCTTGTTCTTGTGGGGACCCCAATGGAAATAAATGCATTTTTTGTCAAATCATTAAGGCTTGTTCTTATGGCGCTGAAATCCCCCACAATACTCCTATAAAACCTTGCGATACCATAAATACTTCTCACCTGTGAAATAGTTCAGGGGTCGGCTAGATCTTGATGGCTTCAATTTTTGCTCCACCCACTTCCATTCCATATGGGGTAACAACATATCCAATAACTCTATGTGCTACCGCATCATCTTAGTGCTTTTCTTGCTTCTAAACAAATGCTTCAAACATGGTATTATAGGAAAATATAACATCACCTTAACGGGAACTCTCTTCTTGGTAAGCTCTCCGTCAACCTCTCCAGGTCATCTCTCCTAATCTTATATCGTGATGTGCCACAAATAGAGCGAGAATTCAGGTTCTCATATTCCTCGTCGTGGTACAGGATACAATCGTTGTAGCATGCGTAGATCTTCTGGACCTCCAGTCCCAGAGGGAAAACGACATTTTTCGGCTCGTATGTTGTGATGGTAGAACATTATCCTCGGGGAGTAGATTCTTTACAATTTTCAATAGCTCCTCAAATCCTTTGTTGAAAATGCCATTTATTGCTTTCCACTGTATCGATCAATTCCAGTATGTTGCGCAGTTTCTTGTGACTCTTTTTGTAGTCTGGGCACAACAACTTCTAGTAATACTCCAACATATTCTCAAACTTCTTTGAGTCCAATGTAGTTGCACTTTCTGTGTGGGCATCTAGCAACACTTGACCTAGCTCATCAAGTGGTTGCTCTTCTGGGACATTTTCATCAGCCTCGTTCATTGGTTCATCTTCAAATGCGCTGACTTCATGTATGTGAACCTAGTCTGGACTGTCTTCTTCTTCATCTTCATCAAATCCCATCGAAACTCTAGGTTCACCGTGTTTGGTTCAAAGATAATAGTTGGATGTGAAACCTTCAGTATAAATATGGTAGTGCATAGTGTTTTGCTTTGAGTATTCTTTGCCATCCTAGCTAATTCTACAAGGACAACACATGAAACTCTTTGCCAACATGTTTGCGAAAATGTTGGCCTAAAGACCTTTCTTGATACTACAAACATGTTGGCCTCTGTAGTAGTATCAAGAAAGGTCTTTATGCCATTAATCCACGCCGTGGAGCAATGATCATCACATCCATTGTCTATGCATTTGCAACAAAATCATAATTTTTCACCTTTTCAAGAGAAAGAAATATAGAATATTCTTTTAACAATCAACATAAAGTCATTAAAATTCTGTATATATGTCTCCATGACCAACACAAATTACCCTGCTACATTAAACAACCACCACGACTGCACTGTCCGAAAAAATTAAACAACCAAAAGGAAAAAAAACTCTCTTCAACCATCCTTTGGTGGGATAGTCGACTACTCTGTCTGATTTTCTTTGTTGGCACAGAAGAAGATGATGGAGTTGTAGCTGGTGGGAACTTCTCCGCTGCAACAAATTCTTCATTGCTTTCAGATAACGAAGTTGTGCTCTCAACCAAGCTTTAGAAAGTTTATACTCCTCTTTAGGCTCTATACTGGAGTTTTGCCCTTGGCACGAGACAAACGATCACGATCCCTACCACCACCACAACCTCCAGCACTAGAAGTCATTTTATTTCGACAATACTTTAAATTTATAAGTACAACAAAACATTATTAGTATCATCAACTAAGACTATTCTATACAAAACAAAAATTCTCTATCTTTATTCTATTTTGCCAAAAAAAACTAATGCTAAGAAAAATATTTTGTATTTCCAAACAAAATATTACTCCCAACCCAGATATCTCTCCTGATGTGTATCCTAAGAATGGATCATTCTAAGAATTATATAATGCTATATCTACATGTATTCTAAGAATTGAATGATAAACAAGTTCCTAACCTACTGAACACACTAGCATTAGAGAATGCATGTGAGAAAATTATGGATAAACAAGTTCCTAATCTATTCATCCTGTAGTATGTAAGAAAAGTCACAAATTTCTCATGGTACAAAGCATAGAACAAAGCATAATAACCAGTAGAGAAGAGATTGGAGTTACCAACCATTAGAACACTTCAATGAGCAAAAAACCCCCACAAATTGTTGAATAAATTGGCAGCACCTCCCTCAGGGCACCATGGGAGTGAAGACACCTTGCTCTCCGTAGGGTTGGAAATAGGGGCGAAGCCACATTAGGCTTCCCGAGTGCACGTGCACCAGGGAAAATTCTTAACTTAAGTTATTAGCTTCTCAATTTGACCATTTGTGCACTCCCTAATCTCCAATTATGTGCACAACCTTTCGGCCCACCAGCTGCCATGCAGCCCATAATCTACGGCCTGCTTACACGAGAAGTCCAAGCTTGATTACAACCCTGGCAACTATCTCGTACTAGTGCCGTGCGTCACGCGGGACAGTAGGGAGGGGGCCGGGAAATCGAAACGTCGCCCGCGAAACAACTACCTCGCCCGGACGCCCGCCTAATCGGTAGTCCGCCCAAAGCCCTAAACGCAAGAACTCATCGTCATCTCCCAGGCCGCACGGAAGAGAGGAGGCCAGACTGCTGGAGGCGTCTCTCGCGTCACCCCACGTGTCCGACTTGTCAGGTGGCCAATCGGCCACCGCCAATCAGCCGCATCCTCCAGCACACATGGCGGTAGGCGGTAGCCCCAGCAGGCAGCTCCTCTTTGATAGACTTACATATCACTAGGAGTAGACTGTCGGTGCTCGTCGATGCTGGTTGACGAGTCGTTGGTGGCACGAGTTGGGGAAGGTCTCGATTACGGCGTGGCAGTTGATGCAGAGGCCGCCAGTGTGTAACATCCGAGATGTTTAAGACCTTAAAAAGGCACTGCAAACAGGGTAAAGGGGGCAGCTTTGGTTCTACCACACTTAAATAGATCAAAAATTTCGAAATTGAATTTTCAATAGGCCAAATTGACCCCTAGCTGAGACCTCAAAAATTTTGTACTAAACATGAAAATCTCCAAAAATAAAGATTGATTGTCATCACAATAAAGCCTAGTGACTGTGGGAACGTTTCCAAATTTTGTAGTTAAGCCCCTCAAAAACTCTAAAAACCCCGCAGAACACCTTTGCAAATATGGATTGTTTGAGCTTGAAATATTCGGAATTTCAGGTCCACCCCAAAAAGAAAGTTGTGTCCCACTTTTCAAACTCCAACTTTTGTGTTTGCACTTTTTTAAGTTCAGTTCAATTTTCTGGAGTTTTGTATGTTTGAACAGAGGAACTCCACGGGCGCTCCGGCTGGCCGCTCGGCCAGCTCTGCCCGAGGCCGGCTGTGGCCGTCACGTGGCCAGCGAGCGGCGGCGACCGGGACAGGTCGGCCAAGGCCGCGGCAGCCACGCCTCTCACCCCCGCAAGCACGCCAGCGCCACCGTCGAGTCACGTCCCGCGCTACAGCGCCTGGGCGAGCCTCGCCACGCGGGCAGGCCGTCATGGCGGGCGGAGCTCCGCTCTCGGCCCGAGCGCGCGTCGAGCTGCGCCGTCCCGCGGCTGGATTCCTTTCCACTACGCGCCAAGGAGCACTGTGGAGGATCACCCGTCGCCCACGCCATGATCTTTCCTCCCCAACCCGCGCTCGGGCCCTGCCCGAGCTGTCAGAGCCATCAATGGCGACTCCGACGGCCCGAGCGCACGTACGCACGCTCCCGAGGCAGCTCGGTCCCCTCTAGCCCGCCCAAACACTCCACCGAGCAGCCTCACACCCTCTCTCAGCCAACACTCAGCCATTCTTGCCCTCCTCATGCTCGCACACTGTGTTGTTTCGATCGTGAAAGTACGTGGTTAATCGGGTATAATCCGACGGCGCTCCAGCTTATTCCGGATTAAGTGCCTGACTACTTAATTAGTGGTCCGTGGGTACTTAACTTGGAATAATTTCGGAGTGGTTCGCCACAGCTGGCATCAGAGCCAAAACATGCGCACCAGCGAGAGCAACAGACCTTAAATAATAGTTCTTGAATAAAACTTCCCAGCTCTTGCTTCCACCGCGCACTTGGGATGGAATGCTATTCTTATGACCGCTAAGGATTATGTATAGAACGTGAAGCCTATGTGGGTTAAGGGATCACGATATGATAGGTGGCTAATTATATTATACTGACTCCCAGCATATTTCATTCTGTCATTTACTTTTCGCAATGGTGGGCGCAAGGTACGACGATTGCTGTAACGTACCACGGCACTATATGAAAATATAGTGGCAGCACATAGTCAATACGCTGTGATGGCGTATGAAACTAGAATAGCATGGTGGGCGCAAGGTACGGCGATTGCTGTAGCGTACCACGGCATCATATGCAAATATGATGGCGGCACAAAGTCAATATGCTATTTCATAAGCGTATGAAATTGTCAATATGTTGCCTTGGTGACATATGAAGCATTGCCCGTTCAATGTTGAACGTTCGGGTGCCACCACTATAGTGGGTGGTAATGAATGGGGACGCTTCCGTGAGTGCTGGCACAGGAGATTCATCATAATTTCTCTGGAATGGAATTTTCTGCAGGTACGCTAACCACGATTCCGTAAGTTGAACGGTAGAAAAGTTCGGCTAGCTAATATAGGGAGAGACGAATATTGCCTAGCCACCGGCACTGACTTCGTAAGCCAAAGTTATTGGCACGTGTGTTGTTGAGAACGAATAGGTCGCTCATGCATTGCAATTCACTGAAACTCAATTAAATCATGTTGAATAACCTTTGAACTACCCGTTACAAAATTGAATGATAACCGGAAACTGTGTTGAAACTCTACTGAAAACAGATCTGCTTGCACTGTCGTTTCGAGCATGAAAACCTCATCAAACGAAAAAGTGCCCAACATGAAAGTTGTCACAAATGTTGTCTAGTTTGTTCTGTAGAAATTTCAACAATTTTTGGTTCAGTAAATTAAGAGTTATGCTTAAAATGATAACCCCCGGTCTGCTGGAATTTCCTGGGAGCAGTGAGTTAGAAATTAAATTTTTGCACCTTACTAACGACTGTTTCTGCTCAAACCTTCAACATGAAACTTGTCCGAAACTACTTGAACAACGTTCTGGCCAAGTTTGGGAATTTTTGGGTTGCTAGATTCTGAGTTTTACATTTTTACTGCACTGTCCAGAATCTGCTTTTAATTCTTGGCGCTAACGGGTTCTCACACTTGACATTTTTGTTCAGATGGACGGACATGCTGACCTTGCTAGCTACCCCAAAGACGTCTCCTTCTCGGATTGCCTAGGATGGGAGGGTGTCTCTAGCATTCTTTGGTCCGTGTTGCAGGCACTTGACTACCCCAACCTGCCACAGTATGAGAACCGTCCTCCGTGACCGTGGTGTGACACGATCCAGAGTGCGTCTGGTGGTGTACCGCCACCCACCGTGCCCAAGCTCGCCCTCATGGAGTGTGGAAGTCTATGGACACCATATGGAGACCACTTGTGAGTTGGCTGCTCTCAATGGATCAGCTCTTTCTGTGCCCAGAACTAGGACCTGGTAGAGCACTAGCTCCTTGGACTGTTTCCACTGACCCAGCCTGACGACGCTCATTGGTTGAGGCGTTATCTTAGCTCACCTTTGAGGGTGGCAGAGAACCCCGTTGCTGCAGCCGCACTCTTGATGAGATGGATCAGGGCTTATCACCGGCTGCAGGCACTTCTGGGGCAGGCACAAAATGAAGCACTTAACCTCGCCATTTACATGTCTTCTCGTGCCCGTGACCTTGGGATAGAGAGAACCTCTTTGTCCATAGAGGTGAGCACTAGGGATGCTATGATTGCTGACTTGGAGAGCCAGCTGACTGACCTCCACTTAGTGCATAATAATGCCAATAATGAGCTGGCTCAAGTGAGGGATGAGCTAGAGAATGTGCAGGCCGACTTGGAGCATGCCAATGCTATGCTAGCTGCACACGATGCTCAACACCTTCTCAATGAGGCGGGAGAGAATGAAGGAGAAGCCCCTGATTCAGACATGGACACCGAGGATGACATGCCACTCCTCTCCGCTCCGCCGTCTCCCATGGGCAGTGAGGCTACCGCTAACAACCTAGATGACTTCTAGAAGCTTCGGTCGCAAGTTACTCCTCCGCGTAGCCTAAATTTTGGTTTCATGATGTAATAGGCTAGTTGGAGTTGAGTTTCATTTAAGATTTTGAACTTGCAATCCATTTGGCATGGGATGTGTGTGTCCCAAGACTTGAAATTGGTTGTAATGTTGTGTTGAAAATTATCTGCAGCCACTCTTGTTTAATTTATTGAAGTGTGTTCCTTTTATTTCTGGGTTATGACTTGAACTACAAAGTTGTCTGAAATTTGTCAAACAAAACGCTCACCAAATTTCAACCCCATCCGTTAAGCGAAATAAAAATGGCAACCAAAACACTACAGCTCGGCCTTCTGAAAAACAGCAAAAACAGAGAACTGGAATTCGAATTTTTCGGCCTAGTTCTAGCCCGAATTTGGTTCTAAGCCAAAAACAAAAGTTATAGAGTACGAAATTTTCCAGCTACTGACCGAATTGGAGTGTCTAACCCGCATTGTGCTTCAGTATGCGCAGGCCTTCAATGGTCTGTGTCCTTATGCGGGTCATCATGCTAACTCTGATGACAAGAAAAAGGAGAGGTTCCGTCGTGGCCTCAACACCAAGCTCAAGGCCCAGCTAACCACCACACGGGTTGCCACTTATGGTGAACTCGTGAACCTCGCCATCGCCCAAGAAGATGCCAACATGGTCCACAAGGCCAAAAAGAAAAGGAAGGCTCCCGCTGGACCTTCGGGTGGGAGGACGTTGGGTTGCCAGGCCACCACCGCAAGGTGCGCCTCGCTTCCCTCCACCGCCACAGCAGCCTCAGGCGCCGAGGCAAAACGTGCAGCAGCCACTTCGTCCTGGAGGTGGCTACCAATGCTTCAAGTGTGGCAGCAACAGCCATTTCATCAAAGACTGCCCGCAGAACAAGCCTCAGAACTAGCGTCCTGGGAATCAGCTGAACAAGGGCAAGTAGCAGCGAGTCCAAGTCAGACAGGGAAGGCTCAACTATACCACCCTGGCTGACCTACCTGAGGGAGCACCGGATATGACTGGTACCTTCCCTATCCACAATCAACCTGTTGTGATATTGTTTGATTTCGGGGCAACACATAGTTTTATAAGCACAAGGTTTAATGCAAAATGTGGGTTAAAATCATATCACATAGTTTTATAAGCACAAAGTTTAACGCAAAATGTGGGTTAAAATCATATCACACCAAATCGGCATATGTGATATCAACAGCGGGAGGTAAAATAGCATCCAACCAAGTCACTCGAAAAGTACCAATCAAGCTGGGTAGTAAAGTTTTTCCTACTAATTTAATTCTGCTTGGATTGGAAGGAATTGATATTGTTTTGGGGGCAAATTGGATGACTCAACATAAGGTCGTGCCAGATGTTGCCGAAAGGGTTGTGGAAATAAACTCGCCTACACATGGCCCTAGTGCACTATATTTGCCACGCCGAAAATGCGCCAACGCTTGTGCCTACACAATGGTGGGAACACCACTAGAAGATATTCCAGTGGTATGTGAGTATGCCGATGTTTTTCCGGATGACTTACCTGGGATGCCGCCAGACATGGATATTGAATTCATAATTGAACTTCAACCTGGCACAGTACCTATATCAAAGAGACCCTATAGAATGCCACCCAGTGAATTGGCTGAATTAAAAATTCAACTCCAAGAACTGCTAGACAAGGGTTTCATCCGTCCTAGTGTGTCACCATGGGGTTGTCCGGCAATCTTTGTGAAAAAGAAGGATCATTCCTTGAGGTTGTGTATTGACTACCGGCCTCTCAATGCGGTGACCATTAAAAACAAGTATCCACTTCCCCGCATCGATGTCCTTTTTGATCAACTAGCTGGCGCCAGAGTGTTCTCTAAGATTGATCTCCGCTCTGGCTATCACCAAATAAAAATTCGTCCTTGTGACATCCCCAAGACTGCCTTCTCCACCCGCTATGGACTCTATGAATTATTGGTCATGTCTTTTGGACTCACGAATGCCCTAGCCTACTTCATGTATCTCATGAATTCGATTTTCATGTCCGAACTTGACAAGTTCGTAGTGGTCTTTATTGATGAGATCCTCATATATTCCAAGAATGAGGAGGAGCATGCCGAGCACCTTCGCATTGTCCTTCAGAGATTGAGAGACCATCAGCTTTATGCCAAGTTCTCCAAGTGTGAATTCTGGCTAGAAAGTGTGAAATTCTTGGGTCATACCGTTTCCAAGGATGGTATATCCGTGGATCCGACCAAGGTGCAAGAGGTGATGGAATGGCAGCCACCTACCTCTGTCCATGAAATTCGGAGTTTTCTGGGTCTAGCTGGTTACTATCGCCGCTCATTCCGGATTTCTCTCGAATCGCTAAACCCATGACCGAACTCTTAAAGAAGGGGGGCCAAATTTGAGTGGAGTGACAAATGTGAAGAAGTTTTCTACACTTTAAGAAGACATTTGACTTCAGCCCCAGTCTTAGCTCAACCTGACAGCACCAAGCCATATGATATTTATTGTGATGCTTCAGGCACCGAACTCGGTTGTGTCCTTATGCAAGAGAACCGGGTCATTGCTTATGCTTCCCGAGCACTCCGGCCACATGAGCAAAATTACCCTATGCATGATCTTGAGTTGGCAGCAGTTATTCATGCTCTCAAGATTTGGAGACACTACCTGATGGGTGTTCCGTGCAATATATACACAGATCACAAGAGCCTCAAATATATCTTCACTCAGGCACATTTGAATATGAGGCAGCGAAGATGGTTGGAATTGGCGAAGGACTATGATCTTAGTGTGCATTATCACCCCGGGAAGGCTAATGTGGTGGCGGATGCACTAAGCCGCAAGGCTCGTTGTCATTGCCTTACCGTGGAGTCCTATGCCGACACTTTGTGCCATGAAATAGCAAAGCTCAACTTGGAGATTGTTCCTCACGGGTATTTCAACCATATCTCTGTTGAACCAACCTTGCACGATCAGATTGTTGTGGCCCAATTAAATGATGCAAAGATTAAAATCCTCAAAAGAAAATTGGCAAAGGAAAAGGTCAAGGAAAAATATAAATGCTTCCGGTTAGATGGGCAGGGAGTGATGTGGATTGGACATCGGATAGTGGTGCCCAAGAACGCCGAACTCCGAAAGAAAATCATGGATGAAGCTCATCTTTCCAAATTTTCCATCCATCCCGGTAGCACCAAAATGTACCAAGACCTTAAACAAAACTTTTGGTGGACTAGGATGAAGCGGGAAATTGCCCAATATGTGTCGGAATGTGACACGTGTCAGTGGGTAAAGGCTAGCCACTTGAAGGTAGCAGGCACTCTTCAACCTCTACCTATTCCCTCATGGAAGTGGGAAGATATAAGTATGGATTTCATTGTTGGACTTCCCAGAACCCCGCAGGGGCATGACTCCATTTGGGTAATAGTGGACCGCCTCACAAAGACCGCACATTTTATTACCGTCAATACCGCCTATACTGCTATGAAGTATGCTGAAATCTATTTGGATCGGATTGTTTGCTTACATGGCGTACCCAAGACGATAATTTCAGATCGTGGTACCCAATTCGTGGCATGCTTTTGGAAACATTTGCAGCTGTCCCTAGGCACCAAATTGATCCGTAGTTCAGCATACCACCCTCAAACCGATGGGCGGACGGAAAGGGTAAATCAAATCCTAGAAGATATGCTCCGAGCTTGTGTAATCCATTATGGGAAAAATTGGGAGAAATGTTTATCTCTGGCCGAATTCTCATATAACAACAGCCATCAAGCAAGTCTTAAAATGGCACCTTTCGAAGCTTTGTATGGTAGGAGATGTCGGACGCCGTTGTGTTGGTCTCAGGCAGGCGAGAGATACACGTACGGTCCTGACCTTGTAAAAGAGGCAGAGGAAAAGGTTAGGGTTATCCGGGAAAACTTGAGAGCCGCACAATCTCGACAAAAGAGTTACTTTGATCAAAGACAGAAGCCCCTTCAATTCGAAGTCGGCGATCATGTGTATCTCAAGGTCTCCCCGATCAAGGGTGTGCAAAGGTTTGGGTTGAAAGGGAAACTTGCACCTCGCTATGTTGGTCCATATGAAATCACTCAACAATGTGGACCGGTTGCGTATCGTGTGAGACTTCCCGAGAAACTCTCCACCGTGCACAATGTTTTCCATGTCTCCGAGCTCAAGAAATATCTTCGTGTTCCGACCGAAGTTGTTGAGCAAGAAGAACTCTCGGTTGAGCCGGATCTTTCTTATGAAGAGCACCCAATCAAGATCCTAGATGAGAAGGAGAGAAAGACGCGAAGTAGGGAAGTTAAAATGTACAAAATTCAGTGGAGTCATCACTCCGAGGATGAAGCCACATGGAAAACCAAAGACTACCTTAAAAAAAAGAACTTCCCCGACATCCTTCCTAAGACCAAGGTACCTCTTTCCCTACCGTGTTTTTAAGCAAAATCGAATCTCGGGGCGAGATTCCTTTTAAGGGGGGTAGGCTGTAACATCCCAGATGTTTAAGACCTTAAAAAGGCACTGCAAACAGGGTAAAGGGGACAGCTTTGGTTGTAGCACACTTAAAGAGATCAAAAATTTCGAAATTGAATTTTCAATAGGCCAAATTGACCCCTAGCTGAGACCTCAAAAACTTTGTACTAAACATAAAAATCTCCAAAAATAAAAGTTGATTGTCATCACAAATAAAGCCTAGTCACTGTTGGGAACTTTTCCAAATTTTGCAGTCAAGCCCCCTCAAAAACTCTAAAAACCCCGCAGAACACCTTTGCAAATATGGGTTGTTTGAGCTTGAAATATTCGGAATTTCAGGTCCACCCCAAAAAGAAAGTTGTGTCCCACTTTTCAAACTCCAACTTTTGTGTTTGCATTTTTTAATGTTCAGTTCAATTTTTTGGAGTTTTGCACGTTGGAACACAGGAGCTCCATGGGCGCTCCGGCTGGCCGCTCGGCCAGCTCTGCCCGAGGCCGGCTGTGGCCGCCACTTGGCCAGCGAGCGGCGGCGACCGGGACAGGTCGGCCAAGGCCGTGGCAGCCGCGCCTCTCACCCCCACAAGCACGCCAGCACCACCGTCGAGTCACGTCCCACGCTACAGCGCCTGGGCGAGCCTCGCCACGCGGGCAGGCCATCATGGCGGGCGGAGCTCCGCTCTCGGCCCGAGCGCGCGTCGAGCTGCGCCGTCCCGCGGCCGGATTCCTTTCCACTACGCGCCAAGGAGCACTGTGGAGGATCCCCTATCGCCCACGCCATGATCTTTCCTCCCCAACCCGAGCTGTCAGAGCCATCAATGGCGACTCCGACGGCCCGAGGGCACGTATGCACGCTCCCGAGGCAGCTCGGTTCGCTCTAGCCCGCCCAAACACTCTACCGAGCAGCCTCACACCCTCTCTCAGCCAACACTCCGCCATTGTCCGGTGAAGCTCACACGCCTCTCCGCGCCTCGCCTCGACCACCGCCGCCGGCTACCGACGTCACCGTAGCAAGCCGCTCCGCCGCTCACCGTCGACGAGCCGTGTCGCTTCACCTCCAACCACGAGACCTACCCCAACCGACTCGCGGTGAGCCCATCGTCGTTTTCCCCCACTTCACCCGCGCTGGTTCGCCGTCTCCTCGCCGGAGTTCAGACGCCGGCGAGCCCAGGGACCCTTTCGCGTACCCCTTTTTAGTTCCAGGTTCCTCTGTGCAAATATCAAGGACTTGGTTGAAAGGTTTTAAAAGTTCTAGGGTCTCTGGCGTAAAAAGATTCTTCAAACCTAGATCTATTTTGCTGAGATCTTGTAAAATCCACTAAAAATCATAGAAAAATCAGAAAAATGCACAAAAATACCCCCTGGACTCGTGCAATTGTAAGCTCCAATCTCCTTTTTACATGTATATACTTTGGAGGAACGGTTTTTGAATTAAAATTCAAACTGAGATTTTAGAGTTTTGTGCACCATTTCAAATCCTGAACTTCTCTGTAGCTGAGCTTGGGATATGTTGCTTGTATGGACAGTAGAAGCTTTGTGTCCAAAGGAGACCTAAAAATGTGGCCTGAAACTCCAGTTATGATTTATTTTGTGATTCCTGCTCTATTTTGGTTCTGCATTTACTAAAAATAATCCAAGCAGCCCAAAATCACCATCTATCACTAGAGGTCTAGAAACATGTTGGCACATGTTAGAAAAATGCTAAACTTAATTTTAGACTCTGTTAGGAGCATTAAATAAATAGATGTTGGTTTTCGGATAGAAAATGTTTGAAGGCTGTCCAAGTGTTATTTTTAGCCACCAGTTGGCCAGAGCCTTTATTTTACTCATGACTAGCTCTGGTAGAGAAATCTTCTAATTTGGAAGTAGTTTTGATTTTATATGAATTAATCTTTTTTCTTTGAGCAGCAACTTGAACTATTTTTAACAAATTATGTATAGCTCGGTTTTAGCTAAATTTTGGAGTGACCCTAGCTCTTATACTTCAGTAGCTGTCATAAAGTTTGTGGGTACAAAGGATGAACAGAAACAGAGAAACAAAAATGAGAAGAAACTAGAGTAGATGAGTTTAATAAAAAGAAGTAAGTCACTTTTGATAATTATATAAATAAAGCATGAGGAGTCTTAAAAATTTCCGAACTAAAGCATTTGACTAGAAATAAAGGCTTGGATGGTTTTATGTGTACACAATCACCATCATAAAAACATAAAATTCCCGCCACACACACTTCCCTTAATTGTGAAGAAAAGAATAAACCATTTACATGTCTAGGTGAATATGGCCTTCAAGAGCCTTAACCCTTAGACTAAAAACCTACGGCAACTCTTAAAAAGTTTATGCATCTCATGTAGAAGGCACTCACGCTGACAGAACCTACAACCTCGTCCCCGCCAACGAAGAGGAGGCTCCCAAAGGTGGTGCCGACGTGATCGTGATCGACCCAGAGACTGACCCCAGCGTAGCCCAAGAAGGCAAGCCTCGGAGCATAACCTAGTTTTCAATTGTGCAACTATGAATGATTTATGCCTATGCATTTACGTTTCAAGGAGTTGATTGAACACCCTAGTTGCATGATTCTAGTACCATGACTTAAAATACTAGTATGATAGGGTCGTGAGAGCAATGCTTTTAGGACTGTTACAAGTCGAGTGATTTCCTGTCACTCGCGAGATATAGGAGTTGCTTATCTTTACTTATGTTGGAATCATAAGGATGGACGGGCGGGATGGTATGTGTAGATCTCCCGCCCGGGTATGATAATTGGATTAAGGTCGGAACGTGTGGTTCTGTGTGTCAAGTTTTTGAACGTACCACGCACATGCCAACCTATGGGGATCGGTAAGCCCGGTACCAGATTGAAGCAGCTAGGACCGTTAGCCATCTCTCCTTGGAAATATTTTGTTTCCCTTGCCGTACACAAGTGGATATATGCGTGATGCCGTGAGGGAAGCGGTAAACCTTTATCCTAAGGGAATGGACCCGGCGCCGAATTGTGGATTGATGAGAAAGGTTGGGAAGTGCTTGTACCTTTTATAGCAAGCATTGTCCGTGTGTGTTGGGTTTTCCCTAGCCAGGTAGCAAAATTCGGTTCGAACTATCCGCTTCTCGCGGTTAATGAGACTGTTTGACCGCTGTGTTGCATTGAGTAACAAGTGGAACTTGAGGATGATGAACTTGTTGTATGTACTAAATTGTATTGCACTACTTATATGCTTAGAGAGGATATTAATCTAGAATGGTTAACCCTATTAGAATTGATGCTAAAATCATGAAAGTAAGGATCCACTCTTAGTTGCTTTCCGGCAAACAAACGCACCAGCTAAAAGCCTCTCATGTCTAGAAGTCGGTGAAGTAGTTTTCACCCGACGGGTAAGCCTTGCTGAGTATTAGTATACTTAGCCTTGCTTGTGGCATTTATTTCAGGTACTGCTTTGGAGGAGGCGGTGAATTCCGTCTCTTGGCCTGCCCAGGTTCCACCTGGCTGGCATGTCCAGTGGGTTCCGTCCTCTTCCGAGGATCGGGAGGAGTAGCACCATGGCCGGCTTTATTATGGTGTTGCTATGTATCGTCGTTAGTTTAAATTTCCGCTGCAATGAACTCTCGTGCTTTTATTGAAATTCGAACTTGGTTTGTAATAACTTGTTGAGACTATTTTTGTAAGTTGAATTTGTGTAATGTTGTAATTTCTGGAACTCACCTTCGTGTGGGCGCGCGTGTTGTTTCGATCGTGAAAGTACGTGGTTAATCAGGTATAATCCGACGGCGCTCCAGCTTATTCCGGATTAAGTGCATGACTACTTGATTAGTGATCCGTGGGTACTTAACTTGGAATAATTTCGGAGTGGTTCGCCACACAGTGTGAGGTCGACGAGGTCATGGATTGATGACCTGCAGGGACGGCAGAGCTTCCCATAGCTTCAGCGCTCCCTCTCAGATCGGATTAGGGTTTAGGTGGTGGGGACTAGCGGCTGCAGTGAACCTCGTGTTTAGTGACTACGGCCTCCACCTCCTCTATATAGCGTTGCGTGACAGGGGCCCACAACCCTAGATGGGTTGGGCTCCCCCGATCAGGGAGCGAGACAAGGCCCGACCCATTCGTTTGATTGGGCCGGAGTAGATCAATACTAACATTCTCCCCTTTGATCTCATCTTACTTCCTGTACTAATCTTTAGTACTTAACATATTCCATCACAGACATATGCATAGAGCATGCCTCGTCATAACAGTTAAAACCGTTAGATTAACAACCACAATACGCATGTCTGTTTTGAAATAGATCCTTTTCCTAGGCCCTTTGTAATCTAGAAGTCATAGGCTCTACCATAGACCCATGTCGACTACGTGTTCTCTAAACACTTTGGGCGGTAAGCCTTTAGTAAACAGATCCATAAACACTTGCTTAGTTCTAGTTCCTTGAACACTTTCAATGCTTTCATATGATTCTGGATTGTTCTCTTTGACAATGTATATCTTAATGTCAATGTGTTTGGCAGCACACTTGACCTATTGTCACAGGAGTAAAATACTTAATTCCGGTATAACTTTATTCACTTTGAGTGCCTGCTCGGTTGCCTCATATCATGCTATACAATTGGTATATTTTACTGATGATACCACAACTTTCTATTTTCTTGGAGCTTTTCCACATTAAAACTCCAACTGCAGATGTTATGAACTACTATGGATTTATCTACACATATTGCAGAGTTACTGTCTTTGTACCCATAACTATTTGAGAGTACTTGTTCCTTCAAACTTAGCATGAGGCCTATAAGACTTTGCACAATTGAAAGATATTCTTTGCTTCAATTCTAGTGATCTATGTATGGATTGGACTTTTGCCAAAACTTCCTGGATTTATTACCTATGTCAGGGTGAACTCTTACTGTAGTAATATTTAAGCTTCAGCTATCGAAGCATATAAAACTAACTTTATTTGATCGATCATTTCCTAGTTTGTGGGACCTTCAAATTCCCAAAACTATCACCCTCAATTATAAGAGCAGACGTAGGTTTATTCGCACGCATACCATATTTCTTTTCAAAGTATGCCTCTTGCGATAGTCCCCATTTCTATCTCAGCAAACTTCTTAAATCGAACGATCACTGAAATCCTTTATATTCAATTTGAGAACAAAACTTCTTCCCCAATAGTAGACTCAAATCACTAAGATGATATCCACATAATGAGTGAGGAAACTGAATTTCTCATTCTTAAGCTTTTCATTGAACACTATTGTCCTCCTTACTCTTTGAAACCCAAACTTCTTCCTTCAACCACCTCTGTTAGGAGGTTCTCAGAATCCATAAATGGATTTCTTCATGCGACATCTCGCACGTTCTCTTTCTTCCATGACAAAACCGTTGGTTGTGCCATGTTAACCTTTCCATACATATCCCCGTTGAGAGATGCCATCTATTTACATCCATTTGATGTAACTTTAATCATAATGCTAATCATAATGTGTCACTGATGTCATTTTGATTCTAAAAGAATCCTTGCATGAGACTATAGAGAATGTCTCATAATCTATTCCTTCTTTTGCATAAAGCATTTCGCCACGAGTTGCACTTTAATCTTTCTGCATCCCTGTAGAGTCACATTCAATTTTGTAGACCCATTACAGCCTACTGTCTTGACTCCTTTTAGGAATAATTCTAAGTTCCAAAGTATGTTGGTACTCAATGATCTCATATGGCCTAAGCCATTTCTGTGAATGAGCGATTCTCGTGGCTTCTTCAATCGAGGTGGGATCACCCTCAATCTCTAACAATTCTATTTGGGGCTATGACAGCTCTTCCTTATATGCAACAACAATATCGGCTCCTGAAGGACAGGTTCCTGGTTTGTAGCCGTAGGAGAACTGACAACTCATGAGTCCTCGAAGTAGGCGCGTACACCCGCTTCTCCTCAAGGTCGTTTCCTCAGGGTGCCTTGCTCCCCTTGAATCCCCCTAACCTTTGACTTTCTAGATAGCCAATTGAATGGTAACTTAGTGACTTAGCTTGCTTGCTCCCCTACATTTGGGTTAAATTCTTTGGCCTCAGTTGAACAGTACCACACCTCAACAATCTTTTTGTGAGAGTCCTCTTTTCTGTTCACATCTTACGACGGTGTTTAGGCACCGACTTACTTGGTACTCCATTAAAGAATATGAACCTTTCATCCACAAACTTAATGGTAATCTATAGTAACTTATTCACACCATATCCATCAGAGTATGGTTGGATCTGTCAGGTACTCCCTTACTGAGGCTCATCCAGTATTATTACTGGCCAACTACGCTATCTTCTTCTTGGAATTTAGCTAGTTCTTCTTTGCATCGGGGTATCTTTATTATGACCGTTGTACTCTCTTGACGATCATAATCTTTTATAGATCATTTTTGTATAGGGGAATGGAGAATAACTTTAACTTGTTGGGAATGGAGAATAACTTTAACTTGTTGAATAACTTTAACTTTCTTAGTTAACTCACATGCAGAGTACATTTCTTTATCTCACATTTCTCCCCCTTGAAATATGGCATAAACTTTACTGCCATAATTTCAAAAAACTATTTGAAAGTAATCATGAAGGAGGGAAATCTTTTCTTACTCACTTCATTCATACTCTTTCCTCATACTCATGAACAAATTCTGTTAACATGTTCTTACTCCATTTGGATACAACTTATGTCCTGAAATTCATGTTAACTCAACATGATCCTACAAGAAAGGAACAATAACTCATTTTATTATTGATATGATCAACTTGGTTGATAGATTCAACCTTTTCAGCCTTAATATATCTCTTTCCTTGTCTAATGACTCAATCTTAGCTGCCATATCTCACATTAGAATGTGCTTTCCACCATTACTAGATAGCTTTGCAACGAGAAACTCAGTTAAAGTGCCCGCATACACTTGTGAGGAGACAATAAATTGAATCTTCACCTTATTAAGACTTAGTAATAGTGCAATTTTAGGATTGCTCCCCCTATGGCCTTAACCTTGCTTAATAACCATGTCGCTGTAGAAGTGCATGATTCATTCTAGGATAGCGTTAGAGCTGCCCCAAACTTCTCTCGACGTACGAGATACATCTTAATATGAGTCATCACAAGCTTCTCCTGCTGTGTAGGATATGTACAAAATAAGTACAATGCTCAACCTCTGCTGCATGCAGGATAATTCCCCATAAGGGGCTTAAATCTCAGAATGAACTATGAGGGCACATGAAGTAAATATATCAAAACATACATGTTTAATTCAACGTTGGTCGAATTAGACACACAACTAACTTATTACAATAAACTTGGTCACAATGACAGAAAACTCAATTACATATACATCATTTTTCTGATAAAATCTTCTCGTTGGTTCCAATTTCATCAGAGACTAACAGCAGCGGAAACTATGCCTAAAAGGCCTTTCCCCAGCTAAAACAGCCCTTGCTGCAGCTGAGTGATCTCATGTGTTGATAAAATCAACGATCTTCTGTCATCTTTCTCTTTAGCAAGACATGCAATGTCCTTCTACATTAATTTTATATCACTGTTGGGCAGAAATAAAACTAATCCATGGAAAACTTAGATATAAAACTCATAATATTCTTGTACATCAATTCTACATCACCGTTGGGCAAAAATAGAACAAATGTATGGAAACTTATTAATAAACTTACAATTCTCTTTTACATTAATTCTACATCACCGTTGGGCAGAAATAGAAGTAATGTACAAAACATATGAACTGAACATTAAAATATTGCTATCATCAACTTTGATCACAAGGATAACAATATCATAATTAACTTAAAACTCAACTACTATTCCAATTAAATTTTCCTGTTGGTTTCAATTTAATTGAGAGATAAAACTTGCAGTGAAAACTTGACAAAATTATTCTATTTAGAAGCAAAATAACCTCATCTACTCTCTAAAACATTTATACCGTTGGTTCAAAATGAAATAGAGATAAAACTAGACATAAAACTTCAAATATTGCTTCTAAAAGTAATAAAACTAAATGAAAAAAAACTTCACTGTGTATGCGGGCTGAAAGATTTCTAGGCCCAGCTCGCGCCTCTGCACTGCCCTGCTGCGCGCGCCATGGGCCAGCAGCTCTCCAGCGGCCCAGCTAGCTCCTGCGCCCGCGAACGAGGCCTGCTCGGCCCACCCTCGCGTTGCTCACCCGCGCACCAGGCCGTAACCTGGGCCTGGGCCGGGAAAGTGGCTCCCCACCTGGGCTCAAACTAGCCCAACACGGTGCCTCCCTCCCACGCAAGGATCTGGAGCATTGGCTCTCATCCGACGGCTGCGCGTGCGTTTCAGGAGGAATAAATTGCCACGTTCCCCTCCAAACCCTAACCCTAGCCCTTCTCCTCTTGCGGCCGCAGCCGCTGGCGGCGGCACCGCCGACTTTCTCTCACCGCTGCGCCAGCCCAGCTCGTCGCCGTGTCGTGGCATCGCCATGGCTGCCCAACTCTTCTCCCTTCTTCTTCTTCTTTCACAGCCACTAGCACACGCGCGGGAGATCCCCGTGTGACCCTCTGGTGCCGGCGGCGTCGCTGGCATTCGCTTGCCACCGCACCGCCCAGCTCGTCGCCGTGCCAAGGTTTCACCATGGCCGGCCGACCCTTCTCTCTCTCTTCTCTCTTTTCTCTCCCCCCACTCCGGCGAGCACGCGACGGTCGAACGGCGGCGTCACGCCGCCTCCGTTGCCTCCCCTTCTGGTACGCTCTTGCGGGCCTCCTTGACGGCGCCACGTGCGTCTCGTGCGTGACACCGTCGAGGAGCTTCGCCGGGGTGTGGAAGCGCAGCGCCACCGAATGGACGACGCGCACAGGTGGAGTTGTGATTGTGAGCTAGGGTTTCGGTTTGGATCTTTTGATTCGATTCGAATCCTTCGTTCTTTGGTACTTGAGATCGAAATCTCCCTTCTCCTTTACTCTTCTCCCCCACCCTCCCCCCCTGATTCGAATCTTTTTTCTTTTCTTCCTCCCGATTCGAATCGGAATAGATACTTTCTTAATTTTCTTCTTTCTGCAACTCGATCTACTCGCTAGATCGGCGTCCGATACCATTGATAGACTTATAGGTCGCTAGGAGTAGACTGTCGGTGCTCGTCGATGCTGGTTGATGAGTCGTCGGTGGCACGAGTTGGGGAAGGTCTCGATGACGGCGTGGCAGTTGATGCTGAGGCCGCCAGTGTGAGGTCGACGAGGTCCTGGAGCGACGACCTGCGGGGGTGGCAGAGCTTCCTGTCGCTTCAGCGCTCCCTCTCAGATCGAATTAGGGTTTAGGTGGTGGGGACTGGCGGGTACAGTGAACCTCGTGTTTAGTGACTGCGGCCCCACCTCCTCTATATAGCGTTGCGCGACAGGGGCCCGCAACCCTAGATGGGTTGGGCTCCCCCGATCAAGGAGCGAGACAAGGCCTGGCCCATTCGTTTGATTGAGCCGGAGGAGATCAATACTAACACTCTTTTGCTCCACTCCTCTCCAATGGTCTTACAATTTGTCTTGCTCATATGTGTACTTATTTTGAGGCAGCCATTTTTTTGGAAGTAATAAGTTAGTGTTTCAATGTCATCATCACGATTCTCCTTATTCAATTGATTTGTAGGGTTAGGGTTTTTCCAATTGAGGTTGTACTTGCCAATTTCAACAAAAGAGCAAGGGGAAGGAAGTCAGTAAGGATTCATTGAGATCATAGACTCAACTAATATACAAAATCATGTCTGGTAAGTTTAGGGGTGGCTGGTCAATTATTTGTTTAATTTTTCTCCTTTGATTCTTCAATAGAAGTACATGGGGAATATGTAATTGAGATTTTAGAATGTGCTGCAGGTGCATTTATGGATAGATGGTTAAAAAGAAAATCACCAGATGATGCTAACAATGTTGATAATTATCACCAGCAAGGCAACAACAATGTTCTTGTTCGCAGGGATCCAATGCCACCAGCTCCTGAAGATATCAATCGGGAGGAGGAGATCCAATTTGATCCAGGAAAAAGGAAAGAAATAAGTGCTTATCATCCAAATATTACAGAATCAATAAGAAGGAAGTATTTGGTAAATGGACCTTGTCAGCCTCGCACTCTTAATTTTCCATCAACTCGGATTGGAGATAGAAATAGAAGGTTCAACCCTGAATGGTTTGACGAATTTGGAGATTGGCTTGAGTACAGTGAGTCCACTGATAGAGCTTATTGTTTTAATTTTTTCTTGTTTAGAGATCCCACTAAAAAGGGGGCTGGGTACAAGTCGTTTGTTTTAGATGGTTGGAATGGTTGGAATTACAAAGAAAGATTGAAGGAGCATGTTGGTGGTGTTGGCAGCCCTCACAATGTAACAAAGAATAAATGTGAGGATCTGTTGAAAAGAAAGCAACACATTGATGTTGCTTTACACAAACAGCATGAGGCTTCTAAGAATGCATACTTTATTCGAGTTAATGGTACAATTGATGCAGCCAGATTGCTACTCAAGCAAGGATTGGCTTTTAGGGGGCATGATGAATCAAAGACATCCTACAACAGAGGGAATTACAAGGAAGTTTATGATTGCTTAGCTATGCACGATGCAGCTTTAGCCAAGGCAGTGACCGTTGATGCTGCAGATAATAGTCTTTTGGTTCTGCTGACATACAAAAAGACATCATCAAGTGCTTTGCAGATGAGATTTTACATTCTATTATTGAAGACATTGGGCAAGATGTATTCTCCTTGCTAGTTGATGAGTCTAGAGATGTCTCATGCAAGGAGCAAATGGCAGTGGTCCTGAGATATGTTGATAAATGTGGACTTGTGAAAGAGAGCTTTGTTGGGATTGTTCATGTGAAGGACACGACTTCTGCCGACCTCAAATCATGTATTGATTCTTTGTTTGCTAGATTGAAGTTGAGCATGAAACAAGTAAGGGGCCAAGGATATGATGGTACTAGTAATATGTGTGGTGAGTTCAATGGCTTAAAATCACTAGTTATGAGAGAAAACAGTAGTGCATATTACGTCCATTACTTTGCTCATCAACTCCAACTTGTAGTTGTTGCTGTTGCTAGACAGCATACAGGCATTGCAGAATTTTTCAATAAGATTTCTACCTTGCTGAATGTGGTCGGTGGATCGTCAAAGAGAAGGGACATGATTCGAGATATTAATCTCAAATAAGTTAGTAAGGCTTTAGATTGTGGGTTACTTCAAACTAGGACAGGTTTGAATCAAGAACAATGTCTTCAGAGGCCCGGAGATACACGCTGGAGCTCTCACTATAAATCCCTTAGAAGTCTAGTTAATCTGTTCCAAACTATTATTAAAGTGCTTGAATTTGTGGAAAAGGAAGACAGGGATGGAAAGGCAAGGGGTGTACTTGGGTACTTCCAGTCCTTTGAGTTTGTGTTCTATTTGCATATCATGCTAACCATTTTAACCATCACAAATACATTGTCAGTGGCATTGCAACGGAAAGATCAAGATATTGTGAATGTTGTTAATTGGGTGAGAACAACTAGAAATAATTTGGATATGATTAGACGAGATGGGTGGCAGAAAATACTTGATGAAGTGTATGAGTTTTGTGATAAACATGATATTTCCAAGTTGGAAATGGATGAGGCTTATGTTGATCCAACTAAGCCAAGGAAAAAATCAGGAATTACAAATAGACATCATTTTCAGGTTGATTGTTTTAATGAAGTTCTTGATTGGTTGCTACAAGAGCTTGATAGCCGCTTTGATGAGACTTCCTCTCAGTTGCTTGTATGTTCAGCTGCATTCAATCCAAGAGATTCATTTGAGGATTTAACGTGGACAGTTTGATAAGACTAGCTAAATTATATACTGCTGATTTTGATCATGTAAAGTTGAGGGACCTTGATGCTGAACTTCTTCTTTATATTGATGATGTGCGCCATGATGACAGATTTGCCAACATACAAAGCATTGTGGAACCTTCACAAAAAAAATGGTAGGGACAAGGAAACATCTTACCTATCCTTTGGTTTATCATCTTTTGAAGCTAGTACTTGTACTACCCGTCGCCACTGCTACAGTCGAGAGGTGTTTTTCAGCCATGAAAATTGTGAAAACACAATTGCGCAATCGTATGGGTGATGAGTACATGAATAACAGTCTCATTTGCTATGTGGAAAAAGAAAAAATGTTGAAAGTTACAAATGAGGTAGTGGATCGCTTCAAGAAGATGGGAAATCGTAAATACTAAGAGGTAATATACTGATTTATTACCTTTTTTTTAACATTTGTCAATTTGATTTGTTTTCGTATAAATTGGATCATCTAATTAATACTTTTTGTAGGTAATCTCACCCAGTACTCAATTTAATGGTATATTTTGCCCATTGCTTTGCAAACCATATAATATTTTGGTGGTATATTGGTATATATTAATATTAGCTATCAATGCTACAAGACGGTCCAAACTCCTTATTTTGGTAAGCATTTTATTTGCCTTTGTATATCTTTGGCGACTTTTTGTTACACGCATATATGGAAGTGTGCACTCGGGTCCTCGATGCTCTAGCTTCGCCCCTGGTTGGAAATGGGGCAGTTGGCAGCTCGGGGAGGAAGAAGGGGACGATGCTTGCGCTTGGCAGACCCATTTTGTTGATGCATGCGAGGGAAAGAGACACGTTGAGAGATGCTGACCTTTGTGAAGAATTGATTCAACTTTTCATATTCCCCACCCCAATCAGATTGCATACAAATTATTTTATGCCCAAGAGATCTTTCAGCAAGGTTTTGAAATTCCTGGAATTTTTGAAAAACTTCATACTTGTGTTTAAGTAAATAGATCCAGGTAAACATACTGAAATCATCAATAAAGCTAACAAAAAGTTCTTTCTGCCTATCGAATGAGGAGCAGGACCCCATACATTGGAGCAAACAAGATCGAGAGGGGCAGAAGATTTATTTTGTGACCTAGAATAAGGAAGCTGATGACTCTTCGCTTGTTGACAAGCATCACACACTGACTCATGACTACCTAAACTAGACACGCATGGCAATTTATTCTGACTAATGACCTGACAAACCATGGGAGCAGCCGAATGGCCAAGACGACGACGTCACGTGTCCATAGAAACCTTGGTGGCGCTGCACACAACCTTCCTTATAGGATCCGAAGAGGATGGGAAGGGATAGAGGCCACCGGTGCACTTGCCTCTAAGGATTCTTTTCTTCGTGTCCTGATCCTTAACAAGAAAAAATTGAGGATGAAACTCAAGGTCGACATTGTTGTTAGCGGTGAAATGATGTACAGATACGAGATTCTTTTTAGCATTAGGAATGTGGAGGACATTGTTTAGGAAAAGAGTTCGATCAGGAGTATGCAAAACACTATGACCAACATGGCGAATACTCATACCTGATCCACTGGCAGTGTGAATCTGCTCACCGCCGTGGTATTTCCCACGCATGGAGAGCTTGGTGGCACGGTGTACCACACGTTGTCGATGTTGTAGGCGTCATGGGCAGTATTGACGTTCGTGTCATCAGGAATGTCATTCTCATCTAGGCCGTGTCAGCACTCAATGGCGGTGTGGCCCACCTTTTTGTGTGGTCATGAGCGCAATGCGCGTGTTCACCGCCCTGGAACACGTCTTGGCAGAATAGATCTTCTCCAAAGCGCTCGAAACTGTAGCCGTAGATTTTTACAACGCCACTTGGGAGAGGATGTCGCGGCTGAGGGAGGAAAAAGGTAGGAGAACACCTGCTGATCTTGTGCCAATGACCTTGCATACTCCGCGTTCGGCTTGGTGATGTCCTTGCCGGCAGCATCCTTTTCTTGGATGGTCTTGGGTGGGGCGACCGCGGTTCCATCTAGGAACCCTTCAAGCTGTGCTCCACGCACAGCTGGCAGGATCTGAACTTGCCAAAAAGCATAGTTCGACTTGGTGAGTTTCCCATCGGTTGAGCGGAGAAGGTTGGGGCGCCGACGCAGAGAAGGAAGAGGTCGACATGGGAGGGCTAGGATGGATAGATGCGAATTTGGTGGATGTGGTTTTGGAGATTAGGCTCTTATACCATGTGAAACAACCTATTAGGAATCTTTTAACCCCTTTTAGGGGCCGCATCTTTGTTAATATATGGTATCAGGGCCATAGGTTCCAAGATCGAATCCTTGCGGGTGTGATTAAATAAAATAATGGCAGTCGACTCATAAATTCCACGTTTGAGACCTAAGAGAGCCTACACGTGAGAGGGAGTATTGAAGTATAAGTTAATTGCCCATATTTCCCATCAGATTAAGCTTTTGTGTTGAATTGGTTGGAGCATGAGCTCGGGCCAGCTAGCGCCCTGCAGGCTGCGGCGGCTGCGAAGGTGGGCACGGCGAGCGGCGCCCGTGACGGCCACCCGCGCTGACCAGCGCGCAGCAGCAACGGCGAAGGCGAGCGACGCCCGCGACAGCCCGTGCTGGCTAGCGACCTGCAGGGTGCAGCCGTGGCGATGGCAGGAGCGACGACGCCGACGAGCGGCGCCCGCGACGGCCAGCGGATTGCGGCGTCCATCCGCGAGGAGCAGTGCGCGTCTCCTCCTCCTCGACGTCCAAACCTCCAGTCCCTGGCCACGATGGTGACGACATCGGGGAGGGTGAGCGCGACAGCGGGAGGGCGAGGCACCAAGACCTGGGAGCGAGCAAGTGGGACCGCAGGAGGCGTGCAGATGGGATGTCGAGTCCGAGCGGCTCGGTAAAGAAAACGAGCGTGGAAGATGGGATGCCGATCCGGATAGCGAGGGGAGGTATATAGAGAGTCTGTTGGATGCTGATTTTAGGAGAGATTATGTATTTTTACCTATACATCTCTTGGAGAGTCTCTAGAAGATGCTCTAAATAGATGGAGATATGTTAACGGTTAAAATCCGTGCTGTGCATGTGTGGAGAGCAAAACTCAAAAGGTCGTCCATCCCAAATACAGTTGTCTTGATGGAGATAAGTTAACGGTTAAAATTCGTGCTGTGCATGTGTGGAGAGCAAAACTCAAAAGGTCATCCATCCCAAACACAGTGAGACGACGGGGAAGCAGCTGCAAATACAAAATGTCACCCACCGGTCCATTTCATTTCCATCCTAGGTGTCTCTGGAAACGCAACGCGCGTGTCTTGGCGATGGATGGCACTGTGCTATGCGCCGCCAACCACGTTCCGCTCACGCCCATCAGCTTCCTCCAGCGCGCCGCTCTCGTCTACCCCGACCGCCCGGCCATCGTTGCATCGTCTGGCTCTGGTCCCGGCAGCTCGCCGCGCACTTGGCGTGAGACATGGGCGCGCTGCATCCGCCTCGCCGCCGCACTCGCTGGACTCGGCGTCTCGCGCCACGATGTGGTAATTTAGAGATTGCTATTAGTTGGGTGTGTTTTAATCCTCCCTACCGTCTGTAAATCTGAGTCCAGTAAACTTAGCCAGTTCTTTCTTTTTTTCCCTCCTTGAATTGACTTATATAGTCTTGTACCCGTAGCAAGTAGAATTGTTTTCAGCAGAATTATGCATACGTAGTCGTTATGCACAGTCTGCTGGATCAAGAAATAAACTGCTTTTTGCGACTGTGGGAACTCGTGTTTGTTTGCAGGTCGCCGTGTTCGCACAAAACATTCCTGCGATGTGCGAGCTCCACTTTGGCATCCCCATGGCCGGCGCCGTAATCTGCGCGCTCAACTCTCGCCTGGACGCCGCCATGGCGTCAGTCCTGCTGCAGCACTCGGACGCCAAGGTCATCTTCGTCGACTTGGTTCTACTTAAAGTTGCAGAAGAAGCGCTCAGCCTCGTGGGTAAGGCCGGAGCTCGGCGTCCCCATGTGGTGTTAATCAAAGAGCTTGTCGACGAATCGTCGCCTTAAACATTTGTTCAAGCTTGTCACCACGACGAGTACGAGGATCTCATCGGCAGCGGCGGCGGCGCGCCGGACTTGAGAATCCAGTGGCCGGGCGACGAGAACGAGCCGATAGCCCTCAACTACACGTCAGGGACGACGTCGAGGCCCAAGGGCGTCGTGTACAGCCACCGTGGCGCTTACCTGAACAGCATCGCGACCGTGCTCATGACCGGCATGGTGGGCACGCCGCCGGTGGTGCACCTGTGGACCGTGCCCATGTTCCACTGCAACGGCTGGTGCCTCGTGTGGGGCGTCGCGGCCACGTGCGGCACCAACGTCTGCCTCCGCAAGGTCACCGCCGCGGCCATCTTCGACTGCGTCGCCCGGCACGGCGTGACCCACATGGGCGGCGCGCCGACGGTGCTGAGCATGATCGCCGACGCCGCCGCGGAGGACCGGAGGCCCCTGCCCGGCGGGAGGCCGCCGGTGACCGTCAAGGCCGGCCGAGCGCCGCCGCCGCCGCGCGTGCTGCTAAGGATGGAGGCGCTCGGGTTCCACGTCATCCACGGGTACGGCATGACGGAGACGTACGGCCCGGCCACGGCGTGCGCGTGGAAGCCCGAGTGGGACGCGCTGCCGCCGGAGCAGCGGGCGAGCGTCAGGGCCCGGCAGGGGCTCCACCACCTGGGGCTCCAGGAGGTTGACGTCAGGGTTCTAGGATTCAAAATAGAAAAAAATTCGGAGCCCACCGAATTGGGCGAATTTTGGAAATTTGAGAAAATTCGGACCGGGATTCAAGTGAATTGACCAGTCAAACCATTCATATTTTGAACGAATTTTTCCAAAATATGATGAATTTCAACCGAAATTTTGACAAAAATATAAAAACCTGTTATTTCAGTAATAACCATCAAACAAACGATAATACAAGCATGAAGTGCCATGGCACATCTCATGGCGCATCATCACTATCAGTTCATCGCCAATTTTGAAATTGCGTCGGCTTGACTGTCGGCCCTGCTGCTGCCGCCCCGACTACAAGGTACACGACCGCTGACCACCTGACTCCCCGAGGCCTCCATGAGCCCAACCAGCTGCAGAACACGATGTAGCAACCACGATTCAAAGCAATACATACCCAATATCTAAAAGTATTCCATCAGACAAAGATCAAGGCAGCTTCATACCAACGGTTGGAGAGGAGACAACACAGGGGAATAGGAGGAGATGTTGGTGCCGGAACAAGAGAATGAGAGGAGCTGATTGGGACAATGACGACCAAAGATCTGTGTTGGGTTGTTGCTGTGGGGCTCTACTTCCTCCGTGCCTTCGGGACGGGAGAGCTGCCGCCGCCGGCACCAGGGAGAGAAGAGGAAAAATAAAATTCTAGGGTTTCCAAGGGGCGAGACGCCATGCGCGTTCGTCAAGCTCAGGGATCAGTACGGCGCCGAGGGGGTGGACGCCGAGGAGGTCATTGCCTTCTGCCGGGCACGGCTGCCGCGCTACATGGCGCAGCGAACGGTGGTGTTCGTCGCGGATCTGCCAAAGACCGCGACGGGGAAGGTGCAGAAGGTCGCTCTGCGGGAGCGGGCCAAGGCCATGGGCAGCGCCTCCGGCTCCATCTCCCATAAGCCAGGAATTACAAGAAGCAAGCTTTGATTGTCGCTTCTCGGTACCTCGCTCCTGCAGCGGCAGTGCGCTGCTATAGTGCGATATACCCTCCTCAGTACGATCATAAGTTGCTGGCAGTCTGGCACCGGTTATCAACCTGGTTTACAACACTTTTGTACGCGCAAAGAGGTCAAACCTTGCTAAACTTTAAGCTAATCACCTAAAGTAATGCTTTAAACAACCAAAAGTAGCGCTAATTAAATAAGGCCTCTAATTAGCGTGGCAACGGATTCATGCATATCCAAAGTGCTTGCCTATTGGTGTACTCGTGTGATATTGTTTTGTTGTTTCGTTGCTGTCAGCCATAGTTTTTTTTTTGTCTAATTCTTTTGCTTCTCGCTGGTGGGCTACTTGGTCTCATTGGCTCATTGCTAGAAGCCCATAACCTGATTGCATGTCAAGTGCTGTCACTGGACTGCAACCATGACGTGAGGCATCATTGGGCCAAGGAAAGTTGGCAAGCCCACTTCTAAACCTTACTGGGCTGAGAAATTGGGCTAAAAAATTCGCCCAGCTGAAAAAAGTGTAGAAAAAAAATCCATACGGAACCATGCTGGCAGTAGGACCCCTCCTTTCCTAATAGAAATTTGTGACGTGTAAGTATTAGTCTTAATAAAAAAAATAAAATACATTACAATTTTGGCATTGAACTAGTTTATGCTAGTTTCTAGTTAGTCTAAGTTACGAGAACCGCATTTTTGTCATTACATTGTAATGAATCATACAGAACACGGAACACCACAAATAGATCTAATGTCATGAGATATTTGTCACAAAATTTGGTATTAATTGCCGTGGCTGATAACCTCTGCATGTCACCTCGTTAGATAGAAATAGGGTACACAAATGGGGAAAGGAGCTAGCAGAGTGGACCAAGAAATGCATCACTGCTCGGCATATAGTGAAATATGAAAAATATGGCACTCCGCAGGGTTCGGCTAAGATTAGAATTGTAATGGGACGATTCTAAATAGGTGATGGTTAGTGGTAAAACTCCAAACTTTTATATTCGGAATTATATGGAACAAATTAACTTATATTTTTACTGCTTCAAGCTCGTTAACTCTATAATAGGTACTTATGAGCAACTGGAGTGGATAACTGCCACAGGAAACTCTGGCCGGCCTCATATAGGCATGAATATATATGGAAGTAGGCACAAATTATTTTCTAAGGCCATGTTCGGTTTACAACATATTGGAGGGGTGGGGAAGGATTAAATCCCCAACACATTAAAAATCTCCTCAATCCTTTATAATACTATGCAAACTAAAGAAACCCTAGGGGATTTCGCCCTATGCGCCATGACGAGGTCGCAAGGAGTCTCCTCTTATTGTTTATCATTTTTTTCCGGGCATATACTTATTGTTTATCAATTGGTGATGCAATTGCGGGTTGTTGCACAGCCACATATGTTTATCAAATTGGCATATCTTTCTGCATCCTATACGAAATTGACTCTCTAACCAGCGTTTACCAAACAGTTCAATCAATGCGATGTTATTTTAAAATGGAAAGGGAATATTTCATGATGGATTAAAAATTCGAAGTCGGAAACAATCACCCGTACAAATGGGGCCATGGCCTCCATTGTGTTGACTTTTAGCAAATCCAATATGAGGATATAGCAGACTAGCATGTAGCTTGCCTGATTGCTTCTATCAGAACAAACGCAAAAGCTTCAAGGGAACCATGGATTCCAAGCAGTCTCTGCACATGAACACAGGAGAAGGAGAAGCAAGCTATGCCCAAAACTCCCATATCCAGGTACCCTTTTGAAGTCCTGTTGTGTTACATCGGCATTCCTTTCATTTGGTTATTCTTATGTATCATTTGTATCTTCCTTTGAATTATTGATCAAGAAGTAACGAAGGAATTGAAAAATTAAACACTACTTGCAAAGTTGAGTTGATAGTATTGCGATCCTTTATATTTTTCCTCATTCATTAGGTGCACCATGGGGGATTTGTGTAACCATTGGGGCAAAATACGCAGTATAAATCATTATTTTCTAACAAAATTATCTGTAGCAAATGTTTCTTCCTTACTTACTTCCGCTTGGTAATGTCACAGCAGAGTTCGCCTACTCTGTATCTTCTTTTTTCAAGATAAACAAATACTGTGTGTGTGCGCGCACGCCTGTGTCCCCCAGCCTCTACAAAATGTAGCTGACGAACAACCAGTGAACAGTGGCAGATTAATAGCAAATCCTATTACTAAACTGTCACCCTTTGTGTGCCAAGATCTTCATGGCTGTAGATTCTAGATGTCCATGCTCTGTATTTTATATTTTTCAACTATCTTAACAAGCATGTTATCAATGTAGAGGGCTGTGCAAAAGAAGATCAATCACATTGTAGAGGACGCTGCCACTGGCTTGATGAGGAAATTTACCAATGCCATCAGCAGCATTGTGATAGCTGACCTGGGCTGCTCGTCCGGCCCGAACGCTGTGGCGCTTGTCTCAGTAGCTGTCGATGCTATTTTTCGTTACTGTGCGCTTGAACAGCAGGTACCCCCGGAGCTATGCGTGCTACTGAACGACCTTCCAGACAATGACTTCAATAATGTTGCAAAACACTTGGTTGCATTCCAAAAAGATGCAGAATGTTTTGGCCCCGTTCTGACTGCTATTGTACCTGGTTCATTCTACAAGAGGCTCTTTAGCAATAGTTCCGTGCATCTAGCTTTTGCATCAAACAGTGTGCATTGGCTTTCGGAGGTAAGCACTAGTCACTCTGTCCATTCGCTAGACATGTTTCAGTAATTTTACACATTTGCATTAACAGGCACCTGAAGATCTAATAAAGGGTGGAATCCCCGTTTATGATGCCGATGACGATCTCAGGAAAGGAAGGCGCCCATTAGTCCTCGAAGCTTATGCTCGGCAGTTCAGGAAGGATTTCACGCTCTTCCTGAACTTGAGGGCTCAAGAATTAGTCCCTGGGGGGCAGATGGTGATTTCCTTACCAGGCTACCGTTCCAATGAAAGTGCAGGCCAGTCAAATCTACCATGGGACGGTATAGCTTTTATGCTAAACGACATGGTGTCAAGGGTGTGTTAGTTTTCGATCTCTTCTATCTGCATGCCTTTGGTGTTCTGGTAAAAAAGAAATTTGCATTTTTCTTTCCACTAATGTTTTATTTTTCATTCGTTAACAGTGTGCCATCGATAGAGAAAAGTTAGATTCGTTTTATATACCGATGTATGGCCCATCTGATAAGGAATTAAGAAAGATAATCGAAGATGAGAGTTCCTTCACAATCAACAACATACTGGCGCATGAAGTCATGAACGACATGGACAGAAGCTCCAATACGCCAAAGATGATGGCTCTCGCGGCAAGAGCTGCATATGAACCAATAATCGTGCAGCACTTTGGGGCAACAATTGTGGAAGAGTTCGAGAGAACCGTAGAGTTACACGTGAGGGCAGGAACCCCGCAGCTTGCTGCTGCGGGCTTAGTTTTCTTGAGTGTGTCTCTTACAAAGAAGGTTTAATTTGTGAGTGCTTCTATTTCTTTCTGTATACCTACTAATAAGAATATTTTGGATGTAAGGCTTACAATATGCACAAAAAAGCTAGTCCATGGATGCATTATTGTTTTGTTGGATATATATGTTCTTCTTCATTTGTTCTCAATTCCACACACAAACTTAATGGTGTTAATACTAATAGTCTAATAATCTACAATTACACTATCTTTTTTTATAGTGGACAATGAATTAAGGAGAAAATATTCCAAAGCCAGCCTCCATGTCAAATTAAACTTCAACCATCTCATGCTGCAACGAGAGCTTTTTCTTTTAATTTTTTATTTTCAGTTTATATATTGTTCTCTGACCTCTCAAACTTGTCAGTAGCCGGCCTTGTTTAGTTCGTGAAGTTGGTGCAAAGTTGGCGCACTGGGAAGCGTGTTCGGTGAGAGGGGCACGGTTATCAGTTTGCAAAGTTGGTGAGAAGTTGAGTAACTAAACAAGGCTCCCAACCTACCCTATGGATAGACAAGTAAAAAACTAGAACAATCCCGAGAGCACACCAAACCACTACAATAGCATGGATTTCTAATCTAAACATAAGAATAGCATCTTGATAAGATACACTACCAAGATAACATATGAACCATGAATCAACTCTAAATATAAGATAGAATCCTGACAAATCAAATACAAATCCATACAAGAGGCCAAAGATTGCTCTTTGACCTCGTTAAGACTTGAACTCGCTAAGAAAACTACTTGGCTTAGACACCCTGGCACCTCCCTCACTTGGTCGGTTGCTAGGTGGGTCCATACCCTAATCCTTTGTGATTTGTATGGAATTGAGGCGGTTCTATGTGGTACCTACCATCTTTGGCTAGCTGCAGGACGGTGTTTTTGGTGCACTTTGTGTATGTTTCTCTACAATTGCAAACTTGTGTTTCTTAAATCACCTAATGGGCCATAGAAGTTGAACTAGGTCATTATAAAGAAAATATGCGAGCAATAAGTGTGGTCGTTCTTGAGTAAAGTTGGCACTCAAATATGGCACTTAAGCACCATCGATGCAACCTAGGTTGTCCAATCGCCCATCTGAGTTACGGTTCAAAAATGCAACTTTTTATGCACACTACTATATCATGTCAACATTCTTGATTATATTTATTTAGGATATTACATACCGGGGGCAACATTCTTTATTATATTTATTTAGGACGTTACATGCCTCCGGTTCGAGAGCACCACAACGCTACTACTCCCATTTCAAAACTACTGATGTTCACTACTTAAAAACTTTTTCTTCTAGAAAAACCTCATCACCATCGGTTTTTGCCAAACATATGGTCATAATAATTTACCACCGTTGGTTCGTAACCAAACCACAATAAAAATGTCTACTCCCTCTGTCCCAAATTATAAGTCGTTTGACTTTTTTTACCCTAACTTTGACCACTCGTCTTATTCAAAAAAATTGTGCAAATGTAGTCAAATTTAAGTCATTCTTGAAATTATTTTAGTAGCCATAACAAAAAATATAATATATTGCAAGAAAAAATAAGACAAGTGGTCAAAGTTAGGACAAAAAAAGTCAAACGTACGAAGAGAGTAGTATGCTAGTTCTAACCAAGAACCAGCGGCGAAAATTGAAATACATTTCACTATCGGGCTGTAAAACAACCCGTCAGTGAAAGAGTAGTATACGAACCCGAAATCTTTATCAAACAGTTGACTCACACGGTCTTCGAGTCCTCCACACTACCTCTAACCTTCTCACTTGTGGACTCCCCTTTCTCTCTTTCTCTGTCTTCTGCATGCCATTTTCAATTCTCAATAAGCAAATCTTTGAAAATAAATTCTCTAGCAGCAACGGTGGTGGGAGCAGCAGCGGGAGAGACGGCGGCCTGCGGGGGTGAGGAGCAGCGACGGACAACGCCCAACGGGAGAGACGGCGGCCTGCGCCAGGGCTAGTTTGGCAGCCGTGGGCCAAATAACCGGGGGAAGGAAGAGGCCGCAGGCTAGATACAAGCCTACTACGACGACGACGACGCCGGCAGCAGGAGCGCCGACGGGGACGCCGGCAGCAGGAGCGCCGACGATGACGGGGAGATGCGACGGGGAGGACAGCCCAATGTCCCTGGGCCGGGTGACTTTCCACGTGGAAACTGAGCTCGATCGGTCGGAGATTCCTAAGTCTAACCTCCCAAACTCGTCGAGATCCCCAAGTCGTAGCCTCCAAACTCGCAGGCGCTCAGTCGACGGCCACCTTTCCCGGGTTATTTGACCCACCGCTGCCAAACAAACACCGGTACAGCAGTACGTGTACAAGTACAACAGTACGATGTATTGAACAAGATTTAGCTTTATTAATGATTTCTGCATAAAAAGATTACCCGAATGAATTTTTTAAGGAAAGCATTATTGTTGATGGAGTCAGGTGGTTTAATTATTATTTGAGGCAATCACATTATTTTTATTTTCACGGCTCTTTTAGATTGTGTTTTTAACTTTTATCGACAATGTTCTTAAATACATGTTAGTATTATTATTTATTTTATATAATATCACAAATGATAAAATTACAACCTTTTTGGATGGTCTAAACTAGCCATGGCTAATGTTTAACCCAAAATACTAATAAAAGTAAATTTCGTCCTTCTTCCCAACGTGGGAGAAAGAGATAAATGTTTTGATGGGATGGCAATTTTGACTTTCGGTATTCATGTCTAAAATGAGCGCTCCCTAGCTAGGTTTGAAGGACTAATAAAAACATTGAATTGGAGTTACCTAATATTTAATTTAGCCTATCTTTATCCCTGATTGGGATCACCCATTGCTAAATTTTAGCTGACTACAGTTTAGCCTTTAGGTCCAAATGATCTAAAGGGCTCATAATGTCTATTTCGCTCAAAGGCCCTCGAAATTATAGAGCTGCCCTGCTTGAAAAAAGCATAAAGTCACTGCGTCTTGAACAGTTCACATACTTTGTCAAAAAGTTTACAGCAACAGAAGATTTGATAACTATGCTCTATGCTGTAATCTTGACAATATTTTTTCATTTTGGATATACTAACCTACACCCTTCACTTATTCCGGCAATAACGAAGCACGAAGGGAATGCCCAGCTCAAATTCCAAACAGCTTATAACTAACATAGGCCTTGTTTTTATAACTAACATAGGCCTTGTTTAGTTCCTCAACTTCCCACTAACTTTGCACATTGATAACCGTGCCCCTCCCATAGAAATACCAATTTCCACCAACTTGGCACCAAGTTGGCACCAAGTTTTGGAACTAAACAAGCCCATAACCGCATGCAAATTAATTCATTATTACACCTACAGGTACAAACGAACATTCCAGTCTAATCAGCATGCACAAGCACAACAAGAGGCCTATTACAAAACTAACATCTGTACACACACTTCTACAGAAAGTACGTCAGCTGTTCCTTCTTCCTTGACCCGCCTTTGCCATAGAGCTCGTTCCACTGCTTGATCTCATTCATGACAATACCTTCGCTAGCCAAGCTTGGGCCGACCTGCATAGTGTCAAATGCGTAATGGTTTAGGTAGAGTAATGGCAAAAGTGACATGCGAACTGAGTCACCAGTTACTTACTTGTTCCTTTGCCTGCTTCAAGTCCTCCATGGTTAACGGCCTGAGGGCAATGATCTCTTCGGTGTCGCTCTTTGTGCCTTTCTCTGATTTCCCTTTACCGGTCCCTTGCTTTGAGGGCTTCCCAGATTTCTCGCCCTTCACTGCGTCTTTCTCGCCTTTTGGGGAACTCTTAGCTCGCTCATCCTTCACTGCCACTTGTTTGTCCTCCTTATCCTGGGTCTGTTTTTCCTTCTTATCCTGGTTCTGTTTGTCCTTATCCTGAGGCAAGATACATCAACAAAATATTTCAAGTGCTGTAATTATGATATCAATTGCTCTGATATTTCAAGTTATTTCTATTAGAAGCCCTACAGGCTGTTTGTTTCCCCTTGACCTTACCTTTTTAGTTTCGATTTCTTTCTGAAGAATCTCTCTCATAGGACGATAAGCGGCCGTCACACAGAGATTCTGCAAAATACAAGTCAGTCAAAGACTGACTATTAAATTGACAATAAGACATTCAAACTAGTTCACAAACCTTCAGATCACTGCCACTGTATCCTTCAGTCAATCTTGCAAGTTCCTTGAAATCAATATTTTCAACCTTCTCCTTTGACAACAACTTGTTTAAAATAACCTCCCTACTTTCAAGAGAGGGCAAGCCGACCATGATTCTGTTTTGTAGAACAAGGAAACATCAGCAACTCCGACTCTTATTAATTAAACATGATTATCAAGCAGACTAAGAACAATTTCAAACGCACCTGTGCTCAAACCGCCTGATGATCGCTTCATCAAGGTCAAATGGTCTGTTCGTTGCAGCAAGCACAAGAATCTTTACACTGGACTTGGACAGAAGTCCATCCCAATGTGTCATGAATTCAGTCTTGATCCTCCTTGACACCTCATGTTCATTTGACTGTTTTCGTGTCCCTAACATGCTGTCCACCTCGTCCAAGAAAATAATGGCTGGTGCAATTTTTGCAGCAAGACTGAATAGTGCCCGAATACTCTTCTCAGCATCCCCATACCATTTCGATGCGAAGGAGGAAAACGAGATGTTTATGAAGCTAGCACCAGCTTCATCAGCTATAGCTTTGGCAAGCATAGTTTTCCCGGTTCCAGGTGGTCCAAAGAGTAGAATTCCTCTACATGGCTTCAAAAGACCACCAGTGAAGAGATCAGGCCGTTGAAGTGGCAGCATGACAAGCTCCTGAATTGACTGTTTGATATCATCCAGTGCTCCAATATCATCAAATGTCACTCCTATTTCACCAGCAGGTATAACCGTTTCTCTGATCCTTTTTTCATATTCGTTGTCTTTGACCTGTAAGTCAGAAAATGAAAAAAGCTAAATACCACATCTGTGGATATACGATTTCATGTTTCCTCACATATGAAAATTACTAATGAAAACTATTTATTGAAGAGAAACATGGATACCTTCTTTGGCTCATCTGTTTTTACCACAGTATCTTTCCCAAGGTTGCTCTCTTGGAAAATTCTTAATCCATGAGATAAGCTGTCCAAAAATAAAAATCATGTTGTTAACAAAAAAGGTTGGGAACCGACCTAACAATGGATGGTTGAAATATTGACTAACCTTTTTGAAGAGATAATGAGCTTCCCATTCTTATATTCAGGGTCCTTTTGATTCATCAAATGGTAAGAGACCGATGGGGCAATGATGTCGAAAAGGTGAGTTTGAATTAGTCCCATTTCATCTAGTGATAGAGAACTCAAATCATCACACTCCAGTTTGTTCGCTGACAGCACATCGGTAATCAACTTTATAAATATATCAGTCTTGATTTTTGCCGCATCAGTTTCCATTTGCGTCTTCCATTTCTCATATTGAGCCTTTTCTTTGGGAGGTTTCGTCTCCAGAATATAAGGGAATAGATCACTCACATCCTTATCAACATAATTATCTGTATCACCAGTAAGCAAATATGAACCAATTATCAACACTTGGCCTGATAGTTTCTTCAGCATTTTCTGGAACATAGAATATGTTCTCTCCGAGTTCTCAAGGACCATGTCAACATCCCTGATATAAAGTATAACCGGACTGCATTCAGAAACAGAGACTATGACCTGCAGACATGATTATATTATCAGCTCCAGTAAAACTCACGTTAAACATGATCATGCAAGTGCAGACTGACTTACTTTATAAAGGGACCGCATGAGAATTTTCTCATCTACATTCCAGCTTGGGTGAACGGTTTCTGCATCAGAAGAGGAGCAATTAGTATCCCGTGCATGCAGATTTATTGCTTTCTAATTCTACCTGCACTATGCCCCAAGAAAAATAAGAAACATGGTTCGTCTATAAATATCTAGATAGCTTAGTCAACGACTTAAGGTTGACAACCTCAGTTGGATGAAACAATATATGGCCATTTGAATTTATGTGAAGATTACAGTGGTGGATCTGAACTGGCAGCTATGCTTCCTTTACGCTTCTGTTAGTTGTTGCACAAACGGATGAGACGACCTAAACAGCAATTAACTCACCGTATTCTTCTGTAGATTCCGAGTCATCATGGTCCTTGTCACCAGGTAATAGAGATACCTGCACCCGAACTGATGATGCGTTCTTAGAACGACAATCGGTGGTCCTCAAATCCAGAATCCCCCTTTCACGACGAGATGATCCTGCATTATATCGTTTCGTAACAACTCAATCAGAATATTGCAAAAACTGCAACATGAAAGGATAAACTTTGCAAAGCCAAAAGGAGCAAGCATCCTCCTAAAAAAATTTGCGTCACCCAAAAAGAGCTAAGAGAATCCTTCCCAACTTAAAGATTGTCCGATAAAAAGAATAAAAGACTCAATTGGCTATGAAGGAACTGATCAAGTTGATACCTGTTGGTTCAGCCTTCGTACTCTGACATTTGAAAGATTCAATCCAACCATACAACCTACCCAAGGTAGACTCAGCTGTTGATTTTCCAAGAATCTGCATCACCAAGCAGAATTGGTTAAGAAATCATGAGTAGTCTTGTGCCAGTCCTAGTTTTACGAAATAACAAACACCAGAAGGCAGAAATGCTGCTATGCTGTAAAAAATGAGTTCTCTGAGTTCACTTTTTCCAACAAGGTTTCTTGTACTTATCCGAGGATATCATGGTCTTACGTGAGGACAAATCAAACTCACTTTCTGTATAATCTTTTCTTTTGTTACCCCAATCTTACTCAAAAAAATTGTACAAATATAGTCAAATTTAAGTTATTCTCGAAGAACATATAACAAAAAATATAATATTTTGCAATTTTTTTAATAAGATAAATGGTCAAACTTGAAGTCAAACGAATTATAATTTGTAACGGATGGAATATTTCATTAAGAAGAAAGTAGTTATGGACATTGCTTGTAGGCCAAAAAGAGATTGACCTCTCCAAGTGCACAAAGGAAAAGTTGTCCAAAACTCCGATAGCAGAAAGGCAATTGTACATAGGCCATGAATAATTAAAGAAAAACATGTGGTTCTAGTGTTCTACACAATCAACTGATAAGCTATACTCAAAATTATGGTACTGACCACAGCGTCTGCATTCTCCAGGCAGCCGTACTTGTGCTTGATCTGCAATGGCATTCAAAAGTTTAGGATGTTTCTATTAGGAGAACACTACAACATGGTTACATTTACAATGCTCAAACAGTTTCGGACTGACCCGTTTTGCGAGCTCCAGGACATCCAGTTCCAGAAGGCGGGCATTGAATTGGTGAGCGACGGCCTTCACCAGCGAGCTCAGGCAGTACTCTGCAACAAGGACCCGAGACTGTCAAAGCATGATCTTTGCAACCAAAAAATGTGGTGGTGGTGTGGTCTTGTGGTGCCAAACCTGACTGGCTGCAGAGGAGTATTGTGCGGCTAACGTCTGTGTGAACATTGATATATTTTGGCAGGGCCTCCTGATTCAGGTAAGGGTACGCGGCGGTCGTGAGCGCAAGCCGCATTTCCTCGCTGCAAATGCAAAGAAAGGGAAGACAGGCCTGGTCAGTCAAGGCTCACCAAACATTCACTGCAAAAAAAAATTCCTTTGACTCCCGTTGACTGACACGATATACTAAAGAAGCAGACTTGATCCTAGCCATGATTTACACGAAGAGGAACCGCAAACAAATTGCACGGAATCGCGCGTGCTTTCGAAAAAAATCAAAAGAGGGCTTCCTTTTCCGTGTCGGGATTTGGGTAGAGCCGAACCCTACACGTACCTGATGTAGTAGGGGAAGTCGTCGAAGGTCACGCCGGTGTCGCGCCCCTCGACGACCAGCCGCCAGAGCTCCGCCTCGACCTCCGCCGGCGTGGGGCCGACGGTGGGGCCCCTGCTGCGGCCGGCCGCCGAGAACCGCGCCGACGCGAGGCCGATGCCGACGCCCACGCCGATGCCCACCGCCGAGGCGATGATGCTGCTGCTGTGCTCCTCCATCGCAGCCGCCGCCGCCGCCGCCTCACGCGCGGCGCGCTCGAACAGAGGCATGCAATGCAACCCGGGCGCCGGGCGGTTTCGGAGGCTTCAACCCCCTTGGCTGTGGCTGCAGAGCAGAGCAGGGTTGGTGGGGAACGGGCGCGGCGGCTGCTATTTATAGGCGAAACGGAGAGGAGAGTCGAGGCCGGCTCCGTCAAGTCTACGGGGTCCAACGGCAAGTCGGTGTTACGGCGCGCCGGCGTATCCCGTTGGGTCTCGGGGTGGGCCTTTCTCCCACGCGGATTCGGCGGCAACAGTGAAATTGCAGGTGGTGGCCCCACTCGTGGGGTGCCGATCAATGCCTACTCTGCATGCACGCACAATACATGTAAATTTTTTCACACCTGTAATGGACGGAGGTAATTCAAAGTACGGGCCTAATACACAAAGGAATCGTGATTAAAGGTTTAGCAGGGAGGACTATCAAACACACTCACGCAAGAGAACACAGACGGAAAGTTAACGGAAAGCCGGCCGTTACAAAACTAGCGTACAATAGCGACCACATGTCAATACTGCTCACAATATAAAAACAGCTAGCACCCATGTAGTGACAGCCGCACAAGCTTCTTTCTCCGTCTTTTTTTTCCCTCTTTAGTAACGGTTTCGTGGTGAAATTTGGAACCCCAGTAAGAGGATGCAATACTTTTTTTTCTTTGGAAGCACTATTGTTATGATGTAATAATTCACAACCAATTTTAAGTTGGAACCATCCATATCTATCACCAGTAACTTCTCAATTAGCATTGTTGATTCAGTTTTTAGTGCAACCAACCAACCGCCTTGACCAAAACCAGCCAGTCAGCCCCAAGCTCGCCTAAGCTCATGATCACCACCTCCTCGTCCTACCGTTATAAAAGGGGAGCAACCCCCTGCCATTGTTGCTCGCACACCGAGCACCCACCTCAAGCTCTCTCCTCGTCCGACAGGCTACCAAACCTCCTTCCTCACATCCCACCCAAGCTCCCAAGCCCAACCACCCACCACCATTCCCACCATACTTCGCTGAAGCCGAAGCCAAAGGCCGAGTGCCGCCACTGTGCCACCCCATATTTGTACCCGATTTCACTCCCAATCGAAGCCGCGGTGAGTCCCCAAAAACTACTTAGGGGTTGAACTAAAAAATGAACTTCTGATCTAATCTTCAAACCTGAGAACTTGTAAAATCCTTTTAAAAAAACATGGAACAATGTGAAAAATGCAATCTAAAATTCTATGAACTCACGAGGATTAATAATATAACTTTGCTAATCATGTATATCCTTTTTTGAATGTTTTTTTAAAAATAATAAAAGTTAGTTTGAACTGTTTATAGTTTAAAATGTAGAGCTCAAATAATGATGAACTTCGGATATGATGTGGCCATGGTAATGCCTAGTCTTGTTTAGAAATATTGCACATAGATCTTCAATGTAACTCCAGTTATGATTTAGTTCTTGCCATCGACACTAGAGTCGTGTTTGATTTGTCATAAACGCTATACTATTCAAATGGAGCTAGTCCTTTTACAGTAGCTGAGAAGTATCATGAACGTTCTGTGGTATAAATGAGAACCTCATTGCTATCTGTTTAAGTGCATGATCATCTCACGGTGGTTTAGTATAACTTAATCTGGATTAATTTCAGGAGGTTTCCTCGCATTGATGTTGATCTGTCTCAGGAGAAAAATAGCTTGAGATGAGATGATGATTGGCATTTACGGCTATACTATCTCTGAATCTGAGGTGCAGAAAGCAGCCTTTGCAGCAGGGTACGATGTGGATCCTGAGCCCTTTTGACCGGGCCACGTAGGAGAGCAGCGTGGTCCTGCCGTGGCTTTCGGGAAGCGGGCAGAGGCCTTTATTCCTTTGCCATGGAATCCTCCTCTGCGCCCACGGGCCTAGTCGCGACGACCGGCACGGTCCTCGTCTCCGGACTCCGGCCCGGCGGCATGTGCTGTCCACGCGGCCACTGCAATGCTGCTGCCACGGGAGCTGCAACGGCACGACGCGCTCTGCGCCGCAGGCATCTCGCTCGCTCGGTCGCACGTCCCGTTGCGTGGCACGCGCGCGGTCGCGAAACGGGCCGTGGCAACGACGCCGATGTTGCTCCAAACGCGTGCTACGGCGAGGGGAAACGTGCTACGGCGGCATGCACCGTTTCAGTTTCAGCGGCAAGGTGCGCGTCTGCACGGTGGACCCGAAAGTGGGCGGGACCGAGTTACGAGTATGCCTGAATTAGCTGGGCTGAATCGAGCTTTCATGGATCGAAATGGGTTGGGCCTAATTGACTTATGCTTACATGCTTCCTCCGTACCAGAATATAAGCATTTTAGGATTTAGTCAAAGTCTACTCTTCAACTTTGATTCTTAATATCTATAAAAAAATTTGATTGTTTCAAATATGAAAAGTTGCATATTATGATAGTTGATTTCATGATGAATTTAACAAAAACCATTTATATTTGGTCAAACATTGTGATTATTTTTGTAGTTAAAAAAATTCGACTTTGACCAAACCCTGGAATGCTTATATTGTGGGACTGAGGGAGTATTGCAGAAGCGGAAACTGCGACAGAGTGACGTCCGGGGGTCGAACAATGTGGGTCGTTGTTCTAAGTATATTTGGTTAGATTAGATATTATGTACTATCTTAAGTTATCATGTCTTAGGAGATATATACTCTTTCCAAATCTCATGTACTCATATATACCGGTCTAGAGGTACAATACAAATATACAATCATGGCATATTTGGTTCGGGCATCTCGATCAGACAAATGTGATGTGCGTAAGCCGCAGATGTCCAAACTCGGGTGTCTGACGTTACTGCCTAACTCAGACGTAAATCTCGTCTCAAACAAAACTAGCCCTCAACCCATCATATTATACCCAATTTATTTCTCTTTTAAATAATATAAATAGTATCGAGACAACGGTCTTGACTCTTGAGTTCAAGTTCTGGCAAAAACATATTCCACTACGCCGCTGCTATTTCCACTGGCGACAGCATATTCCACTGCGCCGCTCCTATTCAGGACGCTGGCCCCCGCCGTCCTAATTCCGGACGCCGGTAACACGTTACACGTCTGCACTAGCACCTCCTATCTGTAAATAAAATATGTCGACGCAAGTTTTTGGTAGAAAGGAGGGATGAGAGGCACGACGACAAACCACCGATTCCCATTTCTATGATTATTAGTAAAGATAAAGAATTAACAGCATGTGTATTCTGTATTGGCTCATAAAATTCGTTCAATGTTCAACTGGTTTGAGAACTTTTAAGAGAATGGATCCAATGAACATCTGAAAATATAGTCATTCATATGCAGCCGCTATGAGATATAATGACTTTCTATTTTCATGCTTACCTACGTTACCAAATACTTTACTATTATAAGTACTCACAATTACAATTAACAAATACTTCCTCCGTCCCCAAAAAAGAATGACGTTTTTTTTACTTCAGACACCATGTTTGACCATCTATCTTATTCAAAAAAATTATGCAAATATGATTTTCTTATTTATAACTTGTTTTTATCATGAACTGTACTTTCATTGTACCATGTTTGTTTTAGTATTTATTAAAATATTTTAAATAAGACAGATGGTTAAAAGTGATGTTTGAAAGTAAAAAACGTTATTTATTTTGGGACGGGGAGAGTAGTTGGTATAAGAATAAGCAGTGAAAGAAGCTATACAACAAAAACACATTGTTATACTGAAGTATTCAAGAATCTAGATGGCATCGATCCTATGTTCCAATCTATAGAACATGAGAATCAACGCTCTTGAAATCTAGGTGGGCACCATGTGCAGAATGCAGATTCAACGACACATGAGAATCAACGCTCTTGAAATATATATAAAAAAAGAAATAGAAAAACGAAGTATCACATTGTGTTGATCACACCACGTCTCACTGAGTAAAAATCAGAAAACATCACTATCGAGATCCCGTGATGTCCGCATTGTTCCTCGGAGCGGCTTGGGCAGCTGCCGCCACCCCCTCCCTCTGCTCCAAGGCATCGCCGCTGCCTGAGCAGCTCGATGGAAGCCCACCGAATGCAAGGAAAGTGACGACGGGGCCTTTTCTTCCTCGTGCCATTGGTGCCCGCGACCTCGCTGACCGACTACCGACCACACCGACGGTCTCATCGGAGCATGCTCATCGGGGCTAGATCCATGGTCTCCATGACCTGATCTACTCATCGCGAGTGTGGATTTGGTGGTTCATGGCTAGAGAGGGTTGAGGCACGTGGGCTCGGGCGCTCAGCAGCAGCCATGGCACAGCTGAGCTACAAGGCACGACGGTGGCGGCCAAGATGACGTGGGGCGAGCTATGGCCAGGCATAAGGAGGACAAGGCGCATGAGGTTGCTGTGCTAGGATGGCCTGTCGGTGCAGGGTGTGCTACGACCGGTGCGTGAAGTGAGGACGACATGCACGCTGGCCAGCGGTTGTGGTCGCATGGTGACGAGGACGGTGTGCTAGTGTCGCAGAAGTGAAGCATGGCGGCGCGGTAGATGTGGCCACGTGCGTGGAGGTCCTACATGATAAGCACTTCTAGGTGGCAAGTGAAGTGAATGAGAAGGTCGGTGGCATGGTGTGTGGTGGCATGGTGACGCCGCCGCCCAGGGCTACCTGCCATGGTCATGTTTCAAGAGTACAAAACCATGGGCCCTGCAGCTAGGGGTCGGTGCTCCGGGCGAAGCCCTTACCGGTATTTTTCCTGGTAGAGATGATGATGACGCTCTTAAGTGACATTTTTCACATTGGGGCGTCAACATGGAGCCGTAGACTTATGTTGCATGGGGTTCTATAGGTGAAAACCCTGTCCAACTCTTGGCCTCCTTGGAAGCATCGTCTCTTGAGACCCACCTAGGCTTGTGCTATTCCAGATCCATTTGTCATGGGTGGTGGAAAATGGTATTGGTGTTCCACTATGTGGCAAGCTCAATGGGTGTTATCGACCCATCGTGGGGCTGTTTGCAGCTATGGTGGCGGCTGGATGTTGTCGCATGTCTATTAGGTGTGGTTGTTTGTAGCAGATCACGACAGTGTTGCTTGGCACCCATCAGTTTGGTGTGGGAATATATCAAGGATGGAGCTTGCGACATCGGCATCATGGGACAAATTGCCTTGCAGTAGACCACAACGGGGATGCTCAGCTTAGCTAGGCTTTCCAATGTGGTACATCAACGGAAGATGGTGCAAGTGACTTCTTCGGCTTGCTGGCACGATGTGGATGTTATGTGTGTGGGTGAAGGAAGGAGATGAAGTCATCCTACAAGTGTCCCCTCGACGTCGATAGAGATTTGGGGACATGGGGCAACCTTGCTCCCCACCTTGACGGTGACAAAAGAAATGAAATTGTGGCTTGGAGTATCATGGGGGGCATGGCAAGGCCCCAGCGTGTTGGTGATTCCCTAAGGCGATGAGAGTGAGGTCCAATGATTGAAGAGGTGAGGTCCCCATGTGTTGTGTTATTATGGTGGCGATTGCGAGACAACCTTCGAGAGGCCCAATTTTTGGTGGTATCACTCTATCAAGTGAAGGGTGGTGTTGTAGCAGTATGGCGATGGAGAGTCCCGCATGGCGGCGGTCTTCCTGGTGCAGTGATGTTTGTATATTTTGGTTCCCTATCGACACACAGTCACACATAGAGGTTCTCGGTGACTACATTGGTGTGGTTGTTCGGTAGGTGCTACGATGATCTTCGGTTTGACTACATGTGTTGTGTGAAGTGCTTTTTGATCAGGCAGAGTAGTCTCCTAGAGATGAGTTCTGTAGCTTACGTTGATGTCCCAATTCGACCGGCTTGCGTTGTTGAGTTTGACCTGCGGTGATGCCCCAATCTAACCCGCTGGTGTTGTTTTCATGGTTTTCTTTTTTTTTCTTTTCGTTGCCTTGTTATAGTCTCCTGGGCTATAACCTTGTATTTTTCTGCTATATCAATAGAAACACACTTGTGTTGTTCATTAAAAAAGAAAACATCACCATCTCATATAGTCTATCCATGCATTATGTTGACGCAAAAATCGGGAAAGACCTTCACGTGCTAGCACACGAAATCGGCTGTGACCGATGATGCAGGGCGTGCCAGTTAATCTGACCTGTTGATTGACAAGGAAAATCGGACGTTAATAACACAATGAAATCGGCTGGGTTTCCGATTTGACGATGAATACCAGATCGGCAATGAATTTCGATCTATGATAGAGTCGGCTAGATCAGCCGATTCTGATGCAAAGCAGAGTAGGATTACTAAAACGTAACCTAACAAGCCAAGCAGAGCAACACTTAGAATAGATCTGAACGGCTATACCAGATCCGATAATGAAGTATGGATAACAGCCGATCAAAGCTTATTCTAAGCTAGATAAGGGTTGAATAAAATCTAAACGAAGTAACAGCGATACGCCGGTTACTAAAGCCTAGATACTTATCCGATAACTGTTGAATAACTTAAACGAAGCAACAACGTTACGCAGGTTGCTAAAGCTTAAGGATTATTCGGTAAAAGACGGAACTTACGAAGCAAGCCCTGAGATCTGATCACCCTTGACGTGCTCGAAGAACTCGTGAAAAGAAAATAGCGAAGTCGCCGACAAATGTATGTAAGATGCGAAAAAGTGTAAAGGTTTGTTTGATGTTGGTGTGTACAGACTTCTATGACCATGCAGGGTCGATATTTATACCCTGATAACTATGACTCCTAAATGTATACGACAAACTTACTTGACGCAAAAGAAAAGGTCTTTCTTACAACCGTTTACGACTCAAACTCTATAAAAAAAAATAACCGACTCTTTATTTCGGTCCTCCTATAAGCTTAACCTGGTAACCTCCCAGGACTCGTCCACGTCATCATCCTCTTCTTCGATTTTGACTCTCATCGGACTCTGACTCTGATTCAAACTGCTCTTCCTCTCGGACTCCGATTCCGATTTGATCTGCTCCATTTCCCAGACTCCGATTCCGATCCTGTATCTCTGCTCCATTTTTGGCACCGATGTGACCTGTTAAAATCCGGTGTCAACACATTCTTTTGCCTTAATCCCACAGGCCTTTCAGCACATAAGAATCAATGCTCCAAAAGAGAACTATCGTACTTTACTAACCTCATAGTATCTCAAAGAGTATCATATTATTCAGTTATATTATACAACGTCACCAAAAAAGTATCTATTGTACTAGTGCTACATAGCCACTGTTTGGGGTAGCTTATTTCAGCTTGTGCTTTCCACTAAAAAAACACTCACATTCGCCCATGTGCATTCAATATTGGTTGTTGAGTAATCGGTACTAAGACATCTTTTAATACTGATTTTACAACATAATGACAGACGATAATCATTTAGTACCGGCTGGTACCATTAATCACTACTAAATGGTGCCACCAAGGCCCGAGGCCAATGGTAACATTCGCCCCGGGGCCATAAAGTACCGGTTGAATATTAGCTGGAGGCACCAACTGGTACGAGACATTTAGTAATATATGGGTGCTCTTTTCATACTAAAATTGCTCATTTAGTACCGGCTGAGCTGGTACTATTATTTGTACTATAGAATCAACTTCTTCCTCCCCGAGCTGTAAGCCACCCCATTTCCACCCCACCCAAGAGCAAGGTGTTCTCACTCTCATGTCTCCTTAAGGGAGGTGCTATCTATTTTTTCAACAATTGTGGGGAATTTAGCCCAATGAATGTTCTAAAGGTTGGTAACTTCAATCTCTCTTCTCTAATTGTTACTATGCGTTGTATGGTGTGAAACTTTTGATTGGATATAAAATCAATTTTTATTAATTTCAAGGCTCAAATTTATTGACATATCTAATAATATTTATGAGTCTTAAAATCAATATCCCATGCTATGCTTGCCCGTGTATGCGGTATTATTATGAGGTAGCTAGCTTGCAAATCTACTATAGACTTGTTGGTACAACTGACATGTCTAAGCCGTGTTTGGTTTGCAAGGGCTTATCATAAGCACATAAGTCTTCCATGAAGCCTCTTATAATCATAAGCCAAATGGTTGCATAGGCTTAGCACTACTAAAAGATCTTCATACTCCTAGTAAATGCACCTTCTCTCTGTTTGTAGGTGGGGAGGGGTAGTGGATGGAAATGATTGATTTTTTGTTAGGGGACCACACAAAATAAGCCCATAAGCACCCCTTCCAGGGGCCTATGGCTTAGGCCCTAGTTGTTTGGCTCTATAAGCGCTTATTTTGGGCCTACTTGGGGGGGGTTGTGGTTATGATAAGCCCTCGTTACTAAACACCCCTTTTACAGCCTGTTTTGGGCAAACCGGCAGTAAAAGTTCATCACAGCAGGTTCCAACGGGAATCGACTATGATGCAATTCATCACAGCCGGTTTATTTAACCAACCGGCTGTGAGGCAACTCATCACAACTGGTTTGTTTCACCAACCGGGTGTGATGAGTGCATAGAGCATCACAGCTGGGTCCAACCACCAATCGACTGAAAAGGGGTGTTATGAATTGGCTGGAAATAGGTTTCTGTAGTAGTGCTCTATGAATCAAACAAGGTCTAAGTGAAAGTGAACTTCTCACTTTGTGTAGTAGTGCCCCGTGAATCAAACAAGGTATAAGTGAAAGTGAACTTCCCGCTCTCCTCTTTCTCTTACAACAACATAGCCTTTAGTCCTAAGCAAATTGGGGTATGCTAGATATGAAACCCAGGAAACAAAGCTCAAAGTTCAGTGCTATCCATTCTCCTCTTTCCGTTCCTAAAAAATGATCTCTTCTGTTTCCGTCGCTTTCAGGAGCTCAGTGGTATGACTGTATTCTCACGGATGACTGAACAAAGTAGACAGCTTGATTTATTCCTAAGAGACAATCACTGCAAAGAATAAACATTCTATTATATTGGCATCTCCCGATCAACTGGCCTGGTTCATGATGGATTTATTGCCATGTCTGAGGCAGAAAGTCTTGAGCCTCTCCAGACCATCTTCAAGCAGCAGAGGATCAACAGCAAAGGTTATACGGAGCCAATTCTTCATTCCCAATCCGCTCCCTGCATGTGTACCATTTCCAGTTAAAAATTAAACGTGCAGATGATGCAGCACGAAATTGAGGGCAAATGCTTCGTTGGTTCAGACAGTTTAAACTGTGCTGGTTTGTTGTTCAGTAATTGCACCAATTCGTTACTCCTTTCATTAACTAAAGATGACTTCGACATGTTTGATTGACATTATACATGCCAATGCACCTATATGAAACTGCATGCAGAATAAATCCGCAGCCATTGTATCGAACTCCATTACTTCCACTGTCCTTAAATATAAGATGTTTAGGATAAATAAGTTAGTTTATAAATGAACTAGTTTACTTATCCTAAACTTTATATATTTAAGAATCAGTGGGTACATTATTATATCTATATCCTTCATCTTTAGATATGTCAAACTATTAAATTTGTTTTGGCAAGTTGGTTGAAAATGCACTGTGTTTCCTTTCCTATTTATCATGAGAACACACAGATGACCATCACATCCTTTAGACGATTTTTAAAATATTTATTATTGAAATTGTTAGATGTGAGTAGGTTTATTTCTTTAAAATCTGAACAACTTGCTGCTAGCTAGCAAAGCATGAACAATATATGGTTTAAATCCTATTAGTTAGTTTCACCTGGGCTTATCACCACGGACTCCTCTTTGGCCAAATTGCAGCAAAAGTTGATGTCATCATATATGCCATCAAAACATGGCATTTCTAGCTTCACCTGTAGGCACATCAAAATACATATCCACACACCAAACTTTGATAATAAAAAATTTTAGCCGATAGAAACACCTGAAATGGACGGCGGAACTGGTTTATTTTGCACTCACCATGACAAACATGGACCCCTCTGGTTTGTGAGGGCAAGTGATGCCCTCAATGTCCTTTAGCTTCTGGTAGCATATCTCCGCTGTCTCTCTCATGACGTTCATGACATTTGTGAAGAATGTTTCATCCGTGTTTGCAATAATTTGGGGTATAGCTCCCTGCATATATTTTTAGTGGCCCTAGTTATTACAAGTACTAATGGACATGGTCTGCTCCAAATGAAATGGTCAATTCTCAAGAATTCTCAGTGCTAACCTGAACAATTGCCGCAGGGTCTACCGAGATTCCACGGTAGATTATGATCGAATCAAAAATCTATATATTTGAGAAATTAACTCTTTAAAAAGGATGAGATATATGGAATAAATAAGATGGAATAACAAGGCACATGCATGTCTAATATTGACTAGGCATGATATACCTTCTTTCTCCTGATGATTCCCATTGGGTCAGTCAATGCGATCCATCCGAGCTTCCAACCAGGCACCATCCACCTCTTGGATATGCCTCCCAGCGTCACCACAGGAGCGATCTCCCCAAACACGCCCATCGGCACGAACGGCTTGCTTCCAAAAACAAAATGTTCATAGACTTCATCACTGATTACCATTATCCCGAGCTTTCTCGCGGTTTCTGCGATCTAGAGAACACTGACAGGCCACATTAATACCAAATTACAAGAACATTATCAACTAATACTGTACTTAAAAATGCAATAGGATACACCTTGGCCAAGTGCTGATAAGAGTACACGGCACCGGAAGGATTATTGGGGTTGACGACAACCATGGCAACGGTGTTTGCATTCGCAAGGGCCTCCACACCTTGAATGTCAACCTCCCATCCTTTCTCTGGTAGAAGATCATAGTGCTGGAACTCAAGTCGGCTCAATGCGGCTCTTGCTTCATAAAGTGGGTACCCCGGCCGCGGCAGCAGCACATTGGCGCCCGGTGTAGCAAGGACCGCCATCATGATCTCGATACCGTGGTTGCAGCCAGCAGTGAGGACGACGTCCCCTGTTGAGAGCTCGTATGGGAGGTATCGCGACAGGTACCTAGCCACCGCACTGAATGTATTCACAGGAAATATATTATCTATTTTATTTACATATATGATAAAGAGAATATTGATTGTCACCAGTCAATTGAAACAGGGGAATTTCATTGAATGGTTCCGTTAGGGGTTTGCGATAGATAGTGGAAACTTTGAACCTATGGAGAATTGGAGATTGACGGCATGCCCCAACGGCTTGAACAAGCCTGAGATAGTTAGACTGTTAGAGAAAGCGTCCAATATCTTTATGATATCAAAGGCACGCTTTAGGAGGCCTCTTTTGCTAAACAGGCCTCTATCAACCAAACATGTCGGGACATGCATTACATAAGCCTAGCGAAGCCCTTAGCCACCCATCCAAATATAACCTACGTATATGATTGTTATCCTAAGCGTGTGTTATCCTAAACCCCAAAACCAACCGGACGGCTAGTGAGTACCTGCACGCCTCGGTGACGCCGGTGGCCGACGGGTAGCCATTGTGCTTGCCGGAGGCGACGGCTGCGGTGACCGCCTCCTCGGCCGCGGGCGCCGTGCGGAAGCACGCGAACGGCGTCGGGTCGCCGCTGGCCAGCGGCACGAGCGGCCTCGGGTCACTCGTGTCGACGCAGCCATAGATCCGGCCAACCAGCGCCCTCATCCTTATCTGCGCGTCGGCAGCCGCTAGCTCCGGCTTCGCGGCGCCGAAGCGCCAGGCCACCAGCTCGCCGTCGTCCATCGACGGCGCAGTTGAGCGACCTTGGACTTGGAAGCCTGCTCGATCGGAGGCTTGTTGGCGCTCTTCTAGCAAAGAGAGGATACAACAAGAGCCCCACACGGCACTACTGGGGATCTTTGCCAAATAGCTAGCAACCCGACGTGATTGGAAGCGCAACGTGAGGGGTCATGTGAAGGCAAAAATTTGGCGACGGTAGAATTTGCATTATTTTACGATAGGAGAATGAAAGGGCATGTCCGCATGCATGTGGTGTGATGCGAGTAAGAATATTTGGGGCACGCCACACACACAGAGACTCGTCCAGCCATCGTCCTCGCTAGGCAAGTTGTCTTGTTGCTGCTGTTGCTTTTCAGCAGCCGCATCCTTGCATCACTTCATAACTAACGACATTTGCTAATACTAACATGGCATTGTCTGTGTAGCAACAATACGTTGCCGGTTGCAAACTTACAAATGTGACATCATTATAGTAGACACAGATGAAAACAGCGTCACATCCATAACTTAAGAGGGACACATAATAAACAGCCACGTCAACCATAGTTCAGCCAAGGAAATAAGTGTCTGGTATACACCAATATAGTTGACACTAAGTTCAAAAAGCGGTTTGGAAACAAGGGTCACCTTTATGTGCAGGTACTGGAGATGCGGTTTTGAAATCCGCCTCAACTGTAAAAACCAGTGTCACCTATATTACCTTTGTTGGTGACGCGAGTAGTTAAACCGCGTCAACTATATGTTGCCGGTTGCTAATGGAAGGTGTAACGCACATTAATATGCTTTGATCTTGAGTGACAAATTGACTTTTCCTTCGCAATTCATTCGATCTAAATGGGACTAAAATAATTGAACTACTAGGGAGATTTGAATTAGTTGAAGTTCTAGGGAGATTTGCATAATCGCTTTGGCTTGCAAACTGAGCTGAATATCTTTGTTGAACCAGAATGGTTCACATGTTAATGCTGGACTTTAGAGTTGTGCTATTAGAGCGTCTGAAAAGATAGCTTCCTAGGAAAATATTTTTGCAAAATTTCACTAGTCATGTAAACCCCTCTGTCATGATACAGTACCCCCTCTGGGCCAAAAAGGAGTCAAACAATATCAAGTTTGACCAAATTTATATACTAAATTATGTACATTTATATCTTTATAAAGATTTATTATGAAAATATATTCCATGGTTGATCTAATGATACATATTTGTACCATTATAATAATATTATATTTTATAAATTTAGTTAAACTTGAAAATATTTTACTTAGAAAAAAGTCTAAATTACTCCCATCAAGTATAATCAAAGTCTGACTAACCTCTTAAAGTATTTCTCGGTTCATTTTACCCCCATAAGCTATATCATTTGTTTCCATTTATCCCATAGAACAATTTGTCTTTTTTGTTGGTTTTTTAATGCACAAGTGGACTTTGAATTTTTTTCAAGATGGTAGCTGGTATCAAAAGATAGCTTAAAAAAATATATCATTAATTTTTGTCATTATTTTGATACCGATGAATTATAATAAAATTTATCCATGAGACACAAATTATATAAATTTTTCCATGCCACTAATTTATATATAGATATATGAATATGCTACATATGAATACAAGAATAAATCTAATGCGCATATAAACAAGTATGAATAAAAAAAGAAAAAACAAAGGAAGAATAAAAGCAAAAAACAAAGAAATAGAAAAAATGAAAATAAAAAAATGGCCCGACTACCATTCTGCAAAGTCTCAAATTATATTATGATAGGGAAAATAATAATATAATTTATTCATGAGATTCAAATTTATATAAGTAATAATGATGAAAAATCCATACAATATTTTTAATATAGACTATGATGTCTACTACCACTCTGCAAAGTCTCAAATTAAAATGTACCTTGTGTATGGAGAAATAAAAATAACAAATTACATTATGGGGTAAATAGAACCAAATTGCATAGTTTACAGGTATAATGAACCAAAGCATAGTTTAGGAGGTTATATGGACTTTCACTATGCTACTTGAAGGGAGTAATTTAAACTTTTTCCTTTTACTTATGTGGTGAGAGTTACAATTTTTTTTTTGGAGGGAGGAAGTTTGTTACACTTTGATGCTGGGCTAAAGTGCAAGAAACTAAACGCGGACGGCTGAAGTGAACCGACGACATACATACAGATACACGGGCATCTTCTGCTTCCCTTCCAGTCCTAGAATTCGTTGTAATTACGTTTGGGTGCTCCTTTTTTATTAGGACAACTACAGCAGGCGACAACCGGCCTGAATTTCGTATCAATGATGCAAGGAGTTTGCATGCATGATGTTTGAAGAGGGAAGCCAAACTTAAGTAACTATCTGATTACAAGCCTGTCAGCGAAGGAACGATGCAAAGCTTGAGAAGTTGTAGAAAGACAGTGAATCCAGCTCCGGAGACTTGGAAGACCTTGTTAAATTGTGCAGGTCTTTCCGAGTATTCCACATCACTACTGGAGAAAGCACTTCCTATCCCAGGGCTATAGTCCGGGTTGGACTTGGACCCTGGACTAAAGCTCTCCATTAGTCCCAGGTCCAAATTGCACCAACAACGGGCACCGAAGGACAAACTGGGACCAAAGGCCCCCTTTAGTCCCGGTTATAACGGTCATATAGGAAGATTCCCTATCAGCTTTTTAGTCTCAGTTGGTATCGCAAATTGGGACTAAAGGTACATGATTTAGTCCCGATTGGTGTCTCACATGGGGACTAAAGAATTAGTCCTGGTTGGAGCCACGGGCCAGGACTAAAAGTCCATCTTTAGACCTGGCTGTAGCCTCCAACCGTGACTAAAAGACCAACGGCTATAAAGTGTGCATTGTTCATCCACGAGCTCACACGGCCGACCAAAACACTCTGCCCAAACCAAGAGCTAGCTGCTGCTTCCTCTCCAATGGCGCCTCCCTAAGCTTAGGGAGGTCCTGCCTTTTCTTTTTCACCATTTCATGTAGGCTTCACTCAACTAAGTTGTAAAGGTGGTTTTGAAGAGATTTCTTGAAAAGTCTTTAGTGCTCATTTCGGCCAACTCTCCATTATCTTTCTTTGGTTGAGTGGCATGTACTTCCATGGTGCCCGTTTTTCCAATTATGAAGCATGGCTAAGCAATCCTACTCATATTGGACCCAGTGCTCAGGTAGTTTGGCCAATATTAGGGCAAGAAATTTTGAATGGTGATGTAGGCGGGGGTTTCCGAGGAATCCAAATAACCTCATGATATACATGTTTTTTAGAGTAGATTTGATAAATAGGTTGCCTGTTTTTTAGATTTGATTTTGAAGGATAGTTTGTTTATAAATATATTATTTGTTTCATGATTTTGAGCTAGATTTGTGTTGTAGGATTTTGAGCTAGATTTTGATGGATTTAGAGAGCTAGATTTTGTGGTAGGATTTTGATGGATAGTTTGTTTATAAGTATATTATTTGTTTCATGATTTTGATATAGATTTGTTGTAATACTGTGCTTATCTTGTGTGGCAATGCTTCATGGTAATTATTACTGATCATTTGAGGTGGCATGGATCTAGCTTTGGTGACAAATCTCAACATAGAAAGCTCCATGTGGAGGCACGAGAGGACCTCCAATTGGCAGGTTGGTTGCCTTAATGCTTACTTTTATTGTCAACCTTAGAATCATCATCCACTGGGCTTGTACTACTCGATATTTTCCTCTTCAAAGGAAGGGGTTGCCAAATAATCAGACGGTGGTTCTTTGGCATGAACTATTGTGACAAATTTTGATAAGAAGGTTTGAGTTGTAGTCTCTTGTCTGCATGAGAAGTAACACGCTGTGAGTGTGCTCCATCATTATTGCACGGAATGGCAGGGAAGCGGTACAATTCGTGTGGGCAGCTCTCGTCGTGTCGCTGCTTCTGTATGAACATGAGGACCTCCACACAGTCGTACCTATTGTACTTGCAGAAGGTGTTCATCTCTGCGAGCATCTTCCGCGCCGGTTGCCTGGTGTGGAGTCTCCTCATGGTTTGTTGGAATTTTAAATAAATATAATTCATCTGGATCAAGGACACTTGTGCTGCCTCACATCCAGTGGTCGTGGTATTCAGGAAACTTTATTTTTGCAGTCTATTTTCACATTACAAATTTATAAGACTAGAGTTGACATTCAACGTGCTTTTCCTGTGATAAGTGATGGAGCTATTTCATTAGATGGTGGTATACTGAAACTCAATGGCTCATTATTTCTTGGCAATATAATGATTTATTCAACTTACCTTCAATATTTTTGAGTTTGCTGCAACTGAAGTTAAACTATATAAATCATGGCAAACTCTACTGAATTAGAGAAAACTTTAAACATTTTGATAACAAAGTTGCTAACTACGCCAAAGATGGATGCACCAGGTTCAATACTTATTTGTGAGTACTGACAACTCTAAGACTTGAGAAACATGTTACTCAATACAACGACGTACAAGGGTGTTCATTGATGGCTGACATTCTTTTCTTGAAGTTGCCAAAGCCAACAAGATAGAGAGAGGATTCATACCTTGCTCATGTGTCCAATGCAGTAACGAGAAGTGATACACTATATTACAGACTCTGCATAGCCATTTGCTTTGCTATGGATTCATGCCTAACTATTTTGTTTGGACCAAGCACGGAAAAATAGGAGTTATGATGGAAGAAGGTGAAGAGGAGCAGGATCTTCCAGACTTTGCTGCGGGACGCCTTTGTAGATACTATAATGCGCTACACTATTGAAGATGAGATGGCATAAGAAGCATGTCCAACTGATGAACTTGGTCAGAAGCTACAGGATGCACGAAAAAATTGTGAAAATATGAAGGAATCTAAAGCGTGGCAACATATGTTATATGACCATGAGAAATTCTTGTACCATGATTGGAAGGAGGGGCTCAGAAATCTCGGTGCCACATTGGAAATGCTACAGTGAAAGACAAAACATGGTGTCTTCAATAAGGCATTCGATGGAGTACTAAAAATTGTGAAGAACATGCTTCTCTACAATAATGAATAGTTGTCCACAACATATAAAGCTAAATAGGCTATTTGCCCTCTGGGATTGGAAGTTCAGAAGATATATGCATGCCCTAATGATTGTATCTTCTATCGTGGTGTTGAGAATGAGAATTTGGATGCTTGTCCTTTGTGCGGAGTGTCGTGGTATAGTATCTGTCGAGAGGACTCTGGTTATCTTGAGGGGGAGGCTCCCAGGAAGAAAGTTGCAGCCAAGGTGATGTGGTACTTCCTTGTAGTACCACATTTGAAGCATTTGTTCAGGAACAATATTAATGCTAAGTTGATGCCATGGCACAAAGAAGAACATAACCAAGATGAAATTCTAGTTTAGACACCCTACTGATGGGGCCCAGTAGAGAGCAGTTGATAGAGCATTCCTGAACTTTGAGAGGGATGCCTAGAACATAAGGTTTGGTTTAAGTACTCATGGATTTAATCCATTCAGTGAGTTGAGTAGCAGTCATAATACTTGGCATGTGACCCTATGTATGTTCAACCTACCTCCTTGGATATGTATGAAGCGCATGTTCATTCTAATGCCTAGGCTGATCCAATGGCCAAAACAACCTGGCAACGACATTAAAACCGTTGATTTATGAGATTTTACAGATGTGGAAGAATGTGTACCCATGTGGGATGAGGATAAGAAAAAAAGATATTTTTAACCTGCATGCATTGTTGTTCGTAACCATCAATGATTGGCCGGCGTTGTGTAACCTTTCTGGACAAACAAAGAAATGATATTGGTCATGCACCCACTGCTGAGACGACACGTGTGGCATGTATTTGAAACACTGTAAGAAGGTCCTGTTTATGCGTCACCGCAGGTTTCTTCCCACTAACCACCCCCTGAGAAAGAAATGGATTCATTTCAAAGGTGTGTCAGACCTTCGTAAAAGCCCTGCACATCGCAATGGAAAGCGCGTACATGAGATGGCAAAGGATCTAAATGTAGTGTTTGGAAAGAGTACTGTCGTTAGTGTTTCTCTTCCAAAGGACAATAATGGACGTGCACCAACCTTATTTATTATCACAGAACTGAACAAAATGACCTGTGCAGGCCTACATAAAAGAAGATAATAGAAAGGTAAGTTTAAATCATTACTAACATAACTTAGAATATTATATGAGCATGTACAATACACAAGAGTTTTAAGTCCCATTCTAACCAGTTTTCTCCAACATGAAGTACTTACTTTTAGCCATGTGATATATGGTAATTTCATAAATATCATCTAACATGCTGATAAGTTTTATAAAAAAAAAGAGCTTCATCATCTTGAATATCCAGGATGTTCATGTACTTCACAACAAGGTTCCAACTTGCTTTTCTATATAAGTACAGAATAAAAACTAAGGTTGGTTATTCATATAAAAATTTGTGAATATTTGCATGCCGTCCCTAGCAGCTACGGTCTATGCGACGGCACAGGGCCCTCACCTGCAAGGGCCACTAATAATCACGATTTGGTTTCTACATAATTGAACTGACAGGGCACTCAGGCCACCACAGGTTGCTCTACCTCTCTCGTCTTCTCATCTGTTTGTTGCAACTGGATAGGTAACAACATACCCGAATGGAAATCAGGCTAGTAGTCTTTGCACCAATCCCTAACCGACCTTTGACCGGGCCTCTATGTCACACTACTACTAACAAAATTGTGAACCACCTTAGTTAATGCCTCAGATTAAGTAGGGCGATAATTTTCTATTAACAAAGACAATATCAAAGAACCTCCTCCTAAAATCAATTCACTAAGGTGGACAACCTAACACAACCCTCTCGGTGAATGGCTTTAAACGAGGCGGTCATTGTAACAAAAACAGGACACTAACCGAGGTGGTCATTGTATTGAAAATGTCTAGGTAAACAACTAACGGAGGCAATTACGTTGTAAGGCCCGCCTCCTAAAACCTAGTCCAATCGGCTACTATTTCCTAGCCCAAACGTGGCCCGATAGCCAGCTACCATAAATATCAAAACTTAGGGTTTTAGCCCTCCTCTTCTTGGCGGTGTACCTCCCCTTTGGCAGCGTAGGTGGGTAGATCTGATGGCGAGCGAAGCGGAGGCAGACGAGGTGGCGCGAGGGTGAGGCGGAGGCGGCATGCGGAAGCGACGACGCATAGGTTAATTGTTTTTTCCCGTATGTGAAAATGCTTTCTGTAGTAGCATCAGACCATCAATTCAACATGAAAAATTGCATCAGAAATCCAATGCTCAATGTGACACTTCTATTATTTTACCTCATTTATTAGTGCATGATTGTATCAGTTAACAACATATATATTGTCATTAGTGAGGGACCCTAATTACTACAGGGAATTATCACGAATAAATTTAGATATAAGGCTACTGATTACTATGGTGTAGCACAAGTGTATGGTCCATTAAATTAATCAATAAATTTTTTTAATAATTTTGAGAATACACAACGCATACTTAGGATATTCTAGAATGCTCTGAAAGAGACAAAAACTTTGACAGACATAAGGATAAAGATCATGGTAAAGTAGGAAGCTTCTTAAAGATTGGAGAGCATGGGTGAGCCGTACTTACCATGCTTCATGGTGATATGTGGAATACTCTTGAAGCATGATATTTTTGTATGGTAGAAATATAAAGAAAGCAGAGAGAGATGAAGAGAATTTCTAGGGTTAGATATTTCTTGTAGAATAATGTAGAAGGTGGACACATTGCACCACTACATCAACCATAATCTACAACAAATAGGGGTGCCCTTCACCCTCTCATAAAAATCCATGCCAAGTAGAAGACACATAGAGGTGGTACGGATAGCCACCGTGAATAGTGATCCACCGTGAATAGTGACGTGACATGGTAGTTTGACATGAGAAGTGTACCTAGTAGGATAGCCACATAAAGAGTGTAAGAGTCCTCTCGTTTTGTATCAGGTTTGGACTAGTTTTGAGTTCGCATAGGGCCCCAAAATTCTCTGTGATGGCACTGCATATTTGGAATTACATGAATACATCAATCACTTCCTGAACTAGCTCATGAATCAAAGGATAAAAAACTAAACTATTTTTATGTCCACTATAACGATTCTACTACTAGCATCTAGGAGCACCCATCGTATTAAAAAATGTCTTCCCTCACCAAGATCGAATAAGGTTTTGCATGCCATGAATAGTCCCGTAGTAATCAAATCCTCAAACATATTTCAATGTTTAATGACAGTTAGTTCATTATTTGAAACCAACAACCTAATATGAAACACAAGATCGAATACATATTTGAGGAAAATTTAATTGAAATTATCACTAGCTTAATAAAAAAACTCAAAAACAAAGAACATGCAAAACACTACAAAGAACAACCAAACCTAGCAAAACTCGAGAACCAAAAACATGCAAAACACTTCAAAAAAGAATAATGCTCTAGACATCGTGCTGCTCATAGGGAATGGGGCAAGACCACATAGTAGGGGAGAGCACAATGTCTGAAGTGCGGGTAGCTTCAGGGTCCCCAATGTCACCATGGGTAGGGATAATGGAGGTTGGCCCTCTCCAGAGCATGGTGGCCTGCCCTAGGAGTCTGGCTCCAATACCGGGACTGGTAGCCAAAGAGGAAGCTGAGCCCCTACACAAAAAGACTTCACAGTAAATAAATCGACCACTAGTGCCACGACTCGAAGACAACTGGGAAGTCGACGCGATGCGCTGCAAGAGCAGGCGAGACCAAGTTGCCATTGAGCTTGGTGGAGCATGCGCGGTGGTATGGATGGCTTGCCTTCTTGTGTGGAGACGGCCTTCCTTGCTCTGCAGAATGGGCATCGGGGTGTGATCTAGTTTAGAGAGGGCCTTGAGGTAGCAAATGGCTTGACTCTCTAATAGACTACGGATGTGCCCCAACTGCGTGTAGATGGCTCCAGCAAGATAGACAGTCAACAAACTCTCATGATAGGATAAATAGCCCAGCCCAATCAGTTATCAGGCCCATGTACGTTCTCCAGCCTGTTGTGTTGTGTGTAACCTTGCCCGAGGTTGTAGTCATTTTTTCAGGAAGAAGCCATGTTTACCTCCATAAACTTCACATGTGTCACACTTTTTCTCCTCCACTATAATACTCGGTATTCAGATTCCTTGAACTTTTCAAACCGTTTATTTTTCTTCCCTACATGGTTTCGAGGATGGTTTCGTGTTGATGGTCTTTTAAGTGCTAACTACTCACGTTAACATCTCAAGAAAAAATACTACTTTAATAGTATATTTTTGTTTAGGGTGACTTGGTTTCACTTGTATTATGTCTTTGTATGATTTCAGAAACTCAGGTTGTTAATCAAGAGTAAAGAGTATAAAATAAAAAAAAAGCAATATTCTGTTCTAGAAAATGCTCAATTACTGAAGAGCCTACAAAATAAGTCCAACCAAAGCTATCGTCAAGGTAGAACTGATTGGGCCTTCACCAAAGCCCACTATGCATTGGCAGTGCACAAGAGACGCCATTGGGGGACCGACTAGCCCACCACTGAGGCGGTTTCGGCCTCCCCTTTGGCATGGTAGTTGTATGATGGTTTTTAATGTTTGTTATGTTGACTACCATATTTAGAGACCCTCAAACCGACCTTTGAGTCATATATAAGCATGGGTAACCCCTTCTCATTTGGGAGATGACAAACACAGGAAACACAATTGAAGCCTCTCCAACTCTCTCATTGTAACCCTAGTTCTTATGATTAGAGGAGCCAGTTCTAGTTCATCATTGTTATCAAGAAGATCTAAAGATTGGACTTCGTCTTTGATCTTGGGTATGATTTTGTATCTTCTTAGTCCGATCTTTATCAAGTGTTCATAGTTGTTATGTGTTGACACCGGATTTTGACAGCAAATCCAGACGAGAAAAAAGCTATTTATGGTGTGTTGATGACTTAAGCTGATAGCCATGGACGAAAGTTAGCAATGCAAGAGTCAGCAAGAATCGGCAGAGAAAACAATCAGCTATAGGAGATAATCGGCACATATGCAGGTGTGCAGAGCTATTATGCATACAGAAGATGATTGCAAGGAAAGCTAAGATATATTATAATAAAATAGACATATGTGGTTTATTTGCATATACGTGTATATGCACATTGCATTGGAAAGATATCAGTGAGACACGTGCAAGATAGTTAAATAAACAGCAATGTCGACTAAGCATATGCTTGTGAAGAGCTGTGGTGTGAGGTCAACCGATTATGTGTGCTGATTTGAAATAGTGGCGTGTCGATCTGTAATAGCTGATTGCTGATTGGAAGAGTGCTGCCGATATGTGTGCACATATAAGATAAGAGTCAACAAGGGATGGTTAACACGTGCATGCACAGGAAGAAATGAGAAAACAAATAAGCTTCGAGTGATCGGAAAGGAGACAAAAGAGGATTGGCAATCGGATCGGCAGAGAAGCATATCGGACAAGCCCATAAACGGCAATCGGCAAAGCGACATCAGCATCTGTCTATGAGTGTACTGTATGACTAAAGAAATAGTGGTAGCCGATTTTGCTAATTGAGAAGTCTACCGGCAGATGGTTACAGAATGCAGGAGATAAGCAAAGGGTCCGAGTCTAACCATCACGTATGCCTGCAAAGTCGATCTTTATTTAAGTGAAAGGATACAGCTGCGTGATAATGCTTTCTAATTTGGTTATGGTAACAAAGCGAATAAGACAAATCGGTTCTTTCATGATCGGCAACAAGTAAAATCGGCACTCACAATCGATAGTTTGTGCCCAAGTCCGATTACTTATAACCGGCTGGTAGGATTCTTCTACGGCCGATTATTCCCTAGGCCGATTATTTATGGCCTAGTTCGTAAGACCCGCTGGTTACTTGTCTTGACCATGGACGATAGTTCCTGGTCCGATGCAGGCATGGGCAAATTAGAGAAAGTCACGTACGTATCTATGCATGTGAAGTGATTATGATAATGAAGGGAAGGTGGAGTCAACACGTGAAAAGGCAGAATTAGGATAGAGAAAGAGAAAGATACGGCACCTATGCTAGCTCCAGCCCTATACGACAAGAAGACGTACTGGTCTCTACGGATTTATTGAACGGATATATTGAAAAAGGCTTCATCGAGAAGGACTCCACGGAAAAAGGAAACGGGAGTCCGTGTATTTTAATCTTTTCTCTTATTTAGACATTAATTAGGTAGTCAAGTTGTAATTGGTTTAGATTTTTGTATGCGTGAGTTGCACGTTTAGGTCCTAGTCCAGCAGCCCTATAAATATGAAGGGTGCACGGTTATTGTAAGGTTTCATCACACGACCAAATAAACAAACTCTACTTCTTCAGTACCTTTACTTTTATCAAGTCGGCGACTTCGCTATTTTCTTTTCACGAGTTCTTCGAGCACGTCAATGGTGATCAGATCTCAGGGCTTGCCTCGTAAATTCCGTCTTTTACCGAATAATCCTTAAGCTTTAGCAACCGGCGTATCGCTATTGCTTCGTTTAAGTTATTCAACAGTTATCGAATAAGTATCTAGGCTTTAGTAACCGGCGTATCGCTGTTACTTCGTTTAGATTTTATTCAACCTTTATCCATCTTGGTACACGCTTTGGTCGGCTTTTACCTGTGTTATCTCGTTACATCTCTTATCACAGCCGACTAGATCTGTTCCAAGTGTTGCTCTGCTTAGCTTGTTAGATTACGCTTTAGTGATCTCACATAGCTTTGCTCTGAATCGGTTGTCCAAGCCGATTTATTATTTCCCATATCGGACAGCTTCTGCCGATTCTGCCTATAGAGCTAATCGGAATCCCAGCCGATACACTCTAGTATTTTACGGTTTCATCTCTTGTCAATTAACAGGTCAAATTGACTGGCACGCCCCGGTATTCACGGTCACAACCGATTTCGTGTGCTAGCGCGTGAAGGTCTTTCCCGATTTTTGCGTCAACATTATTTTAAGTTTATGCTATGTTTATATTATCTTAATTCTTATATAGTGCTATCATGAGAAATATAACTTCTATGAATAGATTAATTGTCTATGCTAGTACGAAGGTATATGGTGCTTTAAGCTTTTTTCTAGCCTCTTACTTGTCTATTCGTAGGGTAAGAGCCTTGGAAAGGTTAGAACAGTTTGCATGTACGCAAGCACGATGCTTGGGTATTATGCATTTACTTGGATATATCCGATTTCTACCAGATTTGAGAGGTAGACGACAAGTAGTGACAGACTTGTTCGTCTGACTTATTTATATGTTTCACGCAATCTTCCCTGGTAGACTTTGGACTAGGAGTTTTATAGATATTTGAGCCATAGATTTGGGTATTCTCCACTTTATATTAGGCTTGAAACATTAATTTAAACATATAACTAATATAGCTTATATTCCCTCCATTCCAAATGGTAAGTCATTCCAAGATTTTTAGGGAGCAAACTATCTACTAAATTTTAATAACAAAGTACTAACATTTATGATACCAAATAAGTATCATTAGTTTCTTCATTAAGTATATTTTTAGACTATATCTATTTGGTTCCATAAATTGGTGTGATATATTCTATAATTTTGGTCAAACATAAAAATAATTTGATTCTCCAAGAATCTTGGAATGACTTACAATTTGAAATGGAGGGAGTACTAATTTGGTTAATATATTTAAGGACATTATTCCTATACTGCTCCAACATTCTTTAAGTTATAATTTATATTTTATACGAGATGACTTATTTGTGTATGTGTCTGCTTATGGTTAAGTCATTCATATTTCATGACATTTATTTATCATGACTTATCCCTATCTTCAATAAGTTGAATTACATGTAATTGCTATGCTTAGCAGTAATATCTTTTAAGTTGTCCCTTTGCCGGTTGAATGCTACATTATTATATATATATATATATATATATCTGTGAGCTTGTCTATCCTTATTTAATAGGTGGTTTTTTAACATTCGTTACTAGGATTGCAATTACTTATAAGGCCAGTCTCAGTGGGGGTTTTATGGACATAGTTACCTAGACTGGGAACTAGGTAACTGTGCCACAGGAGTTTCATGGTGACGAAACTCTCCTCACATCCCATGAAACTCCCCCTCTTAATTATCCTGCCATGTCGGCAAAACTGCTGATGTGGCAGTGAATTTAATGCCCATGAAACCCCATTGACACTGGTCTAAGGTGTTGCGTAAGTGATAATTAGTAATGATTTTAAAAACACATGTGTTTATTAACTTCATTATTAGGCTACCATAGAAGAGGCGCCTATAATTATCTTATTACCGATATTAATAAATCACCACACAAGTATTTTTTATGCCATTACCGGGGAAATCCAGTAATGGTGTTAAAAAACGTCAGCATTTTGTCCAATGTGGCGTTGTGGGTCCCACCCAGTCTGATGACACATCGTCTCTTCTTTCTTCTGGGCCTACTCTTCCGTTGTCAGCCGCCCAACGTCGACATCGTATCGGTATAGCCATGCGCCACTATCGGCTGGGCGAGGCGGCGAAAATGGCTTCACTTGTTCCCCGTTTCTTGAGCATGCGGCGATCCAGTGATCAGGTGTGGCTAGGCAAGGCGCGTGCGCTGGGACCGAGACACCCTAAGAGGGGTGAATTAGGTGTCTCTAAAAACTAAGGCTCTAATTGCACATATGAAAACCTATTTCAATTTCTAACTAAATGTGCTCTAGGTTTTCTCTATGTGTTGCTATCTCTACCTCTACAAAGTTTTGCACCCTAGGTCCAATCCTATACTAGCATGGCAAGTCTAGGAAAGGTAAATGCGGAAAGTAGTGCGAGTATGAAATGCGGAAGGTAAAGGGTAGAGAAGAGCAAACTCCCGGCACGGCGATTTTTACCGAGGTATCGGAAAGCTCATGAGCTTTCCACTAATCCTCGTTGTTGGAGCCCCTCTCAAAGGGAATGCCCGCGCAAGGGCATAAACTCCCCGGTCGAGTAACTCCGTGGGTGACCACGGGACTTCCCCACGCGCAAGTGGGTCTCCGCTCGTCCCTTCCCGGATGCTCCTCGCCGCCTCCACTTGGTAGAGCTTCGGCCAAACGCCAAGGGCCTCTCCTCCCTTGCACAAGCACCGGCGGCCTCTCCACAAACTCGGTTGGAGGGTTTCGCAAGACTACAAGCCCCGGATTACAACACTTGGTGCGTCCAAGCACCAGTAAGCAAAGAGGTATGCAAACCTCGCTAAACTCTAGGCTAAACACCTAAGAGATGCGCTAAAGGGTCTAGACTAGCACTAAGCACTTTGCTAATCACCTAGATCTTCTATTTAGCACTTTGGTGGATTGAGCACTTAAGAATGTGTAGAACACTTGCCGATAGCTTCTCCCAGCTCAAGCACACTTCAAATGGCCGAGGCAACCCATATTTATAGCCCCAACCAAAGAAACTAGCCGTTGTATAGCCGTTGCACACTTTCTGGGTAGGACCGACTCATTCGGTGACCTTTCCATGCCACCACCGAATCAATCGGTGCTCACCAGAGCCGAATAGCATGTTCCAGGCACAAGGACCGACTAATCCGGTGCCCTTGATGAGGTACCACCGAACCAATCGGTGGTCTACCAAAAACGCCTTCCTCTGGGGGACCGACTCATTTGGTGGGGTAGCACCGAAGCTTTCAAATGCTACTGTGCCTTATCCGTAGCACTGTTGAGAGCACGGTTTTGGCCGTTTTTACGTCATTTTTTCACCGATTTTCGTCCCTTTTTTTTGACACTTTTGTATGAGATAGAAGCACATTTCTAATCATTTGCATGGCTAAAAACTCATCCTCAAAAATCTACAAAAATATATCTTAAAACATATGTTAGTCCAATGACTATGTTGTCAATCAATCACCAAAATCACAAACATAGACTAGGGCCATTTTCCTTACATTTCCCTGTTCCCTGAGCAGGCGGCGAGCTCGGTAATGTGGGCGCGCCGGCTCCCCCTGTTCCCCAAGCAGGCGGCAGCGAGCCAAGCAACCAGGCAACGGGTGCCCTCACATTGCTGCTAATGGTTGCGGCAACTAATGTCATGACGAAGACCGAAGGGAGCACCATCGGCTTAGCAGTGTGATAGAGAGAACGAAAGGGACAACAGAAAAGAAGAAAAATGATGACATGTCACCTCAAAGGTGGGTCTCTGTGCCACGTCTGCTGAAACCACCAACCAGAGAGGAAAAACAAACGGTGCGGCCTTGCCCCCTCCCCCTATCGAAATCCTGGCTACGCCCATGCACGTGTGCGCACCCATTGGCGGTTATGGCATAGTTGTCACATGTTCTTCTGTGATAGTTTTAAAAGTTAATTTGATCAAGGTCGTTTAGTGAGGAAGGAAACGGTTCCTAGAGGGCAGTCGTGCCTATATTAGACCATGGAAACGACCAGGTTTTTGGACACACAAAAATGAAATGAAATTCTCTTTTGTTGGATCTTCCTTTCTTCTGATGGAGTTGTGCTATGGGTTGGAGCTGCTTCAATCTCGTCGCTCCTATTCTTCGGCGTGCACCGAGGAATGGTGATCGATCGGGGATCTCCGAACCAGTGTCGCCGTGAAGCCTGGTGCGACAATAAAGTTTCTGGGTAGCATATTTGTGCGACGGCTCGAAAGCTCATCTGCGACGACAATTTGTGCTGCTTCATCTATGATCTACCACGTCGTCATCAACAGTGTGCTTCGTCTACTATTTAAGTGTCGGCAAACCCGACGTGAGTCTATGTCTCTGCTTCATCGATGGTTTACCACGTTGTTGTTTTGATCTACCTGCTACTACTGTTAGTTCGCACCTTGAGTTTAAATATATGAATTCAGAATAATTCACGTATGGTGACTACAAGGAGAGGCCTCTCCAATTAGTGGTTTGGGGAGAGACCTCTCGGGATTTTATTTTGGGGAAAGGATGCATGCGGGGGTGGAAGAGTGGGACGGTAAAAAAAGGCATAACTTTACGATCAAACATTCAAATGACAATCAGATCACAGTGTTATATTCGTCTCGATAAAAACTTTGAAACAAGATCTCAGTCGACTATGTTCTGATGAAGAATGACGAAGTTACTTTTTGGGAGAAAGAAACTTACTTTCTGTATCGCACGGATATGTCGAAACTTACTTTCTATACCGCACTGATACGACGAAGTTACTTTCTACCACGACATCAAAGCCGTTCTTTGCATAGTAGCGGAGTACAGAGTTACTTTTTTCAGATGCTCGTTGGTCGCAAAGTTACTTTTTCTAAAAATCAGCGGAGCACAGAGTTACTTCCTAACCAAGGGGCCGCCAGCCAGCCTGGGAGCACCACCTGTTGCACGTTGGGGGCCATGTGCAACCGCATGCAAGGTGGAGCTCGAAGTTTAAAAAGCCGTAACTTTACGAGCACGTATCCAAACGGCAATCAGACCACACCATTATATTCGTCTCGTCAAATACTTCAGAACAAGATCTCAGTCGAGTATGTTTTGATGAAAGGTGGCGGAGTTACTTTTTTCAGAGGGAAAAGTTACTTTTCACGTCGCAAAATATGCGAAGATGTACTTTCTCTGATGATTATTGGCTGCAAAGTTACTTTTTAAGATACCGGCAGAGTAGAAAAGTTACTTCTACTCCAGTGGAGTCGAAAAGTTACCACAAATATCCAGAAAGCACGGTGGTGCTCTTGCTTCCTCACTCCTCCCTCCCACATGTTCATAATTCTCTCCGAATATAGAAACTGTGGAGGGCTCTCCACTTAAGCTTAAATGGAGAGCCCTCTAGCTTTTGTGATATCTTTAACATAGGAGGCAACATAAGATTACTTTTTCCTAAGATCTGTTAATCAATGGAAGCCTCAATTTGACATTTATTTCTACGTTTAGTTCGAAGAACCTTTTGACATCTCTCAATTCAATAGCACATATGGCCCTGCGCAGGTCATCCGTTCGTGCCTCATACGGGAGGTGAAAAAAAATGTTGCATCACGCAAAAGAACCCAGGTGGAAAGATCTTCTCTAACTTACATAGCAACATAGGCTTCAATCTCTCCATGCCTACAATCACGGTTCGTGATATGTCCTTAGCACAAATCTAGTGGAAGAAATAGCTCAACTTGGCAACACCTGCCATATGCGGTCAAGGACATAGCCTCGAATCATGACTCTTGAGCCCTTTGATTCTCATAGTGGCAAGATTCACCCCTGTCCTCAGATTTGTTGCATACCCATCAGGGAACATTAACGTTTGAAACCATTATAGGACTTCCCTCCTTTTTACCCTCGTCAGGACATAGTCGTCCTTAGGTTTCTTCCGGTTCTTCCTGGTTTTTGGAGCCAGCATAGCCATCTTCAGTCTATCGTATATCGTTGTTTGATCCACTCTAGACTTAACATTATCCTTGGTCTTACCATTAGTATGCATCATTGTTCCCTAAAGTGCCTCGCTTCAATTCTATTCAGTGTGCATTAAATCAATGTTATGTTGAAAGAGAAGGTACGACATATAGGTAGCCTCCACAAGCCCGACTTATGAATCCAAACATGCTCCTCCCCGTAGCCAACAAAACCACGTTCTTCATTGACCAGAATGTCTTTCATATAGGTAATCGGCTATTAAACAACTAACTAGAAAAAAAATGGATCCGCCTGGAGACCTTGTTTCTGGCTACCATGGATGCCACATTCTCTCGCAGGTTCACTGCGTTCGCATGGATCTCGGCTAGTAGCTTCTGCTTCAGCCTTTCCGACGAAGACACGTTGCGTGCTCTGACGGTGACGAGGCTGCTCTGTTTGCCGCGGCTCTTCGCAGCACCATGAACAGTGGCAACAAACCTCCGTCCAGCGTAGGAGCTCCCCGTCGCCGCCGCGCGTGCGCTGCGAGCAACCGCCCGTGCCAGGCACTGCATCTCTACCCCCCCCCTGGAGTTCGTTGGCACGGTTTTCTGATCAACAATATTTCCTGCAATCGGGCGGGTCCTTTAATTGGGTCGAGCCGTGGACTTATAGAGATCGAAGAGAGAACTGAATCTCACACGGAATCGGAGCCATATATCAATCCGCGTTGGACCCTTGGTGGTGAATGCGCGTAGGAATCGAACTCGATGCGCGTAGAGTAGGAATCGGACTCGGACAAGTAGCGTCCGTCTCCCGCACCACACTACCGATATATTTGGGCCACTCACCGCCGATATATTGCTCACCCCGCCGCCAGTCTCCTCTCGCTCTCGCCATTTGCTGCCTGGGTGAAGACTGCAACGTGAACCTCTTCTCATCCCACCCTCCTTCCCTCTCGTTTACTCTCTTCCCTCTATTCTGCTCTCCTCTCCATGGTCCTCTCCCCGTACTGCCTCTAGGTTCCTATCTGCTCACACTCTCCCATGTTTTTTTGTTTCGCAGTGGCAAACCGAAAGATCTCCTGTGTAAAGGCAAGTGATTCCTTTCATCCCCCTCAGATTTCCTTAATTTTTCACTCGATTTGCTCAGATGAGATGCAAATCTGCTGTAGTTCCTCACTTTTCCTCAAATACGTGCAGCAACCCAAGTGGATCTGGACCTGTGACTTGTGGCATAAACTAGTGTTCTTGCTTCCGTATTTTTTATTTATGCTTGTCAGTTCGTGATTTGGATGGGAACGAATGGTAACATGTCTTTCTTTTTTGGTAGGGCTGCAGACTGCTTCTCGTCTCTCCATCTGCTTCTGTGAGCTGCTTGCCAGGTGTTGCGGTAAAACCATGAATGCCCCCTTATCTATCTCCATGGTTCCCGTGATTTCATTTTTTTTTTTTTTTGCTTGTCGCGTTTTTCTTCCTCTTGCATTATATGGACTTTTTAATCTGAGCATAAATGGCCATGCCTGTGATGATATTATATTGACTCTGAGCATATGCCCATGCCGATGATGATGCTTATAATTTTTTCTCTAAGCATTTGCCCATGCCAATGATATTAATTAATAAGATAAGCTATTGTCCATGTCAGTGATGTTTCTTTATTTTAATATGAGAACTTATATGCCTATGATGCTGCATCTGTTAGTCCAAACATTTGTATATTGATCTGCAAGTAACTAAGATTATCATTTATATAGATGGCCGTGGAAGATGAGAGGCGCATGCTTATTATTCAGGCTGCTGCTCTTGTTGCTACTATGTATGCATTTCTGTTCAGTAGGATTAGATTGGGTCAAAGCTCACGCCCTCGTATCACTTATGCCCCAATGAGTGCTATGGATGAAGAAAGGCAAACGAACTTGGATAAAATCTATAATTGTAATGATGTGGAGTGTGTAAACATGCTTCGCATGAGAAGAGCCCCCTTTTTTCAGCTATGCAACATGCTTAGGGATAGACATTTGCTGAGAGATAGCATACATAGTACTGTGGAGGAGCAAGTTGCAATGTTTCTTCATGTTGTTGGCAACCAACGTTTTAGAGTTATACACTAATATTGGAGGAGGTCTGTGGAGACAGTGCATAGATATTTCAAAGAGGTTCTCTATGCTATTGGGGAACTTAGGCATGAGATGATTACGCCACCATCTAATGAGACACCACTTAAGATAAGGAATAGCCACAGATGGTATCCATATTTTAAGGTAATAAATAAAACATAGTTAATAATATTTGTTGCATACTTGGTTGCATATTATATAATGATAATTGTTGGGTCCCATGTAGGATTGTGTTGGGGCAATAGATGGAACTCATATCCATGCTAGAGTGCCAGCAAAGATGCAATCAGCATTTAGAGGGAGGAAACACTACACAACTCAGAATGTTCTTGCTGCAGTTGACTTTGATTTGAAATTCACATATGTCTTGGCTGGTTGGGAGGGATCTGCACATGATGCCACCATTCTTGCTGATGCACTAGAACGGGACGATGGGTTAAGGGTTCCACAAGGTAATTAACTTAATTGCCTAAATAACCTAAATCACAAACTACAATACAGTAGGACTGATACATGTCTATGTATTTGTTTTAGGGAAATTCTACCTAGTTGATGCTGGATATGCATGTCGCCCTGGGTTCCTTCCTCCCTACAGGGGCACTAGATACCATCTTAATGAATATGGTGGTAGAGGACCTTCTTGGCCAAGCACTACTACATGTAGAGAGGGGCATGGTCTATGGTTGGTTGATCCATCTTTTGGTGGCTGCTCCTGGTGGCAGCTCTTGGTGGCTGGGGATTATATTCTCCTGGTGGTTTCTTTTGTGCAGTGAGCATAGTGCTCTATTGGTGGCTGCTCTCTAGCGGTGGGGATGATACTCTCTCGGTGGCTTCTGTGCATATCATCTCCTCCTACCTTTGCTTGTGCAGTTGATCTAATCCTGCATTCTTTTGTGCAGCTAACCCGCTACTGTCATTTGATAAATATAGCTAACCATGGCCTATAGTTGGTAGCCGGCTAAATATGCCGCTCTAGACCTGTTACTTGTGTATCAGAAACTTTGTTGGATCAACCTTGATGGTTATGTTAATATTCTATCTAGATCTATTTATGAGCATATGATCATTGCACTGATGCTATGATTTATTTCTGAGCATATGTCCATTGCCTATGATAATTTCATCTATTACTGAGCCTATGTCCATTGCCTATGATAATTTCATCTATTACTGAGCCTATGTCCATTGCCTATGATAATTTCATCTATTACTGAGCCTATGTCCATTGCCTATGATAATTTCATCTATTACTGAGCCTATGTCCATTGCCAATGATGCGCTTTGATGTAGTTCGGAGCAGTGCCCATTTTCATTGATATCCATAGCTCATTTCTGCACTTGGCAACAACTTATTTTGTTTCACATCCTGCTAATGTTTTGATTGTTAGCTAGCCACCTGGTTGAGAAGATGTTGACGACTACAAAGGATACAAGACACAGAAGAAGCTTTTGCTGATTTTTGTTGTGAAGAATAATTAAAATTAGAGGTCCAAAGCATTGTTAATAATCTGAGAAAGTGTCCATTCTAGAGGAAGTATAGCTTAATATTAGTTCAAGCTGTAGCAATTGTACTTTTGTGTTTGATCATTGTAGCTTTCATTTGATACATAGATACATTCTGTAATCTGGACCTCCCATGGGTGGTGGTAAGATCACCACCGCATGCAAGAGGTGACTGGACCAAATTGTATCCAGGCAACCAAACAAACAAGTTGTGTATCTGCTTTTTGAATGATGTATGCAATCATGGCAACCAAACAAAATCTCCATCTGGCCTGGCTCGTGTGATACGGCAACCAATCAAACAAAATCTCCATCTGGCCTGGCTCGTGTGATACGGCAACCAATCAAGAGCCTCCTGCATGCGCTCAGCATGGCTGGCAGGAGCCTGCATCTCTGGTGCGAGCCAGGCTGGGTTGGGAAGACAACCAATCAGCCCCATACCTTTGCGTTCATGTTCTTCTTCGAGGCAGTGCGCGCGAGTTCTACAACCCGCTCCTTTTGCCAGCTTCTTCTTTCTCGCGCTAGCTAGAATGCGCGCGTGCCTGGTACTGGTGCAGAGCCCACCGGATCCCACACGCACATGACGTGGCAACGTAGGGGATGATTGATTACCTGCATCTCAAGCCAACCAGGCTCTCTGGATGCAGTGGGTTGCTGGATAAAGCTTTGAGCTTGGCCCAGTAGATGCAAAGGCAGCAGCGTAGCCTGGCTCCTGGGATGCAGAAAATTTTCTCGTTTCCCTGGGGTCTGACTGGCCCGGTGCGAGCGAGCAAGCCTGGGCCATTTTGCAGTGACACAAACAGTACACGAGGCAGTGCATAGTCAGGCAACCAATCAATTGCTCGCTTCGTCCTGGCTGTGTAGGAACAAAAACCAAACACAAGGTCGTTGCACCTGACGGGCCTGGGCATGTCCGCGGACTTGGCGCTGAGGTGGCATGTCCACTTGGACTGCCAGGTAGGCTCGGGGACGAAATCGAACCATAATTGAAAGTTGGATGACAATTAGCTTTTGTGCAAAGTTCAGGGCCGAAAATGGCTATTTTGCCAAGCTCAATCATAAGCTCTATCATAAATTATGGTCCCGCGTGGGACCTGCGTATTGTTTAGGTGGGACCTGCGTATTGTTTAGGTGGGACCCACGTGGGACCTGCGTATTGTTTAGGTGGGACTCACATGGGCCCCATTTAATGTTTAGGCGGGACCCATGTGGGCCCCACTTATTGTTTAAGTGGAACCTATGTATTGTTTAGATGGGACTCACGTGGGATCCATGTATTGTTTAGGTGGAACCACATGGGATCCGCGTGATATTTAGGTGGGACCCATGCAATATGCTATAGGGACACATGTGTCATTTTACCTATTCATTAGTATGCGTGCCAAATCAAGTGCAGATATTTTAGGACGGAGAGGCTATCGTGTTCGGTGTTCCATGCCTTTGTGCGTGCGAAGGGACGTGCGAAGGGACGTCTTCCCCAACGACGACGCATGTGCTCGTGTAGGCATCTACAATACCTGCTTTTTCTCGACTTGGGCTTTCTTACGGACCTGCTTTGTGAACCTGGGCTTTCTTACGGACCTGTTTTCTGAACCTGGGCTTCCGCACGCCGCGTGATGCCTTTCAACTTTCTTACGGACCTGACCTCAACAAGATCAATATTGGTACTTCAATCTTTGTAATTTGATTGTCGTTTAGGCATTCTTTTGAAACTACTAGTCTTTTGGCACGTGCGATACGCACGTGCTATTAAAAGAAATTAGATTAAAAAAATAAAGTAGAGTTATGACAATTACGAATATTATTGTTGGTCGTCTTCGTAGTTTTCATGGAATACAACTATGCAGTCATGACACTTAAAAGGAGAAGAGTACTAACACATGTCCGTTTGACTGATTTGTCCACTTTAACATTTTGTATTGTGAGTTTTGTGACCATTTGGTTATCTACATCGGCCTTGACTAATTTTTGACGTGAATTGTTGTCATTATCGTGGGCCAGACGGAGGAAAGATAAGTCCCTGGAACAAGAAGTTAGGGACAACAATAAGATTGTTTCGTGCCGAGAATAGTGATCAGAACTAAGCTTCTGTCACAAAGACATATTTCCATGACTCTCAAAGTAGGATCTGCTAATCCGCGAACACATTGAAATGAGACCCATGAGGCTATGCCATGGCATTCTTCACGGTCATGCAATCGGGACACGCTATATTCATGGTCATGTATGTGCGAGTGCTTCAACTACAAAAGACTCAATTTTATTCATACAAAAAAATTCAAATTATTCCCATCAAGTATAGTGGAAGTCCACATAACTCCCTAAACTATATTTTCGTTCATTTTACCCCCTATAAACTATGCAATTTGGTTCAACTTACCCCATAATGCAATTTATCATTTTTATTTCTCCATACATAAGTTGAATTTTTAATTTGAGACTTTGCAGAGTGGTAGTGCACATTATAATCTATATTAAAATTATTCTATGAATTTTTATCATTAAGTTTTATATTTTATTATTAAGTATCCATTCCTATCAAAATAATGACAAAAAAGTCATGATGTATTTTTAACATCACTTATGATATCTGCTACCGTCTTACAACAAATCCTTAAAATTCCACTTGTGCACAAACAAACAAAAAAGACTAATTGTGTTAAGGGATTAATCAAAACAAATAGAATAGTATAGGGGGTAAACTGAACCAATAAATACTTTAAGGGGTTATCCAGACTTTAGTTATACTTAAGGAGAGTAAATGAGGATTTTTCCTATTCTTAAACTATTAAATGATTATATGTTTAGATATTAATTAAATTTTCTATTATTTATCTAAAAACATTGAGCATAAACCATTGATATATGGGCCCAAGCGTGATGGAGCTCATGTGTCAACAACTCAAAGTTCACACTACGGAAGTTAAATGGGGCTCATCTATGTCTTTTTTCTAGATCAAAGGAAGAATTGTATAGACCAAAGGAGGAATGATATAAAATCAAAGCTGAGTACATCAACATGGTCGTCGGCGTGGCCCTGTTTGAATTCACTCTGCTGGAACTCACTTATCTAATAACTTGTTGTGTAAAGAAGCTTTTCTAATAAGCTTATTTTTCTTCTGAAAACAGACGAAGCCAATATTCTAATATATTTTGAGTACACTAAATACAAGTTATTTATTACAATAATGTCTTACATATATAAAGGTAATAAATTAACCAAACTATAGAATGGTCTAATGTCGTCTGAGATAATAGCCACAATGTTGAGCATCATCTTCTTGGATATCTGAATCAAAATCATCTTCTTGGATTGGGTCAAGCTCATAACGTTGAGCAGCCACACGCTCACACCCAATTCAGAAATAAGGAAACATTCAGTTAGCAGATACAATCTGGAATGTCTGCTTGTAAACTGAAACCGGATCATTCAAAAATAAGGCCAAACTAACATGAGTGTGCTTGTGAACTGAAAATACTTGTGCTGACATTCAGTTCATATATTCAGAACGACACAAGTTCAACTGACTGAGATTATACACAAAAATAAATGGCATAACAAAATGTCGGGTTGCGGGAGATTATACAACCATTGCTAAGTTCTTTTTCTCCTTCCCAAAATTCCATACACTTGGAAAATGAAAAAGATAAGCCATCACAAGGACACTAATTTTTTTATGTGCAATTTAACAATATACACTTGGCACATACAATCTGGCGCAGGATAGGTATAGATTGACTGCTTTGGCTTCCTAAACCTGGATAAGTAATAGTCAAGGGCTGCTAGCACATAAGCCTTCCCTTCAACATCAGAAAGCTCCTCTTCAGATGCAAGGCTCCTTTTGTCCTCCATGAACGGGGAAAAGTTTGCACAATCTAGAGATCCTGGCTTCCCCACCATATACATGAACATGTGATGTATGTTAAAACTTCATGATATTCCCAGTAAGAGTGAGCAAGAGTGAGCGAGTTAGTTCACAGATGAGTCAAACCTTGTGAAAAGCAAGATAGAGTCGAGTCCTGCTGTAAGAGCCAAGGGTTACAGTCTAAGCTCTTTTGGGGATATCCTCCTGTGTTCCGGAACTCCTCATTAGTTAGCTGTGAATTCAATGCCCTCCCTTACCGAATAACTTGCTTATACTTAGCGAGAGCTAATGTTAGTTGTGAATTAAGACAATAATCATTCCAGATGCATCACTATGATAATATTTATCATTATCCAAAGGATGGACATTGTAGATTTCAAAAAAAAGACAAGCACTAAATGATCGATTATTCAATTTAAATTACCAATTAGTCAAATAGATTTACTAAACAAATTTAACCCAGTCAGATCACCACTTGCTTGGTTGAACAATTCTAGGTTGTATTCAACACGAGCGATTAATAACTTAACAAGGCCATGATGATGTGGTGGCGAGAGAAAAAACCTGCAATACTTGCAGAGGCAGACAATTTAAACAAAAGAGAAGCAGTCCGTGGGCAACTTACATGATGTGGTGTCGAGAAAAAATAAATAAAAGATATCCAATCTGTGTTCGAGAAGCTTAGCATGCGAAGGTAAGCCATTCTACAACTGCCCGGTGCAAGGACATGGCATCGACCTAGAGCACAGGAGACAAAACAAAAAAGGAAATAATCAGATCGTCTGGTTCATCTTTGATTTTCCTAAGCCGAATTCCCCAAATATTGTCACATGGAGTCTAAACTTTCTCCAGATAAAAATCACAATGTCAGAAAATAGTTTGTATTTTGGTCGATCAGAATCGATGGCATGTTGACACCTACCACAAAGCTCTAAGTTTCATTGCAAAATGAAGGAGCTGAAATGTAATTTTGATACCTTCAGGAATTTCACATGCATCAACAACATGTTCTACAAGATCCATAAGACAAAATTTGTGACCTTGAGATATTCGGACCTACAATGTGATCACCAATGTTCAGAAGCAAGCAAATACCAACCTTTCACAACCCCTGGTCTGGCTGCAAGAGATTGAATAATAAGAGCAGCACATGATGCGACCAGTATTATGATCCAAAAAAGCTATGATTAGAATACATGATCAAAATTCTTAGTTAGAGTACCGCAAAAAAATAATTCTTAGTTAGAGGTTAAACATGAGATATATCTGAATGGGAGAAGCTCAGCCTATAATATTCATAACTCACATGAATCCAAAAAAAGGAGAGGGGGGATGGATAACACAAACAAGAGATAGAAGCAGTAGTCACCACATATTTATACTGTGCTCCAACCTATAGGTCCGTCTCGACTGCAACAGAGACAAGAAATCCAGGGCCTATGCATGAGAGTAAATTATTCCAACTATTTTTCTACCAAAGTCACACAAATCAAGAAATACTTAGTTTCCTTTCATTCTGAAGCTATCAGATCTAGTGTTATAAAATTATTAATCTGGACGTATTAGTGTTTCTCATTCAATTGTTTCAGCTTCCCCATTTTCTTTCCAAAAGAATGAATGTTCAGATTTTCTTCCTTTCTAGCCAATCAGGGTAGAAAATACATACGACACAAATGTTGTTCCAATGGAGCTCCATCATGTTCTGGTGCTTTGTTTTTCAAATATGCACTTTACCTATTTAGCACAAAAGGTTGTAAGAAGGAACAAAAAGATCCTCTTGATATTCAGCTATTGTGCAATGAATGTAGTCCTCAAGAAAAATGCACAGATGATTACAATTTTAATCAATGCCCGTATCGCTGTATTTTTTTAGAATGAGGGGCACACCAAAAAAACTTAGGTTCATATCACTGTATCATGTAGTGATGCTAGAGAAAAAAAAAATAGAGGAAGCTTCTATTACAGATATGAAATGTGTATTTGATTGCAAACAAGTTGAGACCTCATTCCATAAGTAGGTGACATGGAGCCGACGTCGTTGACGAGCCCGAGGAACGACGATGACGATGTGTCGTGGGCGAGATGTGCCCCGGGGCAGATTGATCTGGGGTCCTGCGGTCGGTCGCGCCCTAGCCTCCACACCCGGCTTCTACTCTGCATGGAACACTTCTGCAACGTCATGGGATGTTATGTTTTGATTCATGGGCAAAAAACAATGGAACACATCCATGCTGCACAAAGGAAGTCAATGTCACAAGGGGAGGTGAGGGGTGGCGTTGGATAGAAAGAATGAAATTTTGAAGCACAACAATGGCAAAGAATGGAAACACAGATGGAGAAGAGGGGCGATGTACAAGGAAGGTCATGATGGCAGTCCCAAGAATGGAAGGCTAACTGGCCCAAGTTAATGTCACGTGGATTCACGGCAAAGAATGGAAGGCATTTAATTCACGTCATCCTAATTGATTCACAAGAAGATCATTGAACTAATTGGAATTATAATGGAAAGTGGGACCAGTGGGTAGAAAATGCAGTTGTGACAACTAAATGGTGTAGTGGGTGCCAACAACAGCAGGAGGACGACCAAACAATCTCCCCCCTCCCTTTTGTCGTCCTAGGCCCACCATTTAGCCCTGGTAGGTGGGTCCTTTATGAGGGGTAAAGGGGTGTGTTTATGGGTGAGAATTGACATCAATTTGTTCAATCCTTTATAGTATAGATTATAAGGTGGGTTCGACTTCAATTTGGAGCCACGTTTTTCCTCTCGTTTATCTTTTCTTAATTGTTTTTTTCAGTGTCACTCACTAGTGATGCCGTTTTTTCAACATTAGGCTCGTCTCGGTGAGAGATTCATGGATATTAAATCAAGTAACACATCAACAATTTTGTTGCCATGGAATTATAATTATAAAGAGAGAGGGGGGGATGAGAGTGACATCACCATGAAACCCCAAGTCCATGAAACACAATGAATTTGCATTGAGAATGTTATAGTCTCATCTATGACACATTCGACCACACACCATGCGAGAATTAGATGATGCAATTTGTATACAAAATTGTGCCATAAAACTATGTTGTGAGAGAAGGGTTAATTTCTTGTAAATGTGACATGACTATCTTGGTTATTATGTGATCAAACTGTGCATTTGGGACTAGCCTTAGAGGTTGTGATGAAACTGTGCATTAAAGACTAGCCTTAGATGTTGTGATAAAATTGTTTATTGATGTGCATTGATCTAGCAGGATTATGACCTTATTGGGATCTAGTAGGCTAAAGTTTAGCGCTATCACTTCTTATGTTTAGATCTAATTAGTAATATTAAATTTACTTTAACGACAACAAAACCAATCGCATAGTCCCTAGTCTAATTCATGAGATGAATCTATTGAGCATAATTAATCCGAGTTTTGCTAAAGTACTCCCAAATAACTAAAAAAGGAAAATCTAAGGACATTACCTCATGAGGTAATAGGTTTAATGTTTATTATTTATATTTTTAAACCCCCAAAAATAGGAAAGATATCTTCTTTATTAGATCTAACATGATTGAGTTAGATTTAACTTTTCTTTCTTTCCTTTTTATCTCTTGGATTTACACGGATCTATCTAGAAAAAAGAACGTGCCATGGTCATGACGTTACTGACGTGACTAGCGCATGCGTGACTTGATCAAATGCATGGTAGTAGAACAAGACAAGTTTGAAAAAGATCGCTGCATACAACTAATCCTAACCTGGTATGATAATTTTCATAACATGGTATAACTTGAGATGTGCATAACGGAGTGAAAAAAGATCGTTTCAAACAAGAGAGATCGATAGACGTGTAACGAATACGTGCCTAAGTACCAGCGTGTAACGAGCATGTAAAATCCACGGAAAAGCAGCCTGCGGTGTTTAGGATAGATGGAAAAATCAAAATCGGCCCATGATAACTTATTTGACGAGGACGCTAGATAAGAAAATAGTGGACAGGGGCTGACGTGAGGATTGTGAAGATCTTAGTTTTGCTTTTTTTTCTTTAAAATATAATTATCAAAATGTTTATCTGTTTTTAAAATGGATGGCAGTTATTCATCTGAAGTCAGCATGTGCTACCATAACCATGTGCAAATAATAGATTAATTGGGTTTAATAGATTTGCCTCGCCAATTAGCCGAACAGTTATGCAATTAATTTTGTAATAATTAACTCGTGTTTACTTTTCTTAATTATCATCAAAGCATTCGATGTGACAGAGAACTTTAGCCTGCCAGATTCAGAGACAACGGTTTCATGAACAGCAAACCAAACTATGAGACTTGTTACCCAAGTCAGTACTTATGGCAGCAAAGAAAAACATCTGTTTATCTAGGCATTCCTGTTGACGTTTCTAGTAGGAAAAGTGGCAGCAAAATAAAACATTTGGATGGTGGAGTACATGTGCCAAGGTCTCATTATGAGACATTCAGGTAATGTAAAGACATGCAAAAAGGAAAAGCATAATAATAGCGTGCAGAATGATAGAAGCTAATGGGTTGTTTGATGATGAAAAATTGATGGTTCTATCAGATTATAAAATCATAGAAATATTATTTACTTTCTGATGAAGATGTGCCCATAAGAACATGTACAAGTAAGAATGTCCTCGTCTGACAGCATCACCAAGATTTGATGAGAATGAAGTACTATGTTTTTTTACGGAAAGATTGACTACTTGCCGTCAGTTACCTCTGAGGGTGCTTAGAGCTGGTACAATTAATAGAGGTGAATACAATTCAGTCAGTTATAGGAGATGTGAAAGGACCATGACACCATAGGGGGTAAATTAGGTGTTCTAAAAACTAAGACTTCAATTGCACATATGAAAACCTATTTTCATTTCTATCTAAATATGCTCTAGGTTTTCTTAATGTGTTACTATCTCTACAGCTACAATTTTTTGCACCCTAGGTTCAATCTTATACTAGCATGACAAATCTAGAAAAGGTAAATGTGGAATGTAGTGCAAGTATGAAATGCCTAAGGTAAAGGGTAAAGAGAAGAGCAAACTTCCCGCATGGTGATTTTTACCGAGGTATCAGAAAGCTCATGAGCTTTCCACTAGTTCTCGTTGTTGGAGCCCCTCTCAGAGGGAATGCCGGCGCAAGGGCATAAACTCCCGGTCGAGTAACTCCTTGGCTGACCACAGGACTTCTACAAGTGCAAGTGATTCTCCGCTCGTTCCTCCCCTGATGCTCCTCACCGCCTTCACTAAAGCTTCGGCCAAATGCTAAGGGCGTCTCGTCCCTTGCACAACCACTAGCGGCCAGTCCAGAAACTCAATTGGAGGGTCTCGCAAGACTAGAAGCCCTGGATTACAACACTTGGTGCGCGCAAGTACTAGGTAAAACAAGAGGTATGCAAACCTCGCTAAACTCTAAGCTAAACACCTAAGAGATGCGCTAATAGGCCTAGACTAGCACTAATCACTTTGCTAGTCACCTAGATATTCTAATTAGCATTTTAGTGGATTGAGCACTTAAAATGTGTGAAACACTTGTCTCTATCTTCCCCGCACACTTGAAATGACCATGGGATGGGGTATTTATAGCCTCAACCAAAGGAACTAGCCATTAGATAACCGTTGCACACTTAATGGGTAAGACCGACCGATTCGGTGCCCCTCTTTGCTACCACCGAATCAACTGTGAAACTTCAACATTTTGATTTCACTGATTCAACATTTCATAACTTTTTTTCAACATTTCGTCTGCGCGGTCTCAGCTATTCACCGACTGATTCAGTGCCCCTTTCATGCCACTACCGAATGAATCGGTCCTCCCCAAAGTTATATGGTACCAAACTGCATTTTCTGGGCGCAATGACCGATTGATTCGATAGACCTCCCTATGTGGCATTGTTCAACATTTTGATTTCACCGATTCAACATTTTGTATCTTCTGTCAAACGTTGTGTCTGCCCAGTCTCAACAATTGATGACATTTGAGCCTTGATTGTTGAACATTTGGATATTGTTAAGCATTTGGATGACTTGCAAAGTATCCTTCGGACCTAAATTATCTACAGGAGTGCATCTCAATAAACATGTTAGTCTCAATGGTTTTGTTGCCAATCAATCATCAAAATCACAAACAATGACCTAGGGCCATTTTCCTTACAAAGGCCTAAAAAAAACTTCGGTAACACAAAATCAAAGAGAAGTCTCTCCCTCTGGTCAAGTTCTTTTTTCCGGGTGTCCAGTGATTCATCCGAGTTATCTAAAAATATAACACACCGAGATAAGGTTCATTCATTGAAAATACTTTTTTATAATAAAGGTAGTCAATAATAGATAAAAAAAATTGGAAATAAAATAAGTAATATGAAAGTAATTTGCATCAATAAATATTTTAGTTTCATACTATGTCAAAATAATATATTTATTACACAATTCAGGGATGAATTTATGCTATAAAAATGGATAATATAGGGTTTGTATATATCCACATCCACAGTTGGTATGAATATTAATTCGGAAAGATCAAACACAATATCCATTTAGGTACCATATTAGAAACCAATGTAGATATGCCATATTTCACGTTTTAGCATCATGGCAACATTGGCCTTCACAGTAATTAAGGTGCCCCCTTGGTCGCTGAAGAGTCTGCCTTGTATTATTTCCAAACGTTATATCTGCACATACGTTTTGATATGAAAGGAAGAGATTCATATGCTCAAACAAATAAGTACATGTGAAATTCGGAACATGTAAACTTTGGGAGGCATTAAACTTTTGAATTGAATCAGTTATTTATTTAGTCATACCTCCATCTTTGATTAAGGAAGGAGCATATTGATGTCCAGGGTGTGGATACAACTCAAAACATGTGGTGATTAGCTTTAATATTTAAGACATTAGTTAGCTGGAATAATCCAGTGCAGAGTTGGGCGGCTTGTCTGTTTGTGGCAGATTCCTATCACTGATGAGCAAGAGTATATCCCAAGCGGTCGAGTACCTCGGTTTAAGTGACGGTTCAGAGTAGGTGGTCAATTTCTGGTCCAATAGAAAATTATAGGCAACCTTCATAGAAAATTAGCCAACCTTCATATATACAACGAAAAGGGACTACAAAGGTGCTGGCTCCTCGATTCGTCAGCAGATTCTACGTCAGCAACCTCTTGCCTCTTGGTGGACATCAAGAGGAATTAGGGAATCTAGTATATTTTTAGTTATTCGAAGATGGAAATAACATGGCGACTAATCAGCTTAGCCCTACGACACAGTCCATGGTCCAAAATAATTGAACAATTTAACAGTAGCATGGGATGCGTGTTCTAAGGCTAGTAATCTGATCCCTGCATCCACAACGTAGAGATTTCTGGTTCTAATAATTCACACAATCGAATAGACATGAATTAATACTGTCATTTGTGTCGTTAGTTACCTAAATAGACATAAGCTAATTTCATTATTGTGATCTATTTGATGGCTGATTGAGGATAAATGTTTCTCTTTCCTGCATATGCTTAAATTGTCCTAACAATTTCAAAAATCTTATCGCATTTGTGTATGCAAATATCATAACACGAAATATCTGTGGTGTGGTGGTCACTCAAATTAGACTGGAAGTTCGGTTTTGGGTGAACAGATTTTTGGACCAAGTTCACAGACCTATGCAAACTCCTCACTTGCAAGATCAGATTAAATCGTGTCTTAGGCCCAATTTTATGGATCAAATTTGTTATTTCCCTAAATGTTAAGCTTTGGTCTTCATTTGAGTATTGGTCAATCTAACTAAACTCGTGGTTCGATATCAAATGACTGAGATGCTGACATGGTACGGTGCTGATATCATTGCTTGTTCATTAGTTCGATTTACTTCTAATTTAGTATTAGATCGGTGTGTCACTGGAAGAATCATCGAAGTTGCATTCATATGCGATGTATCTTGCAACGATTGCCTATGAATTTTTCAAAAGTTACGTATTTCACACCCCAAAGCACGACAGAGAAATAAGTAATAGATTGTAAAATTTATAATATTGATTTTTTTTTTCAAAATAATGCTCTTACATTGATGGACGGAAGGAATAGTTATGACTACATTGAGGTCAAAACCTAATTGCGCATGATGACTTCATTAACCAATAAATTAATTGAAACAGTACAACTGATTTAGATGTAAAGGTTCTTAACCGATCAAATTTAAGCATGTGTCACTATACATTGTCACAATTCATACTTCATTATTAACAATTCAAAGGGTTCATGCAAGTCTTCATTACTTAGATGGCAGGTAACTAATGATTAATATATATGCCATTTGAAGAACGCTGGATGTAATTATTTAGCAACAGGGGGGGAGGAAGGGGGGTATGTATGCATGTTCAGGTCGTCCCTGGGTGCACATGGACAGCATCCTTAAGTCTGGCTGGTGACACGACCAACTTGACTGAACAAGTTGCAGTCGCTCTTTACAATATATATGATGCGCACAAAATCTAGCGTCTTGTCACACGATGACACAGGATGACCTAAATGTTACATCTACCACAGCATCGTCTACTTTTGTTTCGCGTTCCATAAGTTAGTATCGATCACCATTTAGAGATGATAATTGCGGTGATATATATCTTAATTCTTAACTCCTTATAGTGGCTGTCGATGTTCATAGATTACTACATACACTGCACATAGAGGTATTGTTTATCAGCACACAAAATGTCAACAGCAGATCCAACTAGGCAACAACATATGCTATTTTGTATTATGCGTGAGGTATACTAATGATGTCAAATGGATGAATGGTACCGTTGCGAGACTTGTTTAGATGCTCAAATTAAATAACACGCCGCACCCACAAGCGACATAGGGGTCTTGCGCCATCGCCGCCGGGCCACCGCCCTCGCCGCTCTCCTCCTTGCCGTCACCTGAGCGAGAGGCCGAAGCCCAATGCCCACACGTTGCCGGCGGGTCTCCTCCGATAACTTGACGGTCGGATCCACCGTGCCCATGGCCGGATCTCTCACCACCATGGGTGGATCTGTGGCCATGGTGGGACAACTACGAGGAGGCCCGCACTGTTCACCACTTGCGTGTGGGCCTGTTTGCGGCCGCGTAACCGCTATGGGTTGTGGTGCTGGAGTAGTAGGTGTCGTGGCGTCCCGGTTAGGAGACGACAGCACCAACACATGGGCCTTGGTTGGCATCGCACTCGGTGACCCGATAACTCTGAAGGAGTGGAAACTACAGAAGGTGAGGTGAGGACGGGTGCGCAGCGGGGCCGCAGGTGGCGGCCACCCTTGCGAGTAGGCGTGGCGGCCCCTTCGTCAGCTTCAGGGTACCATGGGCGAAGCACAGCCATGGTACGGTATAGATGTCCGTGTGCATGGAGGTCCAGCGTGGCAAGCGCTTCTAGGTGGCGAGCACAGCAAAAGTGAAGGTCAGCGGCATGGTGTGTGGTGGCGCCATGACAGCACCGCCACGAGCTACCTGCCATGGCCATGTTTCGAGAGTGCAAAGCCATGGGTATGAAACGAGGGGTCGGTGCTACGGGGAAAGCCCTTACCGGCACCCTTGCTGGTAGAGACGACGATAGCGTCCTAGGACGTCATTTTTCCTCTAAGGGCATCATCTGAGAGCCACAACATTGTTGCACGTTGTTCTCTAGATGAAACCCAGTCCAGATCTTGGATGTACAACGGCGGCGCCTTTTGCCATCATGTCCTCCTTAGTGGCGTCGTCTCTAGAGACCCACCTAGGCTTGTGCTATTTTTGGTCCATTGGTCATGGACGATGGCGAACGGTGTCCACGATTCCGCTGTGTGGCAAGATACCCTTCGTGGTGGCGTTTACAGCTAGGTGGCAGTCAGAGGTTGTTGCATGTCTATCGGATGTGGATGCTTGTAGCGGTCGATTTGCTTGGCAACCATATGTTCGGTGTGGGACTACATTGAGGATGGCGCTTGTTGCATCTCAACATCATGGGACGACTTATCTTGCAACGGACCGCTGCGGGATGCTCAGCTTAGCTGAGCTTTCCGGGGCAATACATCGTCGTAAGATGGCCCAAGCAACTTCAGCTTGTTGGCATGGCGGCGGAGGTTATGTGCTTGGGTGATACAAGGATATGAGGTCGGCCTGCAAACAACAGCTTGATATTGATAAAGAGCTGGGGACGTGGGGCAATATATTGCCCCCCACCCTTACAGCGACAAAAGAAACGGAACCATAGCATAGAGTACTGTGGCATGGCGAGGTCGTGACGTGTGGTGTTTCCATGAGGCGACGAGAGCGAGGTCGAACGGCGGAACTGGCTAGGCCCCCGCTCATGGAGTTATTGAGGTGGCGACCGAGGCAGCCTTTGAGAGGCCTGGTTTTCGGTGGTATCACTTCGTCGGGTGGAAGGTGGTGTTGCATCAACACGGCGGCTGAGGGTCTCACATGAAGGTGGACTTTTTGGTGTGGTGATGTGTGCGCCTTTCGGTTTCTTGTCCACGCACTGTCACACCTCGATGTTCTCGGTGGCTACATTGGTGTGATGTTTGGTGGGTGTTGCGATAGTGTTGGATTCGTTTGCAGATGTCGTGTCGAGTGCTTTCCAGCCAGGCAAAGTTCTCTCCTAGAGACGCTTATGTCAATGTACCAATCCGACCGGCCTGCGTTATTGAATTAGGCGTGTGTTGATGACCCAGTCTGACCCACTGGTGTTGTTTTCGTGCTTTTCTTTTTTTTCTTTTTGTTGCCTAGCTATAGCCTCCCAGATATTAACCTTGTTATTTTTCTGCTATATTAATAAAAATGCACTCGTGAGTGTTGTTCGGTAAAGAAATTAAATGGCAGGTGAGGATGATTCGATAACAATGCTGACACATCAAATACTAGCCAGAAATATCTACTCTCGACAAGACTTTGCTCGTAGCAGTCAAAAGAGGTTATTTATACTTTATAGTGATATGCGTTTCTAATGCCAGTGAGCATGCTAAACAGTATAACTAATGGTATGTATAACAGAATGAAATAGAAGATTGAGGGCACGTAGTGGCGAGTCCAGGCTGGGCTGCTGCAGCCCGTTTCGGGTCCATAAAACATGTAGTATTTCCATGTGCTATGTTGGTTAAGGCTAGCGTGGGGTTTTATGAGCAATAAGTAGAGTGTCATATAGATATTTTTTTATGATGTAGCAGTATTAATGAAGAGATATGAAATGAGTTTCATGAGGATAAAACCCTTCATACACGGTTACCTAGACAACTTGTGTCTTACATGTAACTTAAGAAACAACAATAGATGAAACTGTGTATTGAGAGAGAGGTGTTTTATTCTAGTTTCAAACAATTATGACATGTCACTCTAGGTAATCATTTCCATAAAACTTCCATTGAGAAAGAGTTAAAAGCATGCGAGCAAGATAAATTTATTAGGCCTTATTGATTTCCCATGTGAGAACTTTTCGTGATGTCACATCAAAAGTTTAGACACTAATTGTGAGTATTAAACTAACTAATTACAAAACTAATTATATAAATGGAGTGCAATTCACGAGACGAATTTACTAAATCTAATTAATCCGCCATTATTACCATATGTTTATTGTAGTACAACGTTATCAAATCATGATCTAATTAGCTCAATAGTTTTGGAATTTTAGTTTTGTAATTAGTTTGTATTTATTACTCTAATTAGTGTCTAAACATTCTAACAAGAGATTACATTGATCCAGACGTGGCCCAGCTGGCATTCTGGGTCCCCTAGTGCATTCATTTTGGATTGTGATCCCTGACGGTTGTTGCATTCATTTGAGCGTTTAAGTGGTGCCTTCCACATACTTTCAAAATAAAAATGATGATTTCCATATCACTTTCCCAGCAAAAGATAAAATATTTTGAACTGGCCCTTCTGTCGGCATGGATGGATATGTACGCCAACTGATCATGCCCCTAGCCTAGTGAGTTTTACTCCCATGGTCCTCTTGAAAAAGTTTGCACGAATCTTAAACCAAATATGCTAATTGTGAAAGCTTGTGAAAGCATGTAGTAACGACTACCGGGTCGTAAACTTATGACCTGGTAGTACTCACTCCTCTGTTTTTCTCTCTCCAACACGAGAACAATGGATGTTGGTGTGTTGAACATTCACATGTTGAAGTAAAGAATTCTTTTTTATTCATCATGTGTCCGGCCGGCCTCACAAATGCCTAGACCTGCTCCTAGTTGCTAGTCAGTCAAGATACGTTGCGCTTGCCCTAGTCGGTTCACGCCTATTCATGTAAACAAATTGAAACGAGCTGGCATCTCTACCGTCCAGCAATTTGCCATTTTACAACCCATTATCCCAGTCAGTGGATCTATAAAAGAGTGGCCTCAAAAATGTCCTAATGCACTACTTGCATGGTGCGGCGAGCTAACACATACAACCAAAACCAAGCAAACAACCATCCCAGCCCCTACCTCGTGAAGCAGCCAACGAGAGCATCCATGAAGCTAGAGCTAGACCTTCGAATGGCCACCGGTGGCGGCGAGAACAGCTATGCCACCAATTCCAGGCTACAAGTTCGTGCATATCTAGCAGCAGATCCGCTTATCTGGACTGCAGCTGCAGTAATTAATCATTGACTGTTTTGTTATTGCAGAAGAAGGCCATTCTAGAGACCTGGCCATTGCTGCAGAAAGCCACTGAAGAGCTATACATGTGGCTTCCCTCTCGAAGCACGATGGTGGTGGCCGACCTTGGCTGTTCGTCGGGGCCAAACACGCTGCTCCTTGTCTCCGAGGTGACGAGCACCATCCGTGACCTTGTGCAGGAGACGGGCGGCCACCGCGGGTTGGAGTTGCAGTTCTTCCTGAACGACCTGCCGGGCAATGACTTCAACCTCGTATTCCGCTCGCTGGAGCAGCTCCAGAACCGCGACGCCATGGCGAAGACGGCAGCGCCTCCATGCTACATCGCTGGGTTGCCTGGGTCCTTCTACACCAGGCTCTTCCCACGGCAGAGCGTCCATCTCTTCCACTCGTCCTACTGCCTCATGTGGCGCTCTAAGGTAAGGGCATACATATTGGGAAACGTATAATGCATAACTTGAAATGTTCTGACCGACGAACAAGTTCGCTAAAGCTTAATATTTTTATATGAGCTCGAAAACCACAACACGTAAATGTAACAGAAAAAAAACAGATATATGCAGTGCCAGAGGAAGAAACCGCTAATATTGGGGTGTACTGAATATCTTTATATTTATTTTATATGGAACTATTAACATATTCAGTACAGGAAGAACTTCTATGTATAATTTTATTAACACAGGCTAATATTTTTGACGTGGGTTTTTATGCTAATACTGTTGTGTCTAATCTTAATTATTGTATATATCATACATAAGCATTTTTTTCAACTCAAAATGTACTACTTCTCCATTCAATTCATTAGTCCAATCATATACCCCAGGAACCATGAACATAAACAAAGAATTACTGCTTACTGGAAATTTAATTTGTGCTTACCTCTATTAAACAGAAACTTGGACATTCAATATGTTGCAAATACCACATATGCAACTAATTTTACCACCAAAATAAATGTGTACAAACTTGAAATAAAAAACAAGAACCATGCAGTAGAATAATTCATAACCCTATGAATCTTACAAATTGAAATCACAACAGGTCAGAAAACAAATCTTTTTTACAACATTTCCTTTTATTCATGTATGCTATTCAATTACCTAGGTCCCTGAGAAACTATCAAGTGGAAAACATCTCAATGAAGGAAACATCTACATTGGCAAGACTACTCCACCAGTTGTTGCAAAACTGTTCCAAGAACAGTTCAGAATGGACTTCGAGTTGTTTCTTAGACTTCGCTACAGAGAACTTGTATCTGGCGGCCGTATGGTGCTAACATTTCTGGGTCGTAAAAGTGAAGACATACTGATGCACGGGGATGTAGCAACTATGTGGGAATTGCTTGCTGAAGCTCTCCAGATTATAGCCCGGAAGGTACTATAAGCATAACCTGAAAAAACCTTTGGAACTTTGTATAACAAGATATCCAAAATATTGAACCTGATGCTAGTAACTTCACTAGTTATCAAATAAGAACTTACGCATCCAAACTCAACTCCCAAATACGTAACCATGTATGGTGCAAATATAGGGGCGAATGGAACGGGGAAAATTGACCTCCTTCAACATTCCATTTTATGCACCATCGCTGGATGAGGTGAGAGCACTGATCAAGCAGACGGGGCTCTTCGATATTGAATATATTGGACTCTTTGAGTCCAACTGGGACCCCCAAGATGATTCAAGCAGTGATATGGTGCATGATTGTGTCACCAGCGGGGAAAATGTCGCCAAGTGCATAAGGGCAGTGATTGGACCACTGATCATGGACCACTTCAGTGAGGCTATCCTTGATGAACTGTTCCTGATATATGCCTCCAGCATTGCAAAGCACCTCAAGAAAGGGAAGGCCAAGTATCCTATCATTGTGGTCTCATTAAAGAGGGGTGTGTGTAATACTATAGCCATATAAATGGCTATCTGATGTTACCCTACCCAAATAATTGTAACTGGACCACTTATACCCGATCAAATGTGTAATCTTAGGCTCCAAATTAAAACAAAATTGGACGAAGTTTCAAATTCTTAAGTGATACAGTGTCATTGAAGACAAAAATTCACTTCTCACGAATGCCAGTTCAAATAAATGAACACAAAGCTCTTGTATGTATTCCTAGTTTACCAGTTTTCATATAACTCATGTTGAACATAGAGATACTGTCACTGAAATACTTTTTATTGTCAGTCACCTTTCATGGAGAAACAGTGACTAATGGAAGGTTTACATTGTGGAATTAATTCTATGTTCAAGTTTGATGATCGATCCAGAGAGTTCACGTCAACATCGATCTCTTATTTTGCATCGACCGTTTATGCACTGTGGAATGCTCTGCAACCTTCGTCGTTTAATTCACTACCACAAACTAAGCTCTATGGACAAAGATTATGTCACATCCCATGCTCTAAAATCTGCTAATGGTCTAGTTCCTCACTTTGACAGTCCCATGTACACATAGAACCTCTGTAATAGTTTTATCCTCGCATCGTGTAAAAAGATTGATCCAGACAGAGGTGCTATGCCTGAAAGGATGAGCATTATAAGCTGTCCCTCATTATTCGAAAAAAAACAAGCTGTCCCTCACCCTCTAAACTATAAATGTGACACTCAACCAACCAACTACAGCCACAATTTGGTAACGTGTCAACAACTTCCACTACTACAGGTATACTGAGTTGGAGTATTACAATCACCCTACCTAAGCGATGATGCCCGGCAGCTCACCACATACGTAGCTGACTTCATGAAACATCCCTTCATACTACCCTACCGCCAAAGGCCCATATGCAGGGAGGGTGAAAGTGCATATAGGCTCCAAAGTGGATTTTGGTTGACTGTATAACAAAATGATTGAAGTTCTAACTAGTTTGTCCAAGTTTGTGAGAAGGTTTTTATTCTTAAATTCATAATGTAACGTTGCCTCATATGTTGGATATGTGTTGCATGGATCACCATAAAGAAAAGCAAGCAAGTATGTGATCCCATGACGCAATAATGTGATCAATGACAAGCAAAGGTTAAGTAAAAGTGGAGATGCGTTTATGATCAATGAATAAATCTCCACACCATGTGATGGGTTGTTTGACAAGTGAAGGATGAATAGGAAGAAAATATGGATATTATCAAAGAACACACTGCAAGTCTTCATGGGTTTATAATGTAAGGGGTTAAGTACATATGCTTATGTGTTATATATTGGTCTTGTTCTTGGAATCTTACAATTCATGGATATTCTTTATCAATCAAGAACAAGCATTTGAAGAGGTGAAAAAATCAATGAAGTAATAGTGTGAGGGACTAAACAAGCTTTGGTTAAGCGACGGATTGTACAATGTGCGAATTGCTAAAGTGAAGTTACTAGTACTCGGGAGATTTTGATGAATCATATATATAAGCCTTACCGAGAGAAGCAATGCAATGCATCAAGCCTATTGCGAAATGGAGTGACTTAATGATTCAAGCATGTCTCAATATGGATGATGGAAGGTCTTAAGTCACTAGCTCAAGATTAACATTAAAATTAGGCTTTGATCCTTTAAATTAAAAGAATAATAGGCCAGACCCAAATATTCTAACATCAAGAACTTAATTTCTATTCATCGGCTTAGACGCAATAACTCTGTTTCCATTGAATTTGACCATTTTGACTTTTCCATCGAGAACTTGCACACTAGGGCAGTTCTTCTTCGCACTAACGACGTTGGGATCTGTACCCGCTGCATTCTCCCGTCGGTCTACATCTCATGGCTTCCACATCTCCGTCAACCTTTGACATGTGCGGCATGACATCTAGGGTAGCCAGCTCTTTCGCGCATTTTGAATTCACTTGTAAGCCCATGAATAAACATGTGAAAAGTCTGTTTTTCACCCTTCAACTGTTACAAAAGTCTGATTTTCAACCTCAAACTACAAAACCAGATACTAAAGGCCCTCCAACTATCCAAACCATGTAGAATTGGCCCTATGGGTGGTTTTGAGGGTGGTTTTGGATTTTCTAAAAATAACAAAAATATTATTCAAACTTTAAAAAACCATAACTAATTCATTTTGGACCCAAAAAATATGAAATCAGTGCCAAAAGTTCTCTTAAAATGTAACCAACCTATTGGCACACCATTTAATATTATTTGGATATTATATATTTATATTACTAGTGTCTTATTGTTTTTAATAAATAATTAGAATAAAAATAAATAATATGCAAATAACTTCTAATGGTGCACCAACATGTAGGTCACATTTTTAGAAAAACATTTGCACCAGAGTCTAATTTTTCTAGTTCATAATAAACTGGTTACGAATTAATGCAAAATTATTTTTTAATTTTTTTTGGAAAATACAAAATCACCTTCAAAACCACCCAAAGGGCCAATTTTGCATGGTTTGGATAGTTGGAGGGTGTTTAGTGTCCGGTTTTGTAATTATGGGTTGAAAATCAGACTTTTATAATAGTTGGAGGGTGAAAAATAGACTTTTCCCAATAAACATTCATATATAGCCTGCCAAATCGGTAAATATGTTTGACAACCCTTTAATGAATCTTTTTAACAAGAAAATTGGTCTGTGACACATCCTCAAACACATGGTTTGGTGCCCAGGACAGTCTATTTTTTAATTTTGCCCTAGGACACTTGTAGTGGTTTATTTTGTACACAGCACATTGCTCTAATTAAACAAGTCTTTTGCTGCCTAGGAGGTCAGAAAATAGTAGGTAGAGTGACTAAAATGCCCCTACTTTTCTAACAAGAGCCATTGGAGAACTTCATCTCTGCTTCAGCTGAGCTGTACCCTGGCTGCACGACCACATTCCTCGCCAAAGGCCATCGCGTCCCCGACGGATAGGATGAGGTGCCGTCGGGCCCTACACCTAAGCACCTCCACACGGACCTGTCATCGTGTGGTGATGAGACATTGGGGAGGGAGCGTCGATTGAGGGTGAGTTTAGTATCAGGTGGTGTTACAAGCCGCCATAGGGCTTGTTCGTTTAGGCATGGATTGGTTTGGTACCATGTGGAATCACATGGAATCAAACCAATCCATGCCTAAACGAACAAGCCTTTAGGCCTTGTTCGGTTGCACGGGTTTGATTCCCGAGCTGGACCAGTTTCATGCATGGTTTGAGTGGTTCCATGCATGTCACTCAAACCATGGGGTTTGGTTCCATGAGGTCGGACTCATGGAACGAAAATAGCCTTTTTGGCATGGAACGGGGTCAAACCATGCCGGGTTTCAAACCCTTTCAGGCCAAACCGAACAAACATTTTGATTGGATTGGGATTGATTCCATGTCAAGATATTCCATGTGGTTTGGAGCCCATTCCATGGCATTCCATGCCAAAACGAACAATGCCTTAGAGCTTGTTCATTTAGGCATGGATTGGTTTGGTTCCATGTGGAATGGGTGGGATTGAGTCCATGAATATATGGACTCAATCACACCCATTCCACATGGAACCAAACCATGGACTCAATCCCACCCATTCCACATGGAACCAAACCAATCCATGCCTAAACGAACAAGCCTAGTTAGGCATTGTTCGTTTTGGCATGGAATGCCATGGAATAGGCTCCAAACCACAAGGAATATCTCGGCATGGAATCAATCCCAATCCAACCAAAATGTTTTTTCGGTTAGGCTTGGAAGGGTTTGAAACCCGGCATGGTTTGGCCCCGTTCCATGCCAAAAAGACTAGTTTCGTTCCATGAGTCCGACCTCATGGAACCAAACCACATGGTTTGAGTGACATGCATGGAACCACTCAAACCATGCATAGACTGGTCTACCTCGGGAATCAAACACGAGCAACCGTACAAAACCTTACCTGTATGAGTGGGATGGTAGTGGGTGCTATGCCGAGGCTAGGGATTGCGAGTTCAAGACCTTGTGGGCGCACGGGGCCTCCTGGGTTATTTATTTTTCGGTGGGTGCACATTTAGTACCGGTTTTTACAACTGATACTAAGGGCTTGTTCGGCAACCCAGGAATTGCTCCCAAGCTAGAATGGTTCCATGCATGGTTTGAGTGGTTCCATGCATGTCACTCAAACCATGGGGTCTGGTTCCATGAGGTTATACTCATGGAATGAAATAGGCCTTTTTGGCATGGAACGAGACCAAACCATGCTGGGTTTCAAACCCTTCCATGCCTAACCGAACAAACATTTTGGGTAGATTGGGATTGATTCAATGCCAAGATATTCCATGTGGTTCGGAACCCATTCCATATCATTCCATGTCAAAACGAACAATGCCTTGATGGGTTGTCCATTAATGCCAAAAATTTGGTACCGGGGCTGCATTAGTACCGAACCAGTATTGACGGGGTTTTCTAGCCCAAACCCCGGGTACTAATGCTAATGCTATGTTCTCTACTGGTGGTTCAAGCAGGACCACGCGGTGAGAACTGAGAAGCGTCCACACCGCAGGCACCTCAGTGGATGGATGGTCATGCAAACACCCGATGGGTGTGGCGGCCATGCAGACTCGAGGATTCGAACACCTCTTTCACGCTCACTTCGACCTCAAGGCTCCATATTAATTTACAAAGTAGATCATCTGGCAGGATACATTACTAGCTTCGGGCAGAGAACAACCTATGCTTCAGAAACTACTTCGACTACGTCACTGCGTGTATGACATAAGTTTGCTATTAAGATTACATAAGCACCTAAGGTAAAATGTATACAAATCTTTTGGCCATAGCTGACATCCACCACCAATCGTGGACGATCAAGAATCTGACTAGGCCACCACCAGACCCAAGCTTCAACCACCGGAAAATATCCACATGTTCGTTGTCAAAAATGGATTCTTCACTCGCAGTCGAGCTCTTTGGCTATAAACAAGCTGTACCATAAAGACATGTTCACATTTGCCTCAGCCATGTCCATCTTCAAGAATGCTCCAGATATCCAGTTTCTAATTGAGGACTGGGATGCTTGAGTGGATAAATCCCTAGGACAGTAATGAACATTGCCAACCAGGGTCACCCTCTTTTCCATATAATCTTTGAAGTCGACATGACTGCTCTGTTATCAACTTATATGTTGAGGGACGATCACGTGCCACCATGGAGAAGCCATCATGGTACATCTGACTCCCTTCAACCATCAACTGCCAAATAAGAGCACCACCTCCTGCCTGCAGCTTTTGTGCTGAATTGTATATTTTATCATAAACAAGCTTTAGAACAGTGTCTCCATTGATCGTGTTGTTCACTTCTGGATGCTGGAGATACCCTACTTCTGAGAACAGGACAGGCTTTCTCAAGATGTATTCACTGTCATTCAAGTGCGAATCAACCCAATTAGAAAGGTAGTTGACTTTTTCTTCCATGCTTGCCTTCGGTAGCCTGTAAAACGATGCATCAACATCATGACACAGCGTGCAATTAGATATACTAAGAAAAATGAAATGATACAGACCAGCTATCAGGATAGGCATGAACCGAAGCAAAATCAATGTCTTTGACAGCTGAGTTCTGTATGAAGTCCGAGCAGAGTAAAGCTGCCCAGTCTCCAGGATTGACACCCAGCCTCTCAGATCTCCCAGGGCCATAAAATCCTTCAATACCAACTGTGACAAGATGCACTGTGTCCAAACTCTTAACATATGCTGCCATTTCTTCTATCCAAGCCTGCAAATAAACTCTAAATTAACCAATGCGGATTTCATCTTTCGACTTTATTTGAAGGGAAGGGGTTGTTCAAATAGTAAGCTACCTGGATATGAGGAGCAGATGAATTGGAAACACATCTGGGCTCATTCATGAGTTCCCAAGCAAATATAGCAGGTTCATCACTGTATTTGATACCACTGTAAGAGTTTCTTCGTGTCAATATCGCCTGTCAATAACATCCATATGGTGTTATGAAATGATAAGGTTTTTTTCTCCAGAAATAATGAAATAGCTAAAGTTACCTCAAAAGGTAGATTGGAGAAAAATACCTCTCTTTAATAGTGGCAGTAACAATAAAGCAAAAAAAAGTTGTTTGTATATTGGTGAAAAATACTGTTCTCTTTAATAGTGGCAACAGCAATAAAGCAAAAAAAAAGTTGTTTACATAGTAGATAGCATATAGCAACACTAGGACACAACATGCTAAGCTATATTCATTGTACTTTCCCAAATTATGTGTATAATAGCACCACAAAAGGTTGATTAAACAAGTAAAAGGTTTTAAGGCATTAACCTAAATGGATATATTAAAAAAATCAGACATGTATGCACCTGAAGCCTGAGGGTAGTAATTCGTCAATTGGGACGGTACCATAGCAAAGTTCTTGGAAAATAATGTTGACTCTAATGGCTAGAGGATTAAGTGAAAGGGAATATAAAAGATGTCATGGCTTGTTTTAGTAGCATATACCCTTGGTCCCTTACTATTCACTGACATGGAATTAGCAAGGAAATACATTTTTAAGATGATGGTATGTAGACAAAAAGAAACGTAGAAAAATATTTGTGCACCCTCTATATGCTCTTTCACTACAATGATTGCTGTAACTTGTTCTAAACCAAGAACTGCTATGCTCCATAGACATATACCATCACAGCACACACTTCACTGTGGACCACAACTCAGGCTCCACTAAACCAATGCTGAAATCTGAGAAAATCAGATACACTGGTCTAATAAGCTCATGAGTTGACAATTTGAATATTAAATAAATATTGTGTACTTGTTTAACCAAAACAACACTGCTTCTTGTATGAGACACATTTACATGATATATAATTAGAATAATGACTTGAAAAAAATCAGCATCAAATAACAGAAGCCACGACTCATTGCAAGAACTGTCAATCTGAAAACTATCAGCTTAGTAATGATGTTTTTATGTGTATCACATAAGCCCATTAATCAAGTAAACCTACAAGAATGCAGTGAATATATAACTAACCTATACATGTTGACACCAAGGAAAAAAAAACATTCCAGACATGATGATTACCTTTACATAATTCTTATAGTAACCTCTAATAGTTGGGTGAGAGAAAAAGGAATCGGCAGAATTTGTAACATTAGCACCAGCTGCTTGTGCCCACTGAACATACTGAACCTTCCCTCCAAAGTTATCAAGGTTGTTGACAAGGCAAAGAATCAATCTAATATGATTTCTTCGGGCTTCATATATCATATAATCCAGCATCTACAATGCAAAAATTCCAGATTAATAAATTCCCATGATATGCTTCTATGAGCCAGCTTGCTGAGGGGTTCAGAGTGATCCTTTAAAGTGCATTCCTCCAAAAATAAAAAAAATAAAAAAGATAATACTTCAAAGATGCCTAAAACCATTCAGAAAGAACTGTGCATTTGTGAAAGGGTACATATTAAATCTCTAAAGTATAGAAACGGAATAGGAATGCAAGTTATATGTATTTTGGGTCATAGGGTTAACACAAAAACTTGATAAATGAACTAGGATGATATTATACGTAATTAATTTAGGAGAAATAAATTATAGTGGCATGCCATCGTGATTATTTAGTTTGTGACAAAAAAAAAAACACCATTGAGTGCCCACTAAGGAATTATAACTAACCATGATGCAAAAAAAACGAAGGGCCTGTTTGGAACAAACGAATGCAAAACAGAGACACAGAAAAAAAAACATGAATAGGATGAAGTGAAAAGTTAACAATTACAGGATTTCATAAATAAGGAATGGAAATTCTCGAATATGCAGGAGAGCTGCATATCATTTGTATTAGAAGAAGAAGAATTTGGCCAAAATAGCCTTACACCACACATAACCCAAGACACAAACTCACACACTCCCAGAGAAACACCAATCCTAATCTCATGCCTAGAAATTAGACACCATGACCAGTTAGGCTCTCATTCCAGCAGTTAGCCGGGGAGCCTAGTAGCGAGCAGGGCGCTAAGCCCTTTTGCCCCTGCAAGCATCCAGAATTCAGCCTCCTCCTGTGCAATAAGGAATGGAAACATTGGGCTGTTTTTTAACATAGCCATGCATGATAAAATAATTTGGGTAACATATGAATAGAACACTAATTGTATTAAAAATGTAATTGAATGGTGCTTTCCACCTCTAGTAACACTCCTACATGTGGGGCCGATGGTCCATAGACCGAACTAAGTCACCCACAGCTCCAACCTTATCCTCCCATCCTCGATGGGGCATGGCAAGCGCTTGCCGCTACCCCCACAGCCACATTGCTAGAGACCTTTCCTCCAGCCTTTTGTCTTTTTTTCCTTTTAATTTTATTTCTTGCTATGTTTCTTTTCTTCCCCTCATCTTAGGTAAAGGCAAATCAGTGCCACAATGAGGAAGAACACAGCTAAGTATGCTTAGCACCCGAGCTTATGTGCAATTGCTGAGCCCGTGTAAATATATAGGCAATGATGTCCTAGGGTTTGGATCATAGGAACAACACCAATTGAGGAGATCCTTGCCTAATACAAATCCATCTACCTACACCCATCCAGGGGATGGAGCCAGGAAGGCCTGTGCGGCACGGTACCCATGGTCTAAGGGGCCTGCCTATTATACCCTTGCTCAGAGCTCAGTTTTTGCTTCATCCAAAAGTACAGGCCTGCATGGTGTGTGCCTCCAGAAAGGTCTAGCGACTTCTTTTGTTCCAAAATCTAGACATGCATATGCCATTCTTTCTAGAGGAAAGGAAAACTCCACTTGTCCTACGATTTTCCCAAGTTCCAAATGGGCCCTAAGGGCTAAGGATTTGCATTAAGGGCTTGTTTGGATGCTGCCAGGCAGGCAGCAATGGCAGCTGCAAGTGTCCAAAATCAGACACCTGGGATCCCTGCTTGCGCCAGGCACGTTTGCCAGGGCTCAAAGAAAACAGGTCCTAAATCTCTCGAGCTCAGCTCAGTTGTTCTTTCTTTCTCTTTTTGTAAATCTAGTTTGTAGGACTAAATATGTGCAGCAACTGGCAATTAGCTGTGTTCCAAACAGATCCCAAATATTGTGGATGCCCCCCCCCCCCCCCAAGGAAAAAATGTGAAACTTAAACCCATCCCTATTCAGGGAAATATAAAGTGGTCATTTTCAAATGACTGTAAGTAAGCTATGTGATATATCGATATAGCTCAAGTTGTCTAGTTATTAATCCATAGATTTACAAGAATCATTAATTTTTGGAAACCACCATTTAATAATATGGATTTGTTGCAGTATCTCCATCCATGCAAAAGATATCCACTGATTGAAATATCGAATCCATTAACTACTTAGATTTTTGCCTCTTGGCATGTGTGCATAGCAAAGTTGGTGACGTTGTGAGAGGGCAGGAGCAGTAGCAACATTAAAAAATTAATAAGAACTTTACAGATGATAGACAGTGTGTATTTGGAGCAATTCAAACCATTTGGGCCTCATATACATATTAGGTGCATTTTCTTCAAAATTGTGGAGGTTTATCTCATAGTGAATAAGAGTGTCAATACAATTTGTACAATCGCCATCTACAAGATAATCCAATGGCTGTAACGGTTTTTCTTTTGCCGGTTGTTGGTCCAGGTTCCATAGATTGGATTTGTTATACAGGTTACAGATTAAGGCCTCTCCAGTCAGTTTGTGCGTTTTATTATCAGGGTACCAAAGGATTCCTGTAAGTCACAACGTTCTCGTGGCAACTCCCACATGCTTGCACATGCACCTGTTTGTTAGCTGCATTGCTTGGAATCACCATTCACCACATGACGCTCGTTAGTTACATTCAGGTACTTAAGGAATCAATCATAATGGAATTCCAGTCAATACTAAATAGCGCCGTCCCAACCCAATAGCTATCATATCGGGAGAATAGAGAAGGGGAATGAAGAGGTAGCGATCCGTACCTGAAAGACAGGCTCGCTGAACCGGCCGGGCGAGATCTGGAGCGCGCCGGGGCCGCCGTCGCTGAACGCCCACGTGCGGCAGACCGTCAGCCCCATGCGCCGGCCGCGGCGCAGCATCTCGGCGGCCAGCGCGGGCGACCGCGACGAGAGGAGCCAGTAGGAGTTCCAGCCGTTGACGTAGAGCGGCGCGCCGGTTTCGGCGTCGACGAAGTGGGTGCCGGCGCGGCCCGCGAAGGACATCCGCGGCTGCAGCCACGGCACGGGGAGCTTCAACCCGCCGGGGCCGCCGCCGCCGCCGGAGGGGCCGCTGTCCGGGAGCGAGAGGTAGGCGAGGGCCAGGAGGAGGAGGAGGCCCAGGAGGCTGTAGAGCCGCGTTCCCCGCCGCATTGGCATCGCCGCCGGCGCTGCCGGACCGACGCGGCGTGGTTTGGGGCGCGTTTGCGGCCGTCTCGGACGAGACAGCGCACGTGGGAAAGTGAAGCGAGTTGACTAGCTTATTACTGTTCAGGGCAAGCGTCGGTGACGCGTAGTCAGTCCTACACGCAGCGGCGCAGCGGCACAACGGTGGACGGACGACCCGGATCGATCCGTGTGCGGCCGGCCGCACCGCGACCCCGTGTCTTCAAGAATTCTAGAGAATTTTTTTTTGCGTTTTGTCCATATTTTACATTTGAAGGTTTCGAAAATGAATTCTTTTAGTATATCTGGTAAGCTCAAGATTCTACCATAAACATTTCTCTTTTTTTTGGCATTACCATAAACATTTCTGGTTTATATTTTTTTACTACGAAGATATTTCTCCGTAAAATTACAATCACTTGTAAAATATTTGGCTAGATCATTGCATTATGAATCGTCAATGGTAGCAATAGTTAAATTTCCTTTTGTGCCATAGCTTAAGGATCTCAAAGGGTAGACTATCGTACACCTTATGTAAAGCCGATAAAAATAGATTGGTGAACTAGACGCACGTATGCACGCGCACGTGCTCATTGAGTCGAGCCAAGGCTGTGGGCGAGCCTAGCCTTTCATGTGCATGCGATGGGGACAAGTTGATTGTTTTCTTTTGGGACGACTGATTGTTTCCATATGAGGCCTCTCCTTCGCTCGTCTACTGAACACCACCAACCTTTGCCACATTCCCATCATCGGTGCTGCGTGCACACATCAGGCAAAAGTAGGTGCCTCTGATCCGTTGCCTCTGCGAGATCGTGCTCTGGATAGCGGGGTAATCAGGTTTCTAGGGCTAGGGAGCGTCTTCAGGTGACTGCCTGCTCATAATCGTGACGTTCTCATCGTTCATCGTCGACTCCTGGACAACACTCCACCGTCGTCGTATCACTACTCCGAGCCTTATCTTCTTTCTGTACGATTCCAGCAGAACGATCTCAACCTGTACGACTCCATAATCGACACTGCGTCAACTAGTCTTCTTGCATCAAATTCGTACGACTACTTCGAACAACGCCAGTCGAGTAATAGCATGAGTACTCCTCTAACTGTTAATGGTGCACCCGCTGCCCCTGGCAATGGTCCCATCCCATGGTATATATTTATACCCCTCCGTCTAGTTTTAATGTTGTTCGTATTCATCTTTAAATCTGAGTTAAATACACATGCACTGCTCATAATTATCATAATAATATTACTGAATTTTCTGTTAAATTTAGGAATTAAATATAGCTGAAAATACATAATTATCCAACAGTTAACAAACGATGTTTTGCATCCACGCCTTTGCCTGCGTTTCTATTAACATGCCCGAACCAGTTTATATGTATCTTGATGATTCTACGTAGGGATGAAAACGCATCGAATACGGACAGATATGTCTGAATACGAATACAGATATTTACTTTTTGCCGGATCAGATTCGGATACAGACAGTACAAATATGTCGGGTATGTATCGGATATATTAATATACATTACATATCTGCAATATACATTCAACTTTTGTTATGCGGATACGGATACGGTCGGATATTGATTTTCTGGTTCTGGATATGGACTGTACCATTTAAGGCCTGAGGGCCTTCGGTCGGTCAGTCAGACAGAAAATATCCATACCACTTTCATCCCTAATTCTACTATTTAATAGAGTAGAAATTTGGCACCCACGATTCGATCCGGGGACAAACAATGACACATTGACCACTTGCAAATTATTAACCAAAGTCCATTCAATTCAAGAATCTTTCTTGAGGCATACCGGCCACTCGAGCGAGGTTGAGCCAGAATTGCGCGTTTCATTCCATTTCTGGCCTCGAGATTGGTTAAGCTTGTTGGAGTATTTGACCAACATATAATTGCCCTGCCTCATGGAAACTAGTGCAGCCTTGCAAGCTTCCCTTCCGTCGAAAACGGAAGCGTGCAAGCCTCGCTAAGCATGGATAACAACACATCTCTGTGCTTTGGTACTGCTACGGCACCTCAGCTCAACTGTATACCTTGGAGCTAGTTGACCTGGATTTCATCTGACGTAGAGAGAGAAGACAGAAAATATTATCGCTAGCAACGGAAGCCACGCTAATTTTATTTGTCCACACAAGGTACCGTGGCCCAAACACAACTCGATCTGGATCAGGTTTCAGATCCACTCTAAAGCCAACAAGGGCATACTCCTAGCTTAACAAACGATTGACATTGAAGGCGTCCTAAGGATTAAGGAATTAGGAAAATAATATATAACTTGAGGCATTTGTACCAACTAAACACGGTATAGCTATTAATATTGTCAGTTGAAATCATGCATCTACAATTCCATCACTGATGGGGTGATTGGCTGGTTGCGCTTTTTATGTAGATAAAGTATTTAATTGTTTTATTTTTTTCGGTTCAAAATGATCAACTTTATATGTTGGCAGAAGCTAAAATTACCCTCACCGATCTAAGATATTATATGTATTTTAGACAAACTCATTGCCACGATTTGAGAAAATAATTATTTTAGACAATAGCCTAGTTCGTGTCAAACTCAAGATTTTCAAATATGACAAACAAGCAACACAGGAAAATATATAGATAAACATAAGTAAGTAGGTCAAAATTCTCTATTTTTTTAAAAAAATATATGCTAACATCTATGTTATACATTGATTTTGTTGAATCCATCGTGAATGTGTAACATCAGAAGATTTATTTGATGTTGTATTAAGTCCATTAAAGTTAAAAAAAAATCTTTGGATTTGAGATAAAACTAAAGCGATTTATACGTCAGAACGGAGAGAGTATGCCTGGCATGCCGGCAAACAAATACCGAATACGGTACATAACAGAAGTTTACAAATACCAAATACAGTACATAACAGAAGTTTACAGAATTCAGATTTCAGAGTCGCCGTCTCCACTCAATCAGCATTACCAGCCTTCCCTCCTTGCTTCCTTCCGCCGTCGGCCCCCACCCACCTATGGCTCAAACTCAACTCCATCACCTTCCCCTCCTCCTTTTCCTCTTCGCCGCCGCCGCCGCGGTGTCCGCCTGCGGCGCGGACAAGGCCCACGTCTCCGCGGTAGTCGCAGAGAAGGGCCTAGCCTTCGCCAAGGACGTGCTGATCGGGGAGGCCGTGCGGTCGCTGACCCCGCTCCGCCTCCCCGGGGTGGAGAAGGCCGTGCGCGTGCCTTTCCTCGGCGGCGTCCGCGTCGTTGCTTCCAATATCACGCTCTTCCACCTCGATGTTGGGGACAACTCCACCGTCTACCCCGGGCACTCGGGCCTTGTCGTCGTCGCTTCCGGCGTCACGGCCAACATCAGTATGCACTGGAGCTATCGTTACGACTCGTGGTTGTTCCCGATAGAGATCGCCGACAGCGGCACCGCCTCGATCCTGGTAATGGAGGAGATGATGTTGCCTTTGTTTTGACTGATTGCGGGTTGATTGCGCTGGATTTTGATGTAAATTGTGCTAGATTTGGTCTTGTATAGTCGTATATTCATAGAAAGCTGAGTTCGTAGAGTTAACTTTTGTGAAAATCTTCTCCTGATGAACTTTCTTTTTTTTAACAAATTCTAGCAATTGCTTTATGAGCTGCTCAAGACTTCCGTACTGACAGAGTTTTGGGCTTCAGGAGGACAGTTATCTTCTTAAATCCTTTAGGTCAATGCCTTAATAATGGGGAAATACGCAGAACTTTTTTTCATTTAGTGCTAATGTACATTGGATAGAAATCGCGTCCTTCTGGTTTCCATGCTTCTATAAAATCAGGGTGCTAGCCTTTCTTTCGTACTTCTTATTTAATTTTCATATTTAGTTAAATTTCTGTATTTTTCTGTATTTCTGAAAAAACAATAGCCTTTCAATGTGGTAGTAACACAAACGATAAATGAATAAATGAGATGTCCTATTTCAAGTCAGAATGGTGGTTCATGCTGCAAAATCTTCAAGTATTTGATTTATTCAAGATACTGATCATTAACTGCTTGTGTGCTCAAACACTTTTTATCTACTATGTAAAGAAATATTTTATATAACCATGAATACATGGGATACAACAACCTCTAAGCATTGTTTGTATATTGTTATTTGTCTGGTTACTATTGGATACTACTAGTTGTCTCCTTATTATGGCACATTTGGTACCAACTGAAAACATCAATAACTTGTCAGTTCTGATCTATTTATGGCCATTTCAATCTTTATTTTTTCCCTTAAAATGCACTTCTTTTAGCTAAGTACTTCTGTGAGCTTGGTCGGGCCATGCTCTCTATGAATCACTGGCATCTTTTGTTGAGTTTGTAAGGGGTGGTTTGGCTGTTGTATTTGTTACTTGTTCATCTTTGATTAAATGAAATAACTCTCCTTAATATTTGAGAAAAAAAATTGGCACTTGACAGTTTAATCATACATGGGTAAAAAGGACAGGCCCCAGTGCTGAACCTCCCACGTGATGTGGGGTCTGGGGGAGGAATCATCTCGGGCAAGCCTTACCCCCGCACATGCGGAGAGGCCGCTCGAACCCAGGTCTCCTGGCACCAGTGGGTAGGATTTACCAACTGCGCCAGGGCCTGCCCTCTTAATCATACATGGGTGGGAAAAAAAATCTGGTCCTTTTGTGTCCAAACATTCATGTGCTGTTAGAATGAACTCCTGATAGATAATCTTAGTTATTGAAAATTTTATCTAGCTATGAATCATGTATCCTAATCTGAATGCACTATTTTAGGATGCTTGGTATTCTACCTTTTGAGTTTTGATATTTTTTTTTTATGCTTACTGAGAAAAAAAAAATTATCCTTCTATATTTGTAAGGTTAAAGGAATGGAAGTTGGGATAACAATGGTCATAAAGAACATCAATGGTAGTTTGGCGCTCTCTGTTTTGCAATGTGGCTGTTACGTGAAGGACCTGGTGATATCGCTGGATGGTGGTGCATCTTGGTTTTATCAAGGGTATGTTTTCCCTTTGCATCTTTGTTGATGAATTCATGAATTGCTTTTTAAAATATGTCGAGATGAAATCATATTAGTATCTGAGGATTCAGAATTTAGCACTGAAGGTAATATCTGTTTTACAAACATTTGTGTGAGATCTAGTTTACCCCATATTATATGTACCTCTTGACTCTTGTCATGTGCAACAAAGCAAACAATACATATGTCATTTCTCAATATACTGGACAAAAATTGTGGTGTATTTCTTTTGCATAAATTTTTTTACCACTGTAGTAAATTCAGAAGGGTTGGCATATTAACCAAACCAAGAATAATATATTGAGTAAAGACAATCTCTTCTCCTGTGGGTTTATGTTTAGTTTAAGCCCTTTCCTTGGATGCTGTCACTTAAGAGTTTTTTTTACCAAGAGATGTGCAAGTATACTACTTATGTATATTGTGAACTATGATATGTTCTCACACTTGTATATATTCATGTAAATATATAATTTTACTAGAATTCTCTGGATTTTATAATTGGACACATCAAGAAGTAAAAGCTCATACTTGATTCACTATGTTGTCTTGACTACTTGTCTGAAGGTTTATAAATGCTTTTGAAGATCACATTAAAGCTGCAGTTGAGAAGGCAGTACCTGAAAATATTATTGAAGGTGCTGGGAAACTGGACTCATTTCTGCAGGGTCTTCCTAGAACTGTCAGTCTAGATAACATTGCTGCCTTGAACATGACTTTCGTTAATGATCCGCACTATGGCAATTCCTCAATTCAGTTTGATATCAACGGTTTGATTACGAAAGCAGTTGCTAAGACAACCAATCTGCAGAAGCATCCTCAGCTTTCTTTATCTTGCGGTGGTGCATCCAAAATGCTTTTGCTTTCAATTGATGAAGATGTATTCAATTCGGCATCAGAAGTTTACTTTAAGGTAAGAGCAATACTGTATACATGCAGGACGGAGCCAGGACGGCTGAACATGTATATTTTTCAGCTATGTTAAACATTTTTTAACTATGTTTGGTCTAATATGCCATTGAAATCTAAGCTCAAGCCCCTGTCTGCAGCACAGGCTGGGGGGGGGGGGGGCTGTAGTATATAGGATACCATTTTGCTTCTACAATGTCTTTCTTTGTATTCTACAATTATTTGTTGCCTGCTTTTACATGAATATCTTTTTGGATTCAGGCAGGTTCAATGCACTGGGTTGTTGACAAAGTCCCTGATCAATCTCTACTAAACACAGCTAGTTGGAAATTTATCATTCCTCGCTTATACTGGAATTACCCAAATGATGATATGCGGCTAAATATTTCGATGGCCTCATCCCCAGTGATAAGAATTACGTCTGAAAAAATTGGTGCTACCATTAATGCAGACATGATAATTGATGTTATAGATGGCAAGGAGACAGTTCCAGTAGCATGCATCTCAGTGGTAAGAGGCATTAAATGCTAAAGTTAGTACATGGCATTTTGTTTTTTTCCCCATTGCTCCAGAGAGCAAAGAAGATTTTTCTTTTTCACCAATACGTGCATTTAGCAGACTTTTATTTCAACTTGTGTTACTTCCTTTAACAAATCATTTTCTTACTTGCTGCTCATATATTTCTTTGTAGCTTCCATCCAGTATAATTTAATCATACAAATCCTTGCAGGTTGTAAGTGCTTCAGGTGTTGTTGAGACATCAGGCAATAAGGTTTATGGTAGAGTTGGATTAGATGACTTCTCCCTTGCTCTGAAGTGGAGTAAAATCGGAAACATCTATATGTCTTTGATTCAGGTACCCAATCTCACAACTTTGTGCATTTTTCTCTCTTGTTTATTTTGCTTGTTTTAGTTTCATGATTGTTCTAGTGAGCTGCAAGACATTGTTGTCAAAGAATGTTTTATTCCAATCATTTACTATTTCAGTGAATTCAGTCATAACATGCTGATACCTTGCAGGGAGTGATTCATGTTTTGTTGAACACGGTATGCATGCCCTATTTGAACTCACGGCTAGGGAACGGATTCGTCCTGCCTGTGGTCCACGGTTTCACACTTCAAGGCGTCTACATTCAAACTTCAGCTGAGCAGTTGACGCTTTGTTCTGATGTCGTCCTCGCTAACGCAAGCAGCTTGGCAAGTTTAGCACATTTGTGATACAGGGGAAGTTCGTATACCTTATAATGTCTGGGGCGCAAAGCAGGCCTTGGGCATTTTAGAGTTGCAAGTACAACGCTTACACATATTTGTACATTATTGTACATATGAACTATTTATCAAAATCATTCACGTTCATTTGCACCAATTCAGGAACGGTGTGCATATGAATTCAGAAATTTTGTGCAGATTATCGTACATAATCTGCTCTATCCCAAAGTTACCCAGGACTTCAAATCTTTTACATCTTTGAAATTGAGGTGGGATCAGATGTACAGCTTTTATATTAGTTCTTTGAAACCATGAACTAAGGAACCTTGTAGAAAAAAAAAATTTAAGGGTCTGGAACCAGGGTTTTGGGATTCGGTCCGAAATGGCCGAAATTCACCCATTTCGGTTTGGTCCGAAACGAATTTGGTGCCTCAAAATTCAAATATTCCTAGCAATCTATCCAAAAACCGACCGAAATTGGCCGAAATTCACCCATTTCGGTAGGGAATTCTTTTTCCAAATTGAATCCCAAAACCTGATCTGGAACACAATGCAAATGCATACGCGTGGTCCCTTCTTTAATCTGATTTGTTCTTGTCAGCAAAGTAACCTCTCTTTTTCGTGAAATTCTTGAAGTTACTCATGAGCAAGGCAGATTCTTCATCGACGCTTTCTTCTTCACTTGATTCTTCGTTGCTTCGGATGCCATGTTCTTTGTCTCATCTACATTACTAGTACAATAAGTGATGTGAGAATATCCTTCTCAATTAGATAATGTTGAAGTAAATCACTCAAGAGTTGTGTCGGTGTCATCTTGTTGAAATGCGGGAGTTGTGGTTTGGTGCATAGGCCCTGTGTTTTTGGCCCGCGACTCACGCACAGTCCAGCCATCACTGTGTCCAGTACTCTACTAGTCTACTGTTCCCCTCTCCTCGCGCGTCGGCATCCCTGCTCAGTGCTCACTTCCGCTGCTGTTGGTCTCCCTTCCCGTCATCCCTCTCGTGATCACGCACGCCAAGCAAAGCTTTCGAAACTCCCCGCCTCAGCTCCGGAACCTTCCAAAACCCCTCCTCGCCCACCCTCCCCAACTCCTCCACCTAGGGTTTTGCCTCCGCCTTCACCCCGCGCGCGCGCGCGATGGGGGGGCGGAAGCGGCGGCGGCGCGGGGGCGGGGAGCTCGGTCGGGCGGCGGAGATCGTGATGGTGCTCGCGGCCGCCGGGCAGGCGCGGGGCGGGCGTGCTCCGACGGCGGCGGAGCGTGCGCTGACGGCCGAGGCGCGTGGGGCGCTCGCCGCCGTGGTGGCGGGTCAGGTGTCGCTGCGACCCAGGGAGCTGTTCGCGACGGAGGCAATTCGCGTGCTCGTCGAGGACCTTGGGCTCGCCTGGGCCAGGGACCCCGCCGCCGTGGGGTTCTGCAAGCGAAGGGCCTCCATCGCCGACAAGGTGCTCCTCACCAAGCGCAAGGTTTGGTGCTGGCGCCTTTTGTCTGATCATTTATTCAGCACATATTCTATTCCATTGAAGCTTTGTTTGTCCTCGATTGGGATAGTTTCCTTAGCTTGTAAATAGCCATTTTTTTACGGTTGTAAATACCCAATATTATGAGATGAGTTAGTAATAGCGCTGTTTTTGGCTCGATAATTCTATACGGTGAAGCAGTAATTGTGCTGCCTAGCCACCAGGGCACGGTTTATGTTCACCAGTGCATAGATTGGGCCTTGATTCTGTTATGTGGGTTCAACTTGCACCATTTCTGATATAATGCGATAAGTCGCAATGACAGCTAGTTGTTATTATTTATTATCTACATATGGTAATGCCACGGTGCTATACTCGCGTCACTACAACAGGTGATGACCTGATGCACATGGACATTATGCTGGAACCTTGTATCTGTGATATGCTAAAACTGACAAGTGTTTCCTTTTTCGTTTATTATGCATTGTATGCTAAACCGAGAATGAGCAACATTCATTCACTGACTAAAGGCTAGATATAGTATTTCAATTCAATATTTTATACTATGACTTTGCACGTTGGGAGCATGAAAGCTACAAAAAGAACCGTCTACAAAGCTTAGTTATATGTGCATCAGATAACAAAAAGGTATAATGTAAAGCATGGATTTTTCCCTGAATTTGCTAATGTTATTGAGTTATTTTTCCCTGAATTTGCTAATGTTATTGAGTTTTTTGGGTTCCATATGATTCCCTTGTTTGTTATGTTAGAGCTTCAAGTAAGGAAGTATATTATTGCATTGCAGTAGTTCGAACATACTAATGTGTTGTTTAAATAGTGGGCTATAACATTTAGCACAGCCACTATAGCCTGCTATTTAGCACACAGCTGATGTGGCTGAGTTTTGTGCATCTTTCTTGATCTTTTGTTCTCCTTTTCTTTCCCATAAGTAGATGGAAGGGAGGAGGGAAGTTCTTGTCCCTACTGTGCCTAAAATGACAGCCGCAAGTGCAAAAATTGGATTCCAGCATGGAGCTTCTAAGGTCACCACTGGATTACCCATGAATCTGTCAAACCCGATGTTATCCTCAATGATCTCAAAGCAGCCCCCGCTAAATGGAGCAGTTGCAGGAGCATCTTCTATAGAATCACGTCACATTCCCTCAGCTGTTTCACTGCCTGCTATTTGCTCTGCAAATGCCAAAATGGAAGTTGTTGTTAATGGTTCTAATTTCACACAAAATGGAGGTACTAACATGTTTTTCTACCCCACTATCCATGCTACAACAGATCTGCCCTTAAGACTATCCAGCTTGATGTTAATCTATGAGATGGATCAAGATCTACATCTACTTGCAATTTGGTAAACATGACTGATTGTGAATGAGTTTTAAGTTTAAGGATGGAGTTATTTGTAGGAAAAAAATGTAAAATCCTGATAGACTACAAATTAACAAAATAAAGAAAAAGGCAAGAGGTCACAGTGAATTTATTTCTTCCTTTGTATTTTTAGCTAACTGGAAGTAGAAGACTGAGATAACGCAGTATAACATCTTCTCAGGTGTTCTTATAACAGTTTGTGTTAATAGTGCTCCAAAAAATTATTACAATTGTATATAGCTCTTGTTTAGCACTTGATATGTCCACACAAAAATATGGCTATGCACAAAGATAAGCATTTCTTTGAAGAGATATTCTTATAGGACTAATTCCTTCCACTTTTTATTCTGCATCATGACATCACGCAAATTGGCATCTCATGTACCTCTGTAGTCTGCATATTTTGCTACATATAAAATAAATTAAAAAATGGGCATCCGATATCAGAACATATGTCTTTTGAGTTGTATAAAAGTATGTCACACCCAAGGGCGTTGCTAAGGTATTCTGGAGTAATTGTGGACCGTCTATTTAGGTAGATCTAGATAGCTGCTATCACATATTAGGTAATAGGAGATCTAAAAACTTATAATTAGATCTATTAGGCAAAATATTTTGAAACACCCATGACTGATAGGATAGATCATGCCTGTGATCGTTGGTTATTGTTTATTTGTTTTGAAAATTATCTAGCATGACATGATTAGTTGGCGTGTTGATTTATGTTTCATGATATGGTTGCTTGCAATGCTAGTTTTTCTTTTTTCTTTTTTAAAGTGTAGCATGCTGATACTCCAGCAACAAGTTTTTTGTATGAAATCAAGTTTGGGTAGGTTAGATACCCAACAAGAGCACTAAACCTAGATAATGAAAAAGATAGCAGTAAAATAAATGTTAACTGTTTCTAGTGAAGGACTTTGAAACTGCGGCATCTGAAGATATTTTCTATTTCACCTGTAGGTGAAGGAACTATTGAAGAGCCAAATAAATCAGGTCATCACACTGCTAATAGTTCCAGCCAGAGTTCCTTACGAATTTCCAGTCAAGCAGAGAAGTCTGTGGAAAAGGGAGCTGATATTTACCCTGTGTCAGGAGGCAGTGTGATGGGATATGAAGCTCCAAAGGGGGCGTTCTTTATTCAAAAACAAATAATCTTATCCAATCACAAGGCAATAACAAGAAATGTTCAATGGATTCTGCACCAACCTACTGATCACTCTATCTGGAATGTGCCTTCAACTGAGTATATGAATACCAGGCTCGACTGTCAGATATGTAAAGTTCCTATCACCGATATGGAAAGTTTGCTTGTCTGCGATGCTTGTGAGAGGGGCATGCACGTAAAATGCCTTCAACGTTATGGGAATCAAGATATGGTGAAACCTGAGTGGTATTGTCCAAGATGTGTGGCACTTAGTAAGGGCAAACCTCTCCCTCCAAAATATGGGAAGGTTACAAGAACTATTGTTGTACCAAAGGCTTGTATGACTAGTGTTGCACTGCCTTCTCAGGTAGCAGTGGAAAACCCAACTGAAAAGGATGGCAGTAGTAATAAAAATGTAGCAGCAGATGGACATCTTATCAATCAAAACACAAACAAAGTTGGCATCGCTGTGTGCAAGAGTGGTACATTGGCTTTATATGCTACTGATTCAAAGGCACCATCTGTTGCTGAACCTCAAAAGGAAGATGTTAAACATGATGAAACCTCATCTATAGGAAACGAAGGAAATGGTCTGCCTTGTGGTGGCATACCTACAGAAACTGCAACATTCTGCGATGAAGTTCAAAGTACTGGGGCATCAACATATGGTTCTGGCAATCTGTCAGGGGGGCCTCAAATGCATGTCAAGAGCAGTTCTGCGAGTCCAACAAATTATTTTGCCCTGCAGTCTACAGAACTTTCTGCCACAAATCATGCAAACCATTCTTCTATTGTTTCATCTGTAGAGAATTGTGAGAGAACAAGAGCACCAGCTGATGAATTATACCAAGCAGATGGAGTCACTAACGATGGGATAGGCAAGCCACATAAACGCGAAATTATGGCAGATGATGCCATCTCAGATCATGTCAATGCTCATCAGGTGACTCTAAACAGACACTGTTGTTCTGACCCTGAAACTATAGGGGATTGTAATCGATATTTAGGTTCCAGCACAGATAGTGTTGTTGTTTGGGTTGGTGATGGCCTCAAATCTATTGACAACAAGACTTTCTATAACTCCTGTAATATTGATGGCATAGTATACAATCTTCATGATCATATATTGATTGCATCTGAAGGTAGCAAGTCCAGTCCATGTAAGCTGCAGGTATATTTCTTTCTTATTACTCATTAATTACATTGTATTGCATGCCATGATGTTGAAAGGCTACCTTTTCTTTCTTGAGTTTACCAGGGTTTAGAGTGTATGTTAATATATTCTCTCTAAAACTAAGGCAGGTTTACTAATTGTGTTACCATTTACAGTCCCTGTGGGAAGATCATGACTCTGGTTCTAGAGTGGCTATGGTTAATCCCTATTTCTTTGGCTCCGACATTCCAGAATCTATTAGCAAACCATGTATTTATGAAGAGGAGGTGAGCCAAGAGACTATTGTGATGAAACTGCAAACTTGATTGGAATGTTTACTTTGGGTATGATAAGTATTGTGGAATCTTACATGTGTTGATAGTTTTAGGTAACATAAGGAACCTATATAACTGTATGAACATGCAATTATTAAATCAACAAGAAATCAATCAAAGTAACTCTTAATGCTAGTGTGGAAATCTTCTTCCAGTTATCGAGATGTGAGATTTCCCATACTTTTCTCTTCAGGTAGTATGTTTTAAAGCTTTGCTTGCAGGAGGATAGCTCCTATTGTGTTAGTTATAAATGCACAACTTTCTTGATTTGCTATTTCTGTTATCTTCTTGCAGGTATATGGTTCAAACGATGAAAAAACTGTATTGGTTTCTGCTATTCGTGGCCCTTGTGAGGTACTTCATGTTGACAAGCTTAGCGAAGAGACCATGAGAAGATGTCAGTTAGACAGTTCAGGTCATAGGTTGCATCCGATTTTCTTCTGCAGGTCTGTTTCTTACTTTCTTATCATTTTATATTTCCGATTATGTTGGTTCGTGAACATATGTATTTATTTGCAGAACTAGTTGTTATTAATAAATTATGCCCATTTATCTATGAAGTCATTTGTTTTCTATGGACTGTGGATAGGTCATTGCTCAGTGCCTGGTTTGGCTGGTTTTGTTAGTTAGGATTTTCTCCTTGGATAGTATCACATCAATGAAGCAATGGCAGATATGGGAATGGTGATTGAAAACTCAAGGACATATCACTGTGAATACCTCAATCCAAATCTGTCAATGCTTGGGTTTGGTTTATTCCTTCCTCTAGGCTCTAACTCTAATACACTGATTTAGTCTGTAGCTGTATCTTTTTGCACCTTTAAAGAAGAGAACTGAAATACATCCAAACGTTAATTATTTTTTTTCCTTTTAATGGGGAGCATTGGGACCCACCAGCTAGCATGTTATCTTTACTGTCTCATCATATGCTTCCTAGCGTCACTCAAGAGTTTTATTGCAACCCAGTCAACCTACACATCATGAAAGCGAAGACTTCATTGACCTTTTATTATTGGCATTTTATTGTCAAAGATTGTGTGGTGTTGTTCTTGGGTTTAGTGTCAATCAATGCTGGCACCAACGTCATTTCCCTTCTTGTTGCCACCCATTTATGCTTCCTATGCCAAAGGCATTAGCATCACGAGCATTTCCATCTTCCATTCTTCCCTGTTACTTCCTATGGAGTCACTTCTGGTGTCTCTTTGGTGTTACCCTTGATATACTATGACATACATAACATATGCTTCAGTAGCTTCTACCATCAGAAAAAGAAACTAATCGTTATCCTGAAACAATCCAAGGGATTTCATTGCTTCTAAATTATCTGTTTAATTAAAAAGAAACTAATCGCTATGCTGCAACATTCCAAGGATCGTTGCTGCCGTTACTAATTCTGGTTGGCCTTAATTGCTTAGTTAGATTGACTCCATTGGATGCTTACCTCAGAAGCTCTTAATCTTGCACCCTAGTTATCGTCCCCTCGGTCTTAAACTAGTCTGTTTCACCTAAAAAATATTGGTCCATTGAAGTATAAGTCACTTCAATAGTTCCACTGGCTATTTTACTTCAGTGTTGAATATGTTAGTTTGAATCTTTACAACAGGCAAGCATTGCAAATTTTGTTTAACACACGGTATTTATATGCCTTTGATGCAAAGATTCTTCATTTTTATCCTTTTTTCAAATTTTTGGCAACCATATTCATTACAAAAGTTAACAGCTTAGTACAATTAGTTACAGTAGTTGAAAGGGTTGACATAATTTTATTTAATTATTTGCAGGTGGAACTATGATGATTCAACAAGCAGTTTCTATAAAGATTACAATGGTGACTAGATGGGTTCCTGGCATTCTATGTGGACTGTACATCACGGTATCTAGCTGTTTTCCTAATGTCAAACCTAGGGAGAATCTGAAATAGCAGGTTGCTTATACATCGCCTTAATCTCAAACTTTAGTTCCTGAGAGAATCACACGCATGCCTCAATTTCTACGTTACTACTACAATGCATGTCAGTTTATAGGCCCAGTTTATAAGAGGCTTTCTATTTCTGTTTTGCAGGTGCTGTAAAGTTTTTTGGAAGAGGTGCGGAGAGAATATGTTCCTTTTTGTACCATAATATGTGCTCCTTCCTGTAATTAGGTTGAGCCTAGTTTGGAACTTCTCTGGTTGCTTGATATAGCTATGTCGTTGCTGGCTGACAAATCTGGCTGACTGATAGAGTAAAAAAGAAAAACCTACAGCCGGGGGGAAGAGCCTGACGATTTCTCATTAAGAAAAAGAGATCTAGAAAAAACCCTCAAACTTTATACCAGTGAGAATTTTTTTTCCCCTAAACCCGCCCTATAAATCCGCTCGCATGCTACTCAGCCTCTGGTACAGAGTAAGATGTTTATGGAAAATGCAGGTGGGTTTATGAAGGGAGGGTGATTCAGAGTTTGGTTGCATGGCCTGCATTCACCTGTTTCCATGTATAACATGAGTCAAAGTAAGATGTTGGGCCGATGGGAAGCAGGGGCGGCGCCAGGGGGTATGCCCCTGTATTCTAGAGCATAGACAAGATTCTGGGGAATAATATGTATACATACAATCCTCTGGTGCACAGACCAAGGAAGTAGCTAAGGACTGCTTATGAATTATTATTTTCTTTGCGGGTAAGGACTGCTTATAATTGGCTGCTGGATCGAAGATCAGACCATTAGAGCAGGGCTAATAAGCTCGCCCAGCAGCCGGCGTCTCGTTGTCCACCTCACCTGGGTTGATGAGCTGGTAGTGGCGGGCCCTACAACTATTTAATGTGCTGCATAGTTTAAGAATGATGGCTAGCCAATAAAAGACCAGGAAGCTACCACAAGTTCGTATACGTCTGCACTTCGTTAGCGTTTCGCGAGACTGCAGCTATGGGAATCTTTTCCTTCCTCTCTCCTCAGCAATTGTGCTGACGAAGCAGCTGAGACGCCCACCGTAATACGCGACATGCTTTCTCGCCAATTTCCAAAAAAACGTGTGACATGTTTTTTTTTTTAGGCATCCAAACTTTATCGTGCAGTGTGAGCATACTGCACATGGCCTGTGCGGTTGTGTTGTGCCAGCCGTCGGGGTCCAATGCGGTCTGCGATTACAACCAGAACACAAGGTCTTCTGTTTGGAGGTGAAAATGACTACATGAATTTACTGTCAGCCTGTCACGATGAGTAAATGCATATATCATAATCAGTTTGTTTACAACTTTATTAACTTTGGACATAAGCTAACGATGCATGCATGTGTCGACGTACGTATCGTGACATGCATGTATCGACGTATCGTGACTATTATATCCTATTGAGAAGGCGCGTATCACGTACGGAGTACGCCCTACATATTGTAACAAGAGTAGTATATAGGAAATCACAATGTGCATTCCTTGCATTTCAATTCCTAGGAAATTGTTCCCATTTTCCGTTGGTGCGGGGCCTCACCCAGTCACCCAACGCATGACCCTTTGCTAGCTTGAAGGCAACCCTTTGCACAGAGCCCCTTCATGCCGGGCATGGCGGCGGAGTCTCTTTCAAGTCTCTTGGACATCCACGCGGCGGCCCCGTTCTTGGTCGCAGCATTATTGGCGCTCTACATCCTGTCCGAGCAACTGTCCTACCAACGCAAAAAGGGCACCCTCCCAGGCCCCCCGCTCGTCGTGCCATTCGTCGGCAGCGTCACGCACCTGATACGCGACCAGACGGGGTTCTGGGACGCCCAGGCGGCTCGCGCCAGGGACTCCGGCGTGGGCCTCGCCGCCGACTCCTTGGCCGGGCGGTTCATACTCTTCGTGCGCGACACCGAGCTGTCCCACCGCGTCTTCGCCAACGTCCGCCCCGACGCGTTCCAGCTCATCGCCCATCCATGGGGGGACAAGATCTTCGGCGACCACAACATCATCTACAAGTTCGGCGACGACCACAAGCACCTGCGCCGCCGCATCTCCCCCTTCTTCAACCCGCGCGCCCTCTCCACAAACACCCTCCTTCATCAGCGCGTCATCCTCGCCCACCTCAGGAAATGGCTACACCACGCCGCCCACGGCGCCGCCATACCTCTGCGCGTGCCGTGCCGCGAGATGAACCTGGACGTGTCACAGGCGCTGTTCGTGGGGCCCTACCTCGATGAGACGGCGAAGGGCAGCATGCGGAGGGACTACAACCTCTTCAACGTCGGGCTCATGGCGATGCCACTGGACCTCCCCGGCTTCGCGTTCCGCCGCGCGAGGCGTGCCGCGCGGCGCCTGGCGCGCGCGCTCGCCGAGTGCGCGCGCAAGAGCAAGGCCCGCGTGCGCGCCGGGGGCACCCAGCCCGAGTGCCTCGTGGACTTCTGGATGGAGGAGACGGTGCGGGAGATCGACGAGGCCGCGGCGGCCGGGCTTCCCCGGCCGCCGCACAGCAGCGACGAGGAGATCGGTGGGTTCCTGCTCGACATCCTCTTCGCGGCGCAGGACGCGTCCACGTCCTCCCTCGTGTGGGCGGTCGCCGTGCTCGGGTCCCACCCCGACGTGCTGGGCCGCGTGCGTGCCGAGGTGGCGGAGCTCTGGTCGCCGGAGTCGGGGGAGCCGATCACGCCGGAGCAGGTGAATCAGATGAGGTACACCCACTGCGTGGCACGGGAGGTGATACGGTACAGGCCACCGGCGGCCATGGTGCCGCACGTGGCGCGGGAGGCGTTCCGGCTGACGGACCGGTACACGGTGCCGAAGGGCGCCGTCGTGTTCCCGTCGCTGTACGAGTCGTCGATGCAGGGGTTCTCGGAGCCGGAGGCGTTCGACCCGGAGCGGTTCTTCTCGGAGGCGCGCAGGGAGGACGTGGCGTGCAGGAGGAACTTGTTGGCGTTCGGGGCCGGCGCGCACCAGTGCGTCGGGAAGCGGTACGCGATGAACCACCTGGTGCTGTTCGTGGCGCTGCTCGTGTCTGTGGTGGACTTCCGGCGTGACAGGACCGAGGGGTGCGACGACCTGGTGTACATGCCGACCATCATGCCCAAGGATGGCTGCGCCACGTTCCTTAGGCAGCGTTGCAACAAGGTCCCGTCGTTCTGACCTGGTTCTCTCTCACCGTTGAAATAGATCACTTGGGTATTATTGGCCCTAGCTAGTATAGCAACCCCATTTTGCAATATTATGTATTATCCTTCTCTTGGTATGGAGCATATGGATAGATGATCAGATTTTCAATAATCACAATCAGAAGAGGAACAATAACTAACGTTTGCCACTAATGGAGCAAGCATGGCTAATTGTGGAGACAGGAGATTTCAAGCATCGATTTTGAGGCTGCAGCGGAATACTATATCATTATTTGTTAGAAGGTTGCTCTTGTCTAAGGCCTCTTGTAACGAGACCAAATTAGCAAGTCATCTTATCGTTTTTCTTACATAGAAGAGAAAGTATTGTCTCCTTCAAGAGCTAGCTAATAGTCATGGAGAAAATGTGTGGTTTGTGAGACCTAAATATGTTACTGTGGCGACTAGGATTTTTTTTAGTTGTTCAAATCAACATGTCACTTATTACAAGGAAATCCAAGTACAATTTTTATCTCGATTATACAATCTATTTAAAAAAAGATATTGCGGTGGCCAATTCATCACGAAAGACATCAATTGTCGGAGCATTGCTCTTGTACGTTGATCCATGGGACGCTAATAATGAAACAACATATTTGGTGTAGATTTTATGCATAGTAACGGTACATATTAGGCTTAATAGATTCATATTGCGATGTAGAGTCCATATGTGTAATTAGTTTTATAATTAGTCTATATTTAGTACTCCTAATTAGTATCAAAAGAATGAATGTGACATTTCGCCGACTTTCGTCAACTTTACTCCGAGGCCTGAAGCGCTTGCACTATTGGTTCATATCATTTATTTTTCCTAGCATGTGCTGTCGAAGACATTGGAAAAAATAATAAGTATTTTTATGCATACCATATTTCTAGCTTTCCTTTTGCATAACTCTTCTTGGCTACTACCACTGCCGGCAGCAGGCTGGCCATTAGCGCCCAGGCCACGGCCGGCCTGCTGGCTGGCTGGCTGCTGGCCGTTGATGCCCAAGCCACGGCCGGCCTGCTGGCTGTAGGTGCCCAGGCCAGGCCATGGGCGGTCAGCAGAGTGCCTGCCTGCTGGCTGTTGGCGCCTAGGCCACGGCCAGCTGCTGGCTGGCTGCCGGCTGGCCGCTGGTGCCCAGGCCACGGCCGGCTAGCAGGGTGCCTGCCTGTTGGCCACGGCCGCCGCCAGCCTGATCACTCGAGGCTCTGTCAGGACTCAGGGCATGCGGGATGAACAGGCTACGAAGGATTAGGGGCTGCCATGAAGATTGTGAGAGGATGAGAATTGAAACTCACCCTTAGTCCACGCAAGACTATTCTTTAAAACTCTGAACCAGAATAGAATTGAACTAAAACCTACAAGCTGAAAGCACATTCTGGCGTCGTGGTGACATGGCAAACCTTAATTGAGGGATAACAAGACCAGGCATTGCATCAACCATCCATACCCAAAAGACAACCATACAAGACCTCAAGAATATGTAATGAATACAAGAATATTGCCTCAAAACTCTGATTAAAAAATAATTCAAATTTACACAAGGTTTACTGCAAACAGTGTCATTGCTTCAAAAGCCCACACCGAACGGCTCCATTATTATCTCCAAGATTTGTGTGATAACCCCTGTATCTTACATGTATGCAGCCCTTTATCTCCATTATACCAATCTTGTACATGTACAGAAGATGCTTTTGAGAAATGTGTGGTGAAGCCAAAAGAGCTAATGAGATTCAGCAGAAGGATTTGTCAGAAGGTCCAGCGCGCGTTTCAGGTGATCCACGGCAACGGACACATCGTCAAATGCAAGAGCACCGACCGCAAATCTTGCTGACTTGTGGGCCTCGGCAATCTTCTCAACTGCTGGCTGGTAACTGCTATCGTAATTAAATTGGCTAGCTGGTGGCACAGCAGGAGGAGTAACTTGGGGTGCTTGGGGTTCAGATTCAGCATTGGAGTGATAACGTGTTGGGGCAGCAGGATTCGACGCAGGAGAGTATGATGCAGCTGCAGGACCATCACTTGCAGGATAGAAAGCAGATTGGTGAGTTTGGACAGAAGGCGATGTGCTATCCTGGAAACTTGGATATGATTGGAAGTTAGGGTAGTTATATGGGGCAGCTGGGGCTTCAGTTGAATAGTAATTTTGAGAGGTGTGCTGAGGTTCAAATGTGTAAGGTGGGGGTTGGTATGTCTGAGGATAAGCCGAAACATCTGGTTTATCATTGCTATGAGGATTGTAGCCATCATTGGAAGGGTAGTCTGTCCTGGTGTAAGGGGGTGGGGAAAAATTGGAGGGTGCTTTGTGGACCTCATTGGTAGGGTAGTCTGTGTTTGTGTAGGGGGGAGGTGAAAAATTGGGTGGTTGTTTGTGGAAATCGGAAGAATGGTAATCTGAGGGAGAGGAATAAGATTGCGATGGAGAAGGATGCTGGGATTGTGAAGGTGGTGGCGGCGAATAGGGTGACTGAGTAGAGGGCTGATCATTGAACTCTGTACTTTGTCGATGCACATTATTTCCTGGCTGCACAGCAGAAAAGCTATCCCGCCTACTAAAATCCTGTGAACACAAAGATAAATCAAGAAAATTGAAGCTATACTACATTAAAATAAACAATCTAACCATGTCAAAAATAACGTGAGGTGCAATTACTCAATAAAAGGTTGGAAATAACCTTGTCTAGATGTGGAGGTGGTGCCTCAGTGCCATGCTGCATACCGCTAAAGGACTGGCTTCGCCCCATATCCTGATCAATGGACCAAACAATACAAATAGCTGAGAAGAGTTGAATTTCAAGTCTGCAGAAAATATTGAAGCATAGCTGGTGTTTACTTTCCAGTTTAAGATATCCCCCAAACATAACTAAACAGCATGTTGAATCATTAAAGAAAGGACTGAAAGGTTAGTGGAAATCCTGAGTTCCTGACTGATGCAAGTTATAACTAAAAGTTCAGTGAGGAAAGAAAATTTTCTGCCCGCTGTGGCTGCACATTTGAAACTGAAAACATAGAGGCAAAAGGATTAAAGAACTCTCCAGAACTCAGAATGTTAGAAAAATGCCTTTGGAAGTGGGGACGGATTGTTAACATTTAAGAAGCGGGAGTGATAAATATACATAATCTAACACGCTAGATTCAAACTTTCAGCAAGGAGCATTAGGATTGGTGCTAGCACCATGGAAGCAAATTGAACTCGTATCAAGATACAAGAAAAGGAGGCAACTTCATACTAGTTACGAGTGAGGACCATGGCAATGGTCATTATGGAACCACTGCTTGTTAGGAAATTACCTGAGAAATTGTGGTGGTGCTGCCAGGTGCTTCATCTTTATCCCCACCAGGAGGACCAGCTTCAGGCTTCCGTCCTTCTTTAAGAGCTTTCCTTATATCGGCAGCCTTCCAGATGGCATATTTCTGCTTCTGCTCAATCTGCTCATGTAGCCATATAATGAAATATAAAACATGGATACATACAGTGATACAGATATATTTTCTGAACCATTCAGCACAGGCCAAAGAGTTATGTAGTAATGGATATAAACATAAACTGGCAGACACAGAATAGCCCACGTCATCAAGATTATAAAGTGATAGCTGTACTGATAAGAAATAAAATAAAATGGTATTATGGTAAACTTACATCAGGTTGAAGCTCGCCAAACTGGTTAAGGATTTCAAAGAAGATGCTAGCAGCATAGAAGGTTTTAGCAGTGTTTCTACAAAATTAATATGCCATGCATTAGCAAGGGTTTGTAATAGATGATACCACAATGACAAAAGCAGAATTAGAATTGTGCAAGATGTGATACATGTCAGCTCGTCCAGCACGGTTCTGTTTATCTGCTTTAGCAAAGACATTTAACGCGAATCCCTCCAAATGAAGGTGGTCGTCAGGCCCCAAAGTCAAGGTTTTCTTGTCCTGCAGGATGAGATAACATATTTAGGTATGGGAAATAACGTTCTAGGGTGTAAATGAAATAGTTATGCAGCTCTAAAACTCAGAAATATCTGTTCTGTGGTGAGGATAAAGAAGAAAGACAACTAATCAATCTAAATGTTTTGGTGAAAAAGCTTCAAATATGTGAAACAAAGCGCGTGTCAAAACTCATTTGTATTTGGCACATGAGTAGGCAAAATGTGATACTTCAGTACTTTGTCCTTGTTTTAATATACATACTACTGCCAATGTAGTATTAACCCTATAGGGCTATTGCGTTTTTACCCCCCTTTGATATGTAATTGTGATTTTGCCCTCATTTTCTTAACTATGTGAATTTGCCCTTATTTGTTACAAATCAGTGTGGTTTTGCCCCCAGTCGACGGTCAAAACAGGGGAAAATTCAGAACAACCACTTGACCAGGGGCAAATTCACAACAACTTGTGAATAATATGGGCAAATTCACAAAGTTAAAAGAATCTAAGGGAAAAATTACAATTGCACTTCACAATAAGGGTAAAAACACAATAATATACCCAAATAAGCTCTTTTTTCCAAGTTACGACACACATATTGCTTCAACAAGTGCTGCTAAAGGTTTAGGAAACTCTGGATTCGCAATGCAACCATTTATAACAATGATAAGAAATTACAAGGTCAATTAGCATCTAGCCATAAACATCTTGGAGACACAAGGTTACAATTACAAACAGCCAGAGACTACTTTATAATTACGTACAAATATCCTAGCCATATGGATGCCAATGCAACATAGAAATTACCATCTTCCCATCACACAGCAAAAGCTATGTATGAGTTGATATATGTTACCTCAAAGTAGAGTCAAGAACCCGTAAGCTATGGACAAAGTTTTCGAACTGCTAGAAGTTATATGTATTATAGACTGCATAGAATTTCTCCTTCCGATTCTTCAAATGCTAAGCAAAGGTGTATTTCTATATTAATGGCAGAGCATAGTGCTACAAATAGTTGTTATATATAGAAAGTTGGAAACGTTTACTAAGAGAATCGGGCACACAGCATCAAAATATTACTTTTTAATGGCTCCTGCCACAACCAACAAGCGTATCATGAATGGATCTAAAACGAAAAAAATTAACTACCGCAACTCCTTACTCCAACTGAACAGGAGAAAAGGTATCCAGATGTAAGCACGGACCTTCTCGAGCTGGTTCATGAGGGAGATAAGGATTGAGTTGGTGGTCTTGGTGCGCTCCTTCTGCGGGATCCTCAGCCCCTTCTCCATCGCGAAGAGCCGACCTGTCCGGAGCCGCAACGAATCCAAATCGAATCAAAACCCTAGCCAATCGGCCTGCGACTAGGAAGGAACCCCCGGAGGAGGGCGGAGCAGCGAGCACTCACAGTAGTAGGCGACGAGGGGCTCGTGCTTCTGCAGCTCGTCGGCGCGCTGCAGGTAGGGAAGCAGCCCCTTGGCGGGCTCCGCGTCGCTCCCCATCGAGGCGGGAGGTTCCGAAGCGATGCTGCCGGCACGGATCGCCGGGGGACGGAGGTCGCGGCGGTGGTGCGGGGGCGGCGGGAGGTGGCGGGATTCAGAGGCGGCGGATTGGTTTTGGTTTGATTTGGGTGAGGAGTCGTTGCAGTAGCTGCTTCGTCGGGATGGAAACGGGGGAGAAGCGAAGAAGCTTCTTCCAATCGTGGGGGTAATTTTCGGTGGAGATACCTGAGGTTTCTGCGCGTTTGCAACTAAGTCCTCTCGCGGTGGAAGGTGGCGGCGCTCGGCCGTCCGATCCCACGATGAGCGGTCCGCGCAAGACGGCGATAAAATAGAACCGCCCGCTGTTTCCTTATCGCAGCGAGCAGCGTTTGAACCGCGGTTCCACGAGTGCGTCTACACCGCTACGCGTCATCTCGCCAGTTCGCCAGCGTCCGGATCGATTCTATTTGGAAAATTTGTTTATTCATCTTCACGAGCAAAAGTATTTTTTTTCAAATCAAATAATACAGACGACGCTTACGTATATACACGCACACTTGCCCCTATAAACATACATACACAATCCTAACCCTAGAGCACAACCAAAAGACTGGGCCGGCAAATCCTTAAAATTAACGAAGTCACCACGGGCCTGTCGCTATCGACGGGCACGTCGCCACCAAAAGACTAGGCTGGCGAATCCTCGAAATTGACAAAGTCACCAGAGACGCCTCGCTATCGACGTGTGCGTCGCCTATCAGTGAAAAAATACGTCGGTTAAATTCTAAAATAAATCCAGAAAAATACGAGCACTCGTGCCTTAAATCCTAGATAATTCTGGAATAAATCCAGAAAAATAAAAGTACGAACAAAGCCCACAATATAAAATGCCAACTCATTAAATTTGTTAACAATATACTATTTATTTATTTTGCATGTAACTTGGTTGTATAAATTATTCAAATGTAAATTAAATGTGTGCTTATTCAATATTCTTTTATGTTTAGTTGGGTAACTTCTTTTAGTAGCAATTTTTCCAAATCTTGCCGTAGAAATACCGTCAAGAACATTAGTGATTCTTGCCGCAGAAATACTCTCAAGAACATTAGTGATTGACTCAATTTTTTGGCCAATACAGTCCCTAATGCCAATACTCTGGTTGAATTTGGAAAATACCTATTACTAATAATATGATGGTAAAGGCATGGGATAGAAATCTGTTGACACAAAAATCGGGAAAGACCTTCACGTGCTAGCACACGAAATCAGCTGTGGCCGATGGTGCAGGACGTGCCAGTCAATCTGACCTGTTGATTGACAAGGAAAATCGGACATTAATGTTACGGCGAAATCGGCTGGGTTTCCGATTTAGCGATGAAGACTAGATCGGAAACGGATTCCGATCTACAATAAAGAAACGGCTAGATCAGCCGATTCCGATGCAAAGCAGAGTAAGATTACTAAAACATAACTTAACAAGCTAAGCAGAGCAACACTTAGAATAGTTCTAAACGGCTATATCGGATCCAATAATGAAGTATAAATAACAGCCGATCAAAGCCTATTCTAAGCTGGATAGAGGTTGAATAAAATCTAAACGAAGTAACAGCGATACGCTGGTTACTAAAACCTAGATACTTATTCGATAACTGTTGAATAACTTAAACGAAGCAACAGCGATACACCGGTTGCTAAAGCTTAAGGATTATTCGGTAAAAGACGGAACTTACGAGGCAAGCCCTGAGATCTGATCACCCTTGGCGTGCTCGAAGAACTCGTGAAAAGAAAATAGCGAAGTCGCCGACAATTGTAAGATGCGAAAAAAATGTAAAGGTTTGTTTGATATTGGTGTGTACAGACTTCCATGACCACGCAGGGTCGACTTTAATACCCTGATAACAATAACTCCTAGACATATACGACAAACTTACTTGACGCAAAAGAAAAGGTCTTTATTACAACCATTTACGACTCAAACTCTACAAAAATAACCGACTCTTTATTTCGGTCCTTCTATAAGCTTAACCTGGTAACCTCCCAGGATTCCTTCACGCCATCATCCTCTTCTCCGATTCTAACTCTCATCGGATTCTGATTCCGGCTCAAACTGTCCTTCTCATCGGACTCCGATTCCGATTTGTTCTGCTCCTTTCTTCGGTCTCCGATTCCAACATTGTACCTATACTTCTCTTTTGGCACCAGGGTTACCTGTTAAAATCCGGTGCCAACACATGCCCCCTAGTTTCGCGGAAGAATCCGATCCTGAGTCGAAACTATTTGATCCTTATCTTTAGGTCAAACATTTTAGGTCAAACACCTTCTCTTTCCTCTTTTACCCCTGACGAAACCTATATAAGGTCAACCCTTTCGTCTTCCTCATTCATCTTCCTCCTTCAGCCGCCGCCGCTTCGTCTTCCTCTGCCCCCATCCTCGAGTCACCGAGCACAAGTGACCTTCGGCCAGAACCAATTTCTTGAAGACTTCTTCAACCTCCTCCATGGCATCCCTTTCAGAAATCCCCGAGGTAAGTTTTCCACCCAGTCTTTTTAGATCAAGATCCATTTTACTCTTGTCAGATCTATTCTTACTAGTAATGCATTTTTCCTTAGGCCGTCCGCAGTAGCATTATTATCCCAATAGCAGATAAGCCGGGTCTTGCCATACTAGGTCCAGTAGGCTCTCAAGATCCCACTGACTTCATCAACCAAGAAACGCAAAGGCTTCCTTACAAATCTTTCGATTCAGAACACGACTGGAGCAATGCTTTCAGGTAATGCTTTCAGGTCATGGCCAACCCTTACCACTGGATGGAGGACTTGGTATAAAAGGGTTGCCAAATCCAAAATAGATGAATGGGAATCTTATGACCTTCGCCAATGTATTGCTCTCTCTCTGGCTGACATGGAACGAAACGAGCCTTTGCTAGCTGCCGCTTCATATTTCTGGTCTGATGCTCTGAATGCCTTCCTCTTCGGCCAAGGTCCGATGACTCCTACCTTAACCGATATACTGATGCTCACCGGTCTGAACATATCGGAATCGGACAAGACCTTCCTCATTCCCTCCAAAGCCACTCACAAGATTGATACCAAACAAATAGGGGGTTGGAAGGGATACATAGAAAAGTATTCCAAAGCATCAGGTCCTATGGATGCAAGAGAACATTCAGCTTTCTTGAATATGTGGTTGGAGCACTTCGTCTTTTGTGGGAAGACAGTAGGCCCATCAATCCACTATCTCCGATTAGCAGAATATTTAGCCGCAGGCAACAATTTCTCATTCGGAAAACATCTTCTTGGATCAGTATACAAGCTTCTTCATGAGGTTTCTATCCGATTGAGGTCCAAGCAACAAGTCGGACATCTTGGAGGTCCATGGTGGTTCGTCAACCTCTGGCTAAACATGCATACGCAGAAACTGCTAGAGGTCTCAGTGATTAACAAGGTATTCCCCGCCGATCAGCTGAATGACGAAGAAGCTGAAGATCGGCGATGTATGTCCTTTGGCGAGGCTGCCTCAGGTTACCCTGGAGAACGGCTCCCTTCTACTCGCACAGCCGAGTACTTTAGGGGATTCTACAATGGTTTTAAGGAAGAATCTATGCCTTGGCATGTGTATTCCGATCCTGATCATCACTTCAAACTTCCATTCAAGTTCCGATTTGACGATATCGATACAGATGAGGATAGCCAAAAGAACTTCAAGGAAATCATTATCCCCCGAATACTCCCTGCAGACATGTTTATGGGGAAAAAGCAGTAGTCTTTTGAATACTATCATCCATCACTGGCTGCTCGTCAAATCGGATTTGGCCAAGGGCCAATTTCCTTGTATTTGTCCGATATGGTGAAGCCCAGAGACATAGTCCCCTCGGGCATAGCATATGATAGACTGATAAGTTTATCACCTTCTCGGGAAACCATAGATCTATCCCTGTGGAAATTCTCAAGCTTCACCACGGCCTCATTCAAAACATGGTGGCAAGAATGGAGGAATCACCTCTTCAGCCAACCTGCTCAGGGCTATTGCATAATTCTCAACCCCGACTTCGAAACCAGCGATCAGGTAAAAACTCCACACTTAATCATTCCTCTTTAGTCACTGATTACTTTGTTTTTAACCTCGTTTTCTCTTTCTATCTTTGATTACAGGAAGTAGCAATAAATCTTCCTTCGATTAGCAATAGTGGCCGTCCGATTGAATATATGCCTCCCTCAGACAATCCTTACATCGGGAGTTCCAGTCCATCCGTGATGGATGTCGCTACTGGTCGGAACAAGAAATCGCCCAAGAGCATTCCTTTATCTATGCAACAAGGCGCTAGCTCTTCCAAACAGCCGAAGAAAAAGGCTCAAGAAACTTTCTCTTCTAGGATTAGCCAAGAAGAAATCAAGCCATCGGAGTTACAGGGCACGCCTTCAACGATAATCAGAGAAAAACGCAAGCTGGCTTTATCAAAGACACTTTCGAGGAAAATACCAAAAGTTGTCCGAAAAATCTCAGCTTCAGAGGCTGCCAGGCGTATATCAAAGGCACGCTCAAGTATCGGTGGCTCATCATCCATCCCTGAAGCTGACACACCAAATCCGATTCAAGAAAATCCATCGGGTACTGCAGCAACAACTACATCGGAACAGGTAAGCACATCTCCGACCTGTTGTAACTTTATTATTTCTCGATCTAACTTTATGTGTAAACAGCCACCTTCCCAGGCTCATGAACCAAGTCAAATGGGAACTGCCCCAACTTCTTCTTCACTACCGACTCCTCCATCGATTAGCGTTCAACCAATTCAAGTCTCGGAATCGGCTCAAGAAACCATAGTAAGGACGATTCTTAAAATCTTTACCATTGCGAACGTTAACTTACTCCATTCCTTATATCCAAATTTTTATGCTTAGGAACGAACTGCAATTGCTTTTATCAGAACAGCAATCGGTCTTTCTCAACCGACTCAGTTTGATGAAGTTAACTTGAAGCAGGTAACTTCCTCTCTTCGTCAACCTTTTTTTTATATATATAAGAAGACAATATCTGATTCTTACTTTTCTTTCTTAGGCACAAGATTCTCCAACTCCCAGTGCCCTTGCAGCAGAACTGGTCGGTCCCTCTATCGCAGAATCAGCTCCAAGCTCCGATCTGATCAAGCTTTATCTTGAAGAAATGCTGAGTCACTTGAATACTGAAATCGGACAACTCGTGAAGAACGTTGATCCTGTCCGATCAGTTTTCAAACACTTGCAAGGCCGGATACCTGAGTCAATGGAAGAAGTTCTTTTTCCAGCTGCTTTCATAGAATTCAACTACTACCAGGTGGTCAAGGCCCAGAAGAGATTGTCCGATCGAGCCGAGTTTGACAAATCCTCCAAAGACCAAGAGCAAATCGAATCGGACATTGAAGGCTTAGCAACCCAAATCGGACAAATGAAGCAAACCCAGGAAGCTCTAGAGAAAACCAAGTCCGATTTGGAGTCTCAACGTGAAGCCCACATGCAAGCTATAGCCAAGATTGATGCGGAGCTGGAAACTGTAGAAGCCAACCTGCAGCAAATCCCAGGGGCATTGACAACCTTTGAGCAAAATAAGCAAGTCCTTATTCGAAAGGTTGATCACTTGAAGAGAAACTTGAAGCCGATTGAGGGTTCAGCTGAGGAAGATCGGAAAGCTATTTCCGATGTAGATGTCATTCGCCTGCACGCGATTAAAGCGATCCAAGACTTCCTTGGGTCGTTGTAAAACTTATTCCGATAACATCTTTTGCAATGTAATATATTCTCTGAGATTACCAAACTATTCTGCATATATTAATCTTTGACCCATCTTTCGACAGATCCCTGCTAAGTCTGTATCGTATTTATTGTCTTTAACCAACGTGATCGGCTTTTACAGCGAATCTTCTGAAAATATCAACTTTTGACCAAAAATGCATTGGTCTTCGCACCCATCCATATCACAAATTGAATGCTCTGAATCGGGTAGTTAGATCTTTTAACTATAAATAAAATCGTATGCAGAAAACCACATTACACTTCTTGCAGTCAAACATGGCATCTTCATCCAACGAGGTACAAAATAATTCTCTTTCTTTGTTATATTATTGATTAAAGCAAGCTAATATTTCCAACTTTCATATTCAACAAAGGCTTGAGCTCATCATCACTCAGCTTCAGTCTGGCACTCCCCTTTCTTCCAATCATCGGCTTTTCTTGCCTACCCACAAATATGAGGTTATGAACTTACTCCCTGAAGGCCTTACTTCAGTGTCATCTTTCATCCATGTCCAAGGATCCCCGGGTGATAATATATCCAAGTTTCAACGCCAAATTCATAATCTTGAAGACACCTTGAATAGAGAACAATCCCGACTCATCCATTTACAGAGTAGAAGAGATCGACTTTTGGAAGAAACCCACACAATCAACCAATCCATATCTAGGTCTGAAGCCAATATTAACCAGATTCATATGTCTCTTGATTCTAGAAATCAAATTGTGGAGAACCATGAGCGTCATGAGTCTCGCATGCAAGCTATCCAGACAATTCAAAATTTTCTGAACACCCTGTAATGTTTTATATTTTTGCCCTAAGGGCGATGCATAACGCATCGGTCATGTATCCTTGAATATGTAATGAATTATTTTCACTTATTTTTTCTGCTACAGGCGATATTCTGTATCGGCTATGATATGTTCTGATTCTCCAAAAATCGGCTCATGCATCAACCCAAATACTGGGATAATATTTATTCAAGTATTTTCCATTCAGAGTTCGAGAAAACTCTTCTCCTTCCAAAGTCTCCAATATATATGCATTTCCTGGAGCACACCGATTTATTCGATACGGACCTTCCCAAGTCGGAGACCATTTACCGAATTTAGAATCTTTAGACCCAATCGGCAAGATTAGAACAATCCCGACTCATCCATTTACACAGTAGAAGAGATCGACTTTTGGGAGAAATCCACACAATCAACCAATCCATATCTAGGTCTGAAGCCAATATTAACCAGATTCATATGTCTCTTGATTCTAGAAATCAAATTGTGGAGAACCATGAGCGTCATGAGTCTCGCATGCAAGCTATCCAGACAATTCAAAATTTTCTGAACACCCTGTAATGTTTTATATTTTTGCCCTAAGGGCGATGCATAACGCATCGGCCATGTATCCTTGAATATGTAATGAATTATTTTCACTTATTTTTTCTGCTACAGGCGATATTCTGTATCGGCTATGATATGTTCTGATTCTCCAAAAATCGGCTCATGCATCAACCCAAATACTGGGATAATATTTATTCAAGTATTTTCCATTCAGAGTTCGAGAAAACTCTTCTCCTTCCAAAGTCTCCAATATATATGCATTTCCTGGAGCACACCGATTTATTCGATACGGACCTTCCCAAGTCGGAGACCATTTACCGAATTTAGAATCTTTAGACCCAATCGGCAAGATTAGAACAATCCCGACTCATCCATTTACAGAGTAGAAGAGATCGACTTTTGGGAGAAATCCACACAATCAACCAATCCATATCTAGGTCTGAAGCCAATATTAACCAGATTCATATGTCTCTTGATTCTAGAAATCAAATTGTGGAGAACCATGAGCGTCATGAGTCTCGCATGCAAACTATCCAGACAATTCAAAATTTTCTGAACACCCTGTAATGTTTTATATTTTTGCCCTAAGGGCGATGCATAACGCATCGGCCATGTATCCTTGAATATGCAATGAATTATTTTCACTTATTTTTTCTGCTACAGGCGATATTCTGTATCGGCTATGATATGTTCTGATTCTCCAAAGATCGGCTCATGCATCAACCCAAATACTGGGATAATATTTATTCAAGTATTTTCCATTCAGAGTTCGAGAAAACTCTTCTCCTTCCAAAGTCTCCAATATATATGCATTTCCTGGAGCACACCGATTTATTCGATACGGACCTTCCCAAGTCGGAGACCATTTACCGAATTTAGAATCTTTAGACCCAATCGGCAAGATTAGAACAATCCCGACTCATCCATTTACAGAGTAGAAGAGATCGACTTTTGGGAGAAATCCACACAATCAACCAATCCATATCTAGGTCTGAAGCCAATATTAACCAGATTCATATGTCTCTTGATTCTAGAAATCAAATTGTGGAGAACCATGAGCGTCATGAGTCTCGCATGCAAACTATCCAGACAATTCAAAATTTTCTGAACACCCTGTAATGTTTTATATTTTTGCCCTAAGGGCGATGCATAACGCATCGGCCATGTATCCTTGAATATGCAATGAATTATTTTCACTTATTTTTTCTGCTACAGGCGATATTCTGTATCGGCTATGATATGTTCTGATTCTCCAAAGATCGGCTCATGCATCAACCCAAATACTGGGATAATATTTATTCAAGTATTTTCCATTCAGAGTTCGAGAAAACTCTTCTCCTTCCAAAGTCTCCAATATATATGCATTTCCTGGAGCACACCGATTTATTCGATACGGACCTTCCCAAGTCGGAGACCATTTACCGAATTTAGAATCTTTAGACCCAATCGGCAAGATTAGTTTTCATACCAATTCTCACTGAGAAAATTCCTTAACTTTGATCTTCTTGTTATACCATCTGGCGATACGCTCCTTATTAGCCTCTAGATTTTCAAGGGCTTTTAAACGATATCGAGTTAAATCCTCTAACTCATCTTTCATAATGATTGAGTATTCATCGGCAGTTAGCTTATTTTGAAACTCAACACGTCTAGAGCCGATTTTTAACTCCCAAGGCAAGACAGCCTCATGTCCATAAACCAATTGATAAGGTGACATTTTAATTGCACCGTGATAAGCCATCCGATACGACCATAATGCTTCATGTAGCACAGTATGCCATCTTCTGGGAGACTCATCAATCTTTCTTTTTATCAACTTGATCACACTTTTATTAGAGGCCTCTGCTTGACCATTCGCCTGAGCATAATAAGGAGAAGAATTCAATATTTTAATCCCCATGCTTTCAGCAAATTCTCCAAATTCCCCTGAAGTAAACATAGTTCCCTGATCGGTCGTAATTGTCTGAGGAATACCAAACCGATAGATAATATGCTCCTTAACAAAATCCACCATATTAGTTGATGACACAATTTTCAAAGGAATTGCTTCAACCCATTTAGTAAAGTAATCAGTTGCCACTAACACAAACTTGTGTCCTTTACTTGATGCAGGGTTAATTTGTCCGATTAAATCAATGCCCCATCCTCGAAAAGGCCAAGGCCTTAAAATCAGATTCATAGCAGACGCAGGAGCCCTTTGAACATTCCCAAAACGCTGACAGTCCTGATATCCCTTGTAATATTTAAAACAATCTTCAAGAATTGTAGGCCAAAAATATCCATTCCTTCTGATCATCCATTTCATCTTGAAAGCCGATTGATGCGCTCCATATACCCCTTCATGGATTTCTCCCATTAATACCTTAGCTTCCTCCGATCCAATACATTTGAGCAAAACCCCATCAATCGTCCGATAATTAAGATCATCTTCGAGTATAACATACTTCACTGCCTGAATCCTTATCTTTCTTTCAACTTTCTTTGATGAATCTTTCAAATATTCATAAATCCCTTTTCTCCAATCGGAATCTTCTAACTCTAGATTTCAAACCTCTCTAATCGGACGATAACTAGATGCTCCTTGAGCCAATCGGTTAGCTTCCCCATTATGATATTTGGGAATATGTTCAATCCTGACAAGTCTGAATTCTTTTAACAACTGGAGACACTCATCATGATATATCTTCAAAATATCATCGTTACATTCATATTCTTCCATCAATTGCTTTACTACCAATAGAGAATCTCCGAATATCTCAATTGCATCAGCCCTGATCTCTTTGAGTAATTTGATACCTTTAATAACAACCCGATATTCTGCTTGATTATTGGTGGCTTCTTTCTCAATCGGAAAAGAGAATTCAAAGCTTGCCCCCCGAGGCGAGATCAACACAATTCCGATTCCAGAGCCAGCTCCACAAGAAGATCCATCAAAAAACAAAGTCCATGGAGCAACTTCTACTAATCCAATCTCTGGACCACAATGATGAGTGACAAAATCGGCCAAAACTTGCCCCTTGACTGCTTTCAACGATTCAAAGCGTAAATCAAACTCTGAAAGAGCCAAAATCCACTTTCCGATTCTACCATTTAAAATCGGCAGTGACAACATGTATTTTATGACATCATCTTTACTGACAACTATGCACTCAGCCGATAGTAAATAATGTCTGAGCTTGGTACAGGAAAAGTATAGACACAAGCATAGCCTTTCAACCGGAGAATATCTTGTTTCTGCATCCAAAAGCCTTCTGCTCACAAAGTAGATAACACGCTCTTTTCTTTCAAATTCTTGAATAAGGGCCGATCCGATAGAAGAATCATCTACCGATAAATATAATTTAAACGGCTTATTTTTCTGAGGAGGAACTAAAACAGGAGGAGACACCAAATAACTCTTGATCCGATCCAAAGCTTCTTCCTGCTCTTTTCCCCAAACGAACTCATGATCGGCCTTCAATTTGAATAAAGGTGTAAACGGCATAATCCTCCCAGAGAGATTAGAAATAAATCTTCTAATAAAATTAATCTTGCCGATCAATGATTGAAGTTTAGTCTTATTTTCCGGAGCCACAATCTTATTGATAGAACCTATCAAGGTTTGACTAATCTCAATTCCTCTTTCATGAACCATAAATCCCAGAAATTGACCAGCAGAAACCCCAAATGCACACTTCATCGGATTCATCTTCAAGCCATGTCTCCTTGTGCACTCCAGGGTCTTGCGTAAATCGGCTAAATGTTGTTTATAGCTTTCCGATTTAACCACCACATCGTCAATGTAAATTTCAACAATCTTGCCGATAAGTTCATGGAAAATATAATTCATAGCACGTTGGTATGTAGCTCCAGTATTTTTCAAGCCAAAAGTCATGACTACCCATTCATATAAACCAACATGTCCCGGACATCGAAAAGGAGTCTTATGAATATCTTCTTCAGCCATAAAAATCTGATTATAATCAGCATTACCGTCCATGAAGCTTATGACTTTGTGTCCTGCTGCAGCATCAATTAATAAATCGGCAATAGGCATTGGGTATCCGTCCATTGGAGTCGTCTTATTAAGATTCCTGAAATCAATGCAAACACGCAATTTCCCATTCTTTTTATATACAGGAACCACATTAGAAATCCACTCAGCATATCAACATTGCCTAATGAATTTTGCTTCAATCAACTTTGTAATCTCGACCTTTATGTCAGGTAATATTTTAGGATCACATCGTCGAGAATCTTGCTGATGTGGCTGATATCCTGGCTTTATAGGCAATCGATGTTCAACAATAGATCGGTCTAAACCAGGCATTTCATAGTATTCCCAAGCAAAACAATCTTTAAATTCCCTTAACAAAGAGGTCAATTCTTTCTTGTACTCAGGATCTAATTTTGCACTAATGAATGTCAGCCTTGGTTTATCACCATCTCCTAAATCTATTTTTTCTAGTACATCGGCCGACGTGAAACCATATCCTAGCTTCCCTTCATCTTCTTGAAGAAATTCATCCATCAGGACGATTCTTCCGAGCCGACTGCTTGGATCGGCTGTAGATCGAAATCGGCCACTCTGAGGAACTCAGTATCCAAAACTCTTCCCGATATACACATCACTTGTTCATAATTCCATGGCTGCGCTTCTGCAATGGCTATGCTGTATGATGCATCTGCTTTGACAACTTCTAATGTATCCTCAATCCATTGAACCAAACATTGATGCATAGTTGATGGAATGCAACAATTAGCATGGATCCAATCTCTCCCCAGCAATAGGTTATATGATCCTTTGCCATTGACCACAAAGAAAGTAGTAGGTAAAGTCTTACTTCCAATAGTCAATTCTACGCATAGTGCCCCCCGAGCCGGAGAAACCTTTCCTTCATAATCTTTCAGCATCATATCTGTCTTGATCAGATCATCTTCACCTTTGCCGATTTTGCGAAAAACGGCATATGGCATCAAATTAACAGCTGCTCCACCATCAACCATCATCCTGGTCATTGGTATATCATCAACATGCCCTTTCAGAAACAAAGGTTTCAAGTGCACCCGCTCTTTTTCTTCTGGCTTTTCAAAAGTCGCTTGCATTGGTTCTAAGTTTAATTGAGCCATTGCTTCTTCCACCTCAAAATCTTCTTCATCACTAACCGACGCCATGAATTCCCTTGGTAGCATGAAAACCATGTTAACATCGGCTGCATTATCATCTTGAGCACGTTGTTTAGGACGCCATACTTTAGATGACACCTTTTTGCTCCTCAAAAGTTGACGCGACTTTTCTTCTTGAATCTCATCAAATCGGAGCCTTTGCAATCTCCTTTTCTGTGACTTCGTAACTCCATCTGGGCACCACCTTGGTTGAGGTATTTTAACTTCTCGATAGATATTCCGATCCCGGTTTGGCAGAGGTTCTTCATCAGAAACCAAATTATTAGCACGCTCTTCTAATTTTCTGCTCGTAATCGGCTTATTTCCCAACCGATCATATACACTCTGCGTGCCTCCAATTCTTTCATGAACTGGAGTACGCCGATATTCTTCATCTCTATCTCGAATGATCGGCCGACGCTCCCTATCTTCAAATCGGGGCCTTTTGAATGACCTATCACTTCCATAGCCTCCATTGCACTCTGGGCAATCATCTGGAGACGGCAACTTGATTCACTCTTCCCAGCAGTAAACGAAAAAAGGACATCTCCAATGATCTTCATGCCGATACATCCTTTCCTCTTCCTGCCTTGTTCTTTCTTGTTGACGTTGATATTTCTTGATCAACCCTTGAGAAGTAACACGTCTTTGAGGATTTCTGGGATAATCATTCTTTTCCATCTTTCCTTTATCGTTTAAGTCAGAAGCAGAAATTTGCACTCTAGGATCAACAACCCATTTTTCTTTTGCAAACTCTGATGTCAAAAGCTTTGTCTGCAAAGCATTTCCTTTGACTGGCTCTACCATGTTCACTGGAAAAGGATGCCCATCAATTTTCATTGGCTTGATGGCTTAGAAGGAATCTCAAATTGCAACTTTCCTTGCTCAATTGCCGATTGAATTTGGTTTCTGAAAACCTTGCAGTCATTGGTATTATGAGAAGTAGCATTATGCCATTTCCAATATGTCATCTTTCTGAGCTCTTCTGTAGATGGAATACTATGATTGGCCGATAATTTGATCATTCCTTCTTTAAGCAGCAAATCAAAAATTCTATCAGCCTTGGTAACGTCAAAACCAAATCTTTCCGATTCTTTCGTACCAAATGGACAAGCAATCGGCTTCTTATTTTTTACTCATTCTGCCAAGCCGATTTCTTTATCCTCATCGGAATCAGAATCGGAATCAGAACTATACCCAAGGTAATTTATTTTCTTATGATAAGGTCGCTTCTGCTCATACATCCGATTCTCATGCCTTGACATTCTTTGCACAATATGGCTTAAACTTTCAAACTCCTGAGCATCATACTTCTCTTTCAAATAAGGAAGTAAACCATCAAAAGCCAACTGTGCTAATTGGGAATCTGTCAAGTTTAATCCGTAGCATCTATTTTTGTCTCCCTGATTTTCTGAATAAAATTTGCCACCGATTCATCATTCCTTTGCTTCAAGCTTGTCAAATCAGTAATAGTCTTCTCTTGAACATCAGCAAAGAAATATTGATGAAAATGCTTCTCCAGGTCAGACTAGTAAATAGTTGAATTTGCTGGCAAAGTCATAAACCATGAGAAAGCCGGTCCAGATAGAGAACTTGAAAATAATCGGACCCTTAATGCATCGGTAGCAGCAGCCACTCCACATTGCACTAGAAATCTATTGACATGCTCAATAGTGGATACATCATCGTTACCAGAAAATTTGGTAAAATCAGGGATCTTGTAACGATGAGGATAAGGTAACGAATCATAAGCAGGTGGATAGGGAGTTCTATACATCACATGTTGAGTCTTGGGCTTCAATCCAAACTAATTTTGCATTATTTCAGCAATTTGAGCTGCCCAATCTACTTGATTTGCTCCCTGTGCTATTTCTTGCACTGGCTGAGGCGCTCTTGCTATCTCTTGACTTGGCTGAATCGGCCTTGCATATCCAGTTGGTGCCGATTCATTTTGCCTAGATGGCTCTGGTTGACGAATCATATTCCCTGAAAATACATTCTGGTTGGACATTTGACCCTGGCCTTGATGTTGAGTATTGCGATATACTTCCATAGCTGACGTCGTACCATGTGGTTCTGACTGATTCGGCATATTCATATTAGGTGCTCTTACCGATTCTAGTCTTGGAGTCCAAACTTGATGTATAATTCCTTTTTCATCAACTAGTACCCAATTAACTCCATCAGTATGCGGTACCCATGCCATCTTTGGCTCCTCAGGTTGAGTCCTCTGATTTGATTTAGGAGAAGTCACGAAATATTTAGGAGGCATCCCTAATCCTGTTTTAGGATCATATCCTTTGAAAAATTCTTCTCCCTTTGACACCGATGGTATCGGCGATGACGTGGTAAAAACCACTGAGCTGTTTGTTGGAATATGAATCTGAGGCATAGTTACTGCTGTTGTTGTTGGAAAACCACCTTGCATAATCGGCCTAGATTCCGATTGTGTCTGTCCGATCGGCTGATCGGATGTCGAACCATTGAACACCTGAGAAAATGCATTCTTTGCAGCCCTTGCTTGAACATCTTTTGCTGAGGTGTCAACTTCAAAAGGAAGAAGTTGTTGGTATGCTGGGCCTTTAAATTGAAGATCAACTTCACGCAATGAGCGAATCACTTGGTTATGTAATTCATTACCTAAAACCCTGCCTTGATTTGCAAAAGCATGATGGACTGCTTCATTTATCAACTCATTTATCATTCCAGGTGTCTCGGCTATCTTGACTTCATGAGGTAACGGAAATTCAGTTTTCTTGATAGCTTGGCCTCGTTTAGTAGTACTGAATGACTTTAAGCATAACAGTTCAAAATCTTCAACTGCTCTTGCCATGTCAGCTTTCTGCTCGTCAGTGAGATCTTCTTTAGTGGTATCAATGACATTCTGAGGTCCAACGTCAAAACGACCACCTTCCTTCTTTGACATGATTGAAGTTGTTGGTCCCACTGGGCGTGCCAAAAGTGTGTTGACGCAAAAATCGGGAAAGACCTTCACGTGCTAGCACACGAAATCAGCTGTGGCCGATGGTGCAGGGCGTGCCAGTCAATCTGACCTGTTGATTGACAAGGAAAATCGGACGTTAATGTTACGGCGAAATCGGCTGGGTTTCCGATTTAGCGATGAAGACTAGATCGGAAACGGATTCCGATCTACAATAAAGAAACGGCTAGATCAGCCGATTCCGATGCAAAGCAGAGTAAGATTACTAAAACATAACTTAACAAGCTAAGCAGAGCAACACTTAGAATAGTTCTAAACGGCTATATCGGATCCAATAATGAAGTATAAATAACAGCCGATCAAAGCCTATTCTAAGCTGGATAGAGGTTGAATAAAATCTAAACGAAGTAACAGCGATACGCCGGTTACTAAAGCCTAGATACTTATTCGATAACTGTTGAATAACTTAAATGAAGCAACAGCGATACACCGGTTGCTAAAGCTTAAGGATTATTCGGTAAAAGACGGAACTTACGAGGTAAGCCCTGAGATCTGATCACCCTTGGCGTGCTCGAAGAACTCGTGAAAAGAAAATAGCGAAGTCGCCGACAATTGTAAGATGCGAAAAAAATGTAAAGGTTTGTTTGATATTGGTGTGTACAAACTTCCATGACCACGCAGGGTCGACTTTAATACCCTGATAACAATAACTTCTAGACATATACGACAAACTTACTTGACGCAAAAGAAAAGGTCTTTATTACAACCGTTTACGACTCAAACTCTATAAAAATAACCGACTCTTTATTTCGGTCCTTCTATAAGCTTAACCTGGTAACCTCCCAGGATTCCTTCACGCCATCATCCTCTTCTCCGATTCTAACTCTCATCGGATTCTGATTCTGGCTCAAACTGTCCTTCTCATCGGACTCCGATTCCGATTTGTTCTGCTCCTTTCTTCGGTCTCCGATTCCAACACTGTACCTATGCTTCTCTTTTGGCACCGGGGTTACCTGTTGAAATCCGGTGTCAACAAAATCACATTAATACCCATGGAAGATGTGAATCATAAGGTCAATCTCAGTGGAGACTTCATGGGTAATAAATATAGTGTCATGTAGACAATTTTGGTGATGTGGCAGTGTATTAATGAAGAGAGAGGTGAAACGAGTTTCATACGGATGAAACTCTCTATACATAGTTACTTAGACATCTTGTGTCTTGCATGTCATAAAAAATAACAATAGATGAAACTATACATTGAGAGACGTTTCATCCTAGTTTCAAACATTTTTAGATAACGTGTCATTCCACGTAATCGTGTGAACTTGGATTAAGACTGGCCTAAGTGCGTACGCAGTACGCGACGCGTGCAGTGTATCAGTGTGGACGACGTAGGAGTGCACGTTAGGCTTCTAAATTAACAATCCTTGCTGGGACTGCATGGTTGCTACGGAGAAAACTTCTTGATCATAGATACTGAGTAGTGAGATACATGCTGATGCATGGTTATCTACCTCTTTTAGCTCGAAGTTGGTAGGGCGTATAATCCGTACAGTGATAAATCACACAAAAAAAGTAGTAAACGGCGAGAGCCTGTCACTAGAGCATTTGGGAGGGTAATCAACAAATGGAGGGAGTTGTTCTAAAAAGAAAAACGTTTGGGAGGGTAATCAAACTTAATTATTATATTATACTTTTAAGCTTTTTGTTAAATTTTTTTTGTAATGTCGATAGTAATATTTTTTACTTAAGTCTATATCAGTCATCAAAATTTAAAATGTGGAGTGAAGATGGGGTCACATGCATAAAATTGTCTATATTACGTGTGTTGATGGCGAAATACATGCATACATTGATAAGTTCATGGATCCATTTGCATATTTTGCTACTTGTTAAACCAAAATAATACAATTTTATAAGTTGCTGTATGGAGGACATAATTTAATTTACTCTTTAAAAATTACTCGACTTTGAAACGTTAAGGATAGGACGACTTCCGATCATTCTGAGAAAACTAAGGAAATGGAAAGAAGAATATGAGCTGGGCGCCAGATGATGTGGGGAGTCACGGGGCGTTGCAGCTTTTACACTTACACCACAGGCCCATGAGCCGGCCGTTTAGTTTTTTTGGGCCTCATTTCGGTCGTCGCGTTTGGTGTCGCTGTTGACCGTTGTCGTCAGGATGGTGGATTCAATGACGAAATAGTCCGATCCGAGCTGAGAGGCCTCAGCTGCCCTGTTGGAGCAGAAGATTACTGTCAGTGTCACGCTGTATTTGCATGTAATCTTTACGCTTCACCTCGCAGAGGCTTTTCTGACGTCCCACCTCCCTTTCCTTTCCCCGGATCCTCCTTTACCATGGTATAAACAAGGCGCCGTACTGGTACTGCCGCACAAACCAAACCCATGGGCGAAGCAAAGCCGCACCACCAGCCGAGCGGCTCGCAGCCGATCCGACACGAGCACGCATGAATGCATGCAGCAGGCTCTCGCGTTCGTCCCCCACGCAACGCAAAGCCGACGTGCGGCGGCGACAGGCAGGCGCTGCCAAGCGAAAAGGCCGCTCGGCACCCAGCACCAAACCGTAGCTCCCGCGGGCCCCGCCACCCCCCCTCCCCCCCCCCCCCCCCGCCCCCTCCTCTCGTCCACCCGTTCCCCCCGCGCGCAAGAGGACACTGACGCACCACTGCATCCTTCCCTTTCGTCTTTCCCGTTTCCATGCGGCCGTGCTCTGGCCGAGCCGGTGAATCGGACGGCGACGGTAAAAACGCATGCCACACGGGACCGAGCCGCTCCGCGCGCTCGCCGCCGGCTGCGCGGCCCGAAACGACGCCTGTGCTGTGCGGTTTGTGCCCTTGGAGACTTGGAGGAGTGGTGGTCCGGAACGCCTGGACGTCGTGGGCATTGGCCGGCGGCAATCACCTTTTCGATCACATGCGATTAAACAACGAACAAAGGGCTGCCTCTGCCGTTGATCTCGTGCATAGGAAAAAAAAAGGGCCACCGATCTGATCGCCCCGGCCCGGATTCTTTACGTACACGAGCAGTTCTGCCTGTGACAGCTAATCCTTCATCTGTTTTCAAATGGTTTCCCGGTCCCTGGCCGCTGAGGCTAACATTGATCTCTCCGCTCGAGAGGAAATGCGTGGCTTTTCCTCTTTTCGCACGAAGGATGTCTGCGGCGGACACTCCAATTCTACGACTGCTCACTGTCCTCGCTCGACGGACCTCGCGTTTTCTGAGACCTCAGCAACGAAATTGCATCATTGTATATATGCACTCGAGTTGTTAAAAAATAAATTGTTGTGGGGAATGTTTGTTCTTCACTTCTTGTATCCAGAATTTTGACTTTTTCACGCTGGCAGATGACCGAAAACACACCTACTTATAGTGATGCAAGTGTTGGTACAAGATGCATGGAAGAGACAAGGAGCTCATAGACACACAAGATGGAGATGGATGAGACAGGGAGCCCGTTAACAAAGCTTGAGGGAGAACATAACCAGTACACAAAGAAAAAACTGAGTAGTACGACTTTCGGATTGGTAGATATAACTGTCCTACAAGTCCACTACTGGGTATGTATATATTGCTATATATAGTACAGGAACTACCTTTTTCTTCCTTGGGTGAATTTCACTATAGGTCCATTAACTTTTTATGAAGTCTCATCTAGTTCATCAACTAAAAAACCAGTTATCTAGGTCCATGATCTATTAAAGAGGAGTAGTGGAGGTCCATAAGCGTCCACATAGGCATATTTTGCCTATATGGCAATGCCAGCAGGGCAATAATTTGCAAAAGGCCACTTTATCGTTTTGTTTCTCACTCATCCTTATCCATGCCGACGCTCTTGTCCTTGCCGGTGACATTTTGACTGCCAGGTTCTCGCCGGAGACAAGCCTAGGCGTGGAGGTCTGGGCATGGTTGATTTGTGTTTGGGGCAGTGAGTTCCGCTGTTCGCCGAGCTCTAGTGCTGCCGGCCATGGCGTTTGGGCCACGCCGCCGGAGCAGCCCGAACGCCGCCGGAGCAGAGGGAGAGAAAGACGAGAACGAGAGAGAGTAAAAAATAAGAGATAGAAGGGTTTTTTTTGTAATTTATTGTCACACTGGCGTCGCCACGTAGGCAAAAGATGCCTATGTGGACGCTTATGGACCTCCACTACCTCAGTTTTAAAGATCATGGACCTAGATGACCGGTTTTTTAGTTGATGGACCTAGATGGGACTTCAGGAAAAGTTAATGGACCTACAGTGAAATTGACTCTTCTTCCTTCTTTGAAAGCATCACAATCCATAAATATAATGTTTCCTTTGCTTTAGTGACGTTATATAATATATACATCAAGCATATAGTAATATTGTCCCACCAGATTATTTCTCTCACAACAACGACATATTCTGAGCTATCTCCTAACAAAAGAGAACATGGCCCACAAAAAATTGTTACTCTACTAAACACAAGAATACAAGTGATTCTCTGGTGGCACTCATGTACCATTATTTTCTTTACAATTAAGCACTTTAATACCACAAGATCTGATACCTTTTTTTCGGCTTCATTTAGTCCTCTACCACCCAAAACCACGCATCAAATTGTCTACACCCAACACACTTATTTATCCTTTTCCTATGCAGTGAGGTGAATCATAACTCCTCGATGATTATAGACTTACATGGAATCTCTAAGATTAGATCGTCGGTTTCTTTTTAGTAACTTAGCATGAACAACGTTGTTTAGATCTAATATACATGAGACAGAGGGCCACCGTTGGCCTCGGTGGAGGAAGAAGCCATGGAGATGAAAGGTAAGGTGGGCGGGCGACCACGGTGACTCGGTGAGCATAGCAATGAGTGCCAGTGTAGAAGCGACGATGGTTTCGTAGCTATAGTGTCGCATAGATCGAATATGAGGGGTTGTCAGTGGGTTTTAGTGAGCACGACAAACCTTGGACTACGTGCCCTTGGATCCATGTCTCCTTGTTATAGAATTGTGCGACGGGCCTGCAACCGTGAGTTGGTTGCACGCCCATGATACAAGGTGTGTTGGGGAGCCGTCCCTTGGAAACATGTTTTTTATCTTCGCAGGGAACCTGATTGATTGCTGAGCGCGAGATTAGAAGATCCGAAGAAGTTAATTCGAAGAGGTTAAAGTCTCAAGCGGAATTGGAAAAATCAAGATGAAGAAGACAAGCGTGTGGGACTAAAAACCTGGGCCCGCGAAGTTGACTTCGGGACAAGGAAGCATCTATTCGCACGAGGTCAATATACGAGCAAGGAAGGAAACGAATCCGTTTCCAGCTACGAAGCTGGAGCGGAAGTTGGCGGGAAGCAACGGTCATCTGAAGCTAAAATAGTTCATAGGATTTTGGCGAGAAGTAACGGTCATGTAAACATACGAGGTTGCCCCCTATAAATAGCGGGTCAACAGTAATTGTACGGGATGATGTTTTTGAGAGAGACAAAAAGATAATTGTAATCTTCTCACTGTTTGTAATACCAGAGAAACCGTGTTACAACAAGGTGCATGGTAGTGTCGGATTGGTCATTGTACAGAGCCAATGGAGATCAGCTCATCTATATCAACATTTAGCATTTTTACAACCCTCTATTAGAGTTGCTCTAAGCAATGACTTTGAAACACTTACTGTTTTAGGACCCGCTTCAAAAAGGCTTTTAACTAGCTTCATATGAAGCTCTACAAACGTTGCTTTGCAAAATAGCTTTAAGGATGAAACCGGAGACGAAGCCTCAAACAACTTTCACTGGAAAGATAAAATCAAAATTTATGACTTATCTGGTTTCTCCTCACATCACAAGTGTTAGCTGGAGAAAAAAAAAATTCACTTCACCAAATAAACCAGAGGTAAAATCATTTTGACAAAAGTCCGAGCAAGTTCCAATCCTAGAACCTATCATAATTTCTATGCTATAGGACATCATGTCAAGAAACTATCTTTTATAGTACAATTTCTATTATATTATCCCATGACCCATTTGTCTCTCTCCCATGGTCTACGTGGAGATTTGATTTCTTTAATTTTCCCTCTTTCTTCAGTAAATATCCAGCTACATCAACATTTTACTTACGTAACAGAATAATTAATAGATTTAGACTAGAGTCCGCATTGGGAAATCTGTCCTTGCTCCTCCATGACAAGTCGACTTGAGCAGCCACTTCCAATCTGCTAACCTCGGAAATCCAAATTAAAATAACAAAGCGCATTAAAACAGCAGAGGATAGCAAACCCAGAACGCAAGGAGACATATTTGACTGGTCAATACCCGGTTGTTAACATGGCTCGATGGCACCAAGCACAAAATTATTAACACGCAGAAACTTATTATTACAGTCCCTGGTTACGTGGGCCCGAGTTGTATTCTAATCCCCGTACCTTTTTCACCGACATCCGCGGTAAATCCATTGGACGATCTGTACCGTCAATCCCCCGACCGGTCGCATCCAGCGGCCCCGCCGCTTGCGCATCCGCCCCACCCGCCCCAATTAATTGTCTGCCCCGAGGTGAGGCTAGGCTACAGCAGCAGTACTGCCCTCCACTCCAGTCCCAGCTCATCAGCTGAGCTCAGAGCCTGAACCCTCTCGCCGCTGCTCGCGCTCCCGGCGACCGGCGAGGCGAGCTCCTTCGGCCACGAGTCCCGTGGAGCGGGGCGCTGAAGCCGACAGCGGCAGGGCGCCTGCATTCTTCCCAGTGGTTTCCTTCGTGTTCTACGCGTGATCTGGTAAGGGCGTCTGGCTGCTTCGTCTCTCTGTTTTCCGCAGGGTAATTCGCGGTGGGGGGTCGCTGGTGGATGGGATCTGGCCAGTTGGCGATAATGTTGTGGCGCGAGCCGGTGTATCTCCGGATGGTGTGGGTTTTGGGCGATTTTGTTGGGCGTTTAAGAGGTGGATTTGGGCACTTGACAGTGAGGGATCTGCTTCCGTTTGTGTTCTGGCCTTAGGATTTGGTCTGGGAAAGGAAAGGTGAGAGCGACATGCTCAGATCGCGATCTCTTTGGGCGCTCTCGTGCTTGGTCAAATGTGGTCAAACACTTCAGTTTTGCTAGTTCGCATGTTTTTGTGTGGGATTTTGGGGGGTTTTAGGAGAGTTGTTTGCTGGGTTTAAGGTGAATCTTATTGGATGTATACCCCCCCCCCCCCTAAAGTTGAGGTCTCTAAAATTATTTAATACTGGCAATGATTGGTGTTGGGGGGGGGATAGAGTGTTAGTAGGACCATTAGATGTGTGTTTAGTGTCAGTAGGGTCATTAGCCGTGTGCTTAAATGCATAATTGTATCTGTGCTCCTAATTTTGGGATAAATTAGTTAACGAGGCTACGACGCCTGAATGCCAGCCATGATGAGTGGCGGATTTAATGCCTACTTTAGACCGACATGCTTGTTGGGGGCATTTTGGTTTGATGAAGTATTGTGCTGTCAAGTTTGGAAGTGCATTTCGTGTTAGACCTATAGTAGTACTTCTGGTTGGTAAGCTATAGTTTTCAGAAGTAATGTTGCCCCTTACGCTGCAGGTTGCCCTAGTCAACGATGGCCGGTGACATTACATGCGGATCCTTACTGCAAAAATTGCAGGTATGTTCTTGTACCTGTTCTTTGTAAAATCACAGGAATTCAGTATATCTCTTGCCTCAACCAGTGCAAACGATGTTGACTTGCTTCTGTGTCAACTGTAGTTGATATGGGATGAAGTTGGTGAGAGTGACGAGGACCGCGATAAGGTTCTGTATCAACTGGATCAGGAGTGCCTGGATGTCTACAAAAGGAAAGTTGACCAAGCCACTAACTCGAGAGATCTGCTGATCCAGGCGCTTGATGATTCAAAGATAGAGCTTGCTAGACTTCTTTCCGCCCTCGGGGAAAAAGCTATTGCAAGAACCGTAAGTGAATATGCACTTATGCTTGGGTAATTCTTAGCCTGATTTCTACATTCAGTAATTCCGACGCAAACCATGATTTGCATTTTTTTTATACTGGCATGATTTGTATTAATCCTCAGTGCTGAATATTAGTATACATCTCTATGCACGATGCGATATATTATTCTTGGCATGTCCTTACCTACTTAATGGAATTAGGTTCCTTCTTATATAGAGTACACGCTTTTTTTATTTCAAAATTGTGCACTTATGAACTTTCTCATCAAATTATATGCCACATAGGAATTTTCGTGCCTACTTACGAAACCTGTCTAAATTCTCTACCTGCATTACATTCGTTGCCTGGTAAATCTCTTGTGTGGGAAGTCACATGAAGTTTTGATTTATCACTAGTTCAATTGAGAATACTCAATCCATGCAGCCTGAGAAGACAACGGGAACAATCAAGCAGCAGCTAGCTGCTATAGCGCCAACACTCGAGCAGTTGACTAAACAGAAAAATGAAAGAAAAAGAGAGTTTGTTAATGTACAATCACAAATTGATCAAATATGTGGTGAAATCGCTGGCACCATAGAAGTGGGTGAGCAGGTGGCAACACCCCAAGTCAATGAGGATGACTTGACACTTGAGAGGCTTGAAGATTTTAGGTCTCAGCTCCAGGAACTCGAGAAAGAGAAGGTAAGTTTATATTTTTTGCACTTCTTATTGCTTATGATGCTTCATAGTTTATACTTGGCCGTTGATTTGTTATGAGTTATTGATGACAGTATTGCTTGATCTTGAAATTTTGTTCGCAGAGCAATAGGTTGGAGAAGGTTCTTGAGTATGTAGGCATGGTACATGATTATTGTACTGTCTTGGGGATGGATTTTCTCAGCACAGTAACTGAAGTTCATCCCAGTTTAGATGACTCCATTGGTGATGACTCCAAGAGCATTAGTAATGACACATTGTCAAAACTTGACAAGACAGTAGCCACACTGAAGGAAGATAAGAAGATGCGTCTAAGCAAGGTAAAAACAAATCTCCTAGTTTTCTAAATCTGAACTGCATTCTTACCATTGGCTGACTTAACTTTTGCAGCTTCAAGAGCTTGCTGGTCAGCTATATGATCTCTGGGATCTCATGGATGCCCCCAAGGAAGAAAGGCGCATGTTTGATCATGTCACCTGCAACAGATCAGCATCTGTGGATGAAGTCACTGCACCTGGATCTCTTGCCCTAGATTTAATTGAACAAGTGGGTTTAAGTTAATCATTTTGTTTTGATCACTGCCTGATATGAGTGGTTCTTTCTGTCCTGTTTAACATTTACTTTACCAATTGTTCAGGCCGAGGTTGAGGTTCAAAGGCTGGACCAGCTAAAATACAGCAAGATGAAAGAGATAGCTTTCAAGAAGCAAACTGAGCTGGAAGATATATATGCTGGTGCCCATATAGTGATAGACACAGCTGCTGCCCATGAGAAAATACTGGCGCTGATTGAGGCAGGAAACATAGAACCATCAGAACTAATTGCGGATATGGATAGCCAGATAGCAAAAGCAAAGGAAGAAGCATTGAGTAGAAAAGACATACTTGATAAAGTTGAAAGATGGATGTCTGCATGTGAAGAAGAGAGCTGGCTTGAAGATTATAATAGGGTATGATAATATTAGTTCTAGCAAGTCAAAATTGCTGCTGTATCTATCCAATGATAATTTATAATGATACTAGCAGACTACTGAATAGCTTCTCATAACAAAATAAAACATCTTCTGCAGGATGATAACAGGTATAACTCAAGCCGAGGTGCCCACCTGAATCTAAAGCGTGCAGAAAAAGCTCGGATTCTTGTTCACAAGATCCCAGGTATCTTTTGAAATTATTACAGAATTCAGTATCCTTTGCTTTTGCTCTTATTCAGTTTGTCCCTTGCAAGATCAATTTTATGTACATATGGGCCTTAGTTCCTAATCTGCTAGCTATACATTATGTTCTATTAATTGCTGATGTAGCGTTTTCTTTCATTCTAGCTCTTGTTGAAACTCTGGTGGCGAAGACCAGGGCATGGGAGGAGAACCGCGGCCTATCCTTTATGTATGATGGCGTGCCTCTTCTAGCTATGTTGGATGAATATGTTATGCTCAGGCAGGAAAGGGAAGAAGAGAAGAAAAGAATGCGGGTAAGTGTGACATGCTCTATAAATTAAAAAGCCACTGCTTTCTGATTGCAGAATGTCTCTCATTTATTGTCCAATTTATTGCCATTTAATTTTGTTTGTTGGTTTTTTTTATCTGACTGATATGTAGTCATAACTGCATTTTGCCATATTTCCACATGGCTTCTCCACCGATTTGGCTTTTTCCTATTATGCTATTCTTTAAATCCAATTCATTCTGTATGGTGTTGCTTCCAATTCATATCTCCGAATGGCAATCAAGATAAAATACAAGTCTTTTTTCGTAGGAAGAGTAATCGATAGTAGTTATATCGTGGTTTATCGGTTTGTCCATCTGAATAATATCTGTAATATGATTCTTTCCCTTGCTTCTGGATTATGAACAAATTGAGCAGCAAAAATGCTCTCCGGATAACACGTCTTTTTGTCTATGGTGTTTCATCATCTCAGGAACAAAAGCGCTACATTGAGCAGCAACTCAACACTGATCATGAAGGGCCATTCGGATCACGAGTGAGCCCGAACCGACCTGCCAGTTCAAAGAAGGCCATTGGCCCAAAGTTGAATGGCAGTGTCTCAAACGGTACTCCTCCGAACAGAAGGCTATCAATCAGTGGTCAGCAGAATGGCGGTGGGCACGGTGTGAGGTCTGGAGGGAAGGATAGCAAGAAAGACGCTGTGAAGACAGCATCTCCAGGGAACAACAATGGAGCGGTAGCTGCCCCAGCGCCTGCGCCTGCTGCAGCCAAGGAAGACGTTGCCTCCCTCACATCTGGCACTGATCCTGTTCCGAGCACACCATGATCTTTGTAACCTAGCATCGTATATTAGATATAAGGGACTCGTTTTCTGATGTTTTTCCATTGTTTTGTGGTAATATATTGTAATGGCTCTGTTGAGAAGAGTAATTATGACGTCACTTCTTTCAGCTGTTTACCCAGGATTGTTCACTTTCTGGTGTAAGCAGTGTTCTTGTTTTGATTAGTTCGCTCGGCAGCAGTATTTAGACTACCAGACGGTGTAGCATAGTCTACTGAGATGTATTGTATTGTTATTAACCATTGTGCCAGACGTATAAGCTGTTGAAATGTTTTTGGTGAGCATACGTCCAATGTTTAACAATGGTGCTTTTGCTTCCAGCTGGTAACCAAAGATGGGTACACGGTACAGCTGCACCGTGAAATGATAACCTACATGAGGCTGCTTTGCCTGTGATTTTGCAAGTCACTCTGCTAGCTAGTGATCTTTTTTTTTCTTTGAACGACTCTACTGGGGATTTGAAAAAGCCTCATGGACGATATGTTATGAAAACATTTTGTACTTCGAAGAGAACTGTTATTTTGGGCCGCTAGCAGAATTCGTCACATACTTACATTTAGCCATTTAGGACTAATTAGGCGCACGCTTGATAAATCTAAAATCTGTATGAGTCCATGCCTCCATGCTCGACAAGTCTAGGCATGCTCCATGCTCGACAAGTCTAGGCATGTTATAAAAAGAAAAGAAAAGAAAATGAAAGGAAAGGAAAGGAAGTATGGGCCTTGTCATCCACATTTTCCAAATTGAGGGGGTGTTTAGTTGGTGGAGATAGGTGTAAATTTTCTGTAGCAGATATGCACTGTAGCAATAAATAGTGAGGAAATGATAGGAAAGTATGCGATGGATGTGATGGGAGGAACAGTGAATATCTGGAATCTAAACAAGTCCTAAAAGTTGATGGCCTTCTTTTTGCGACCTACATTAGGGAATGGCATGGTGAAGACGTTGCACAAAGTTAGAATACGAGGGTTAACTGCTTTTAGTCTTCTCACAGTACATACACATCAAATTTCATTAAAAAAATAGTGGATGAAGAGATTAAGCATAGCAACAAATAAATTAGTTTTAGTTATCAACTACTCGACCCATCCAATAATCTTACCATTTTATTTGATTAATTGTGAACTATATCTTCGTAGTTTGTTTATTAATTTGATGCAGATGTTAATACTTGTTCCTATAAATTTCACTGAACTTATTATAATTTGATTTAGAAGTTAAAACATGCTTAAAACTAATTATATTTTAGGACTAAGGAGCATTGGTATCTTGTTTTGATTCATACAATGTGCCAATACATTATATTAAAGAGGTTCTCTCGCATTGCATTATATTTTAAGAGCGGTTTCCACGAAACATAGATTGTAAGTCTAAATCTTCTCATGTCAAACTATTTTATATATTGTAGAAAGCAAGTATGATCATTTACTGCCACACAAGGACCACACTATCACATACTGATCTAGCACAATAAAATAGAACTTACTAATTTGCTAGGTAGACTTTAAAGAATCTAGATAAAGTTTGCTCAAACCTGATGGAGTCTACTACATTCAAGATGAATAACTCTATCAGGTTTGATCTTCAAAATTTATAATTTCATTACTTAGATTAGTTTTTTCATCGATTGAATTGGTATATTTGATAGTCTATGGAGTATGTTTGGTTACCCAGGTGAGATTCTATGGAGCTGTCTCGTGCATCGTATATATATCCTAATAAATGAAATAAGAAACCCAATGAAGCCATACAAACAAAACGCCTTTTCCACAACAAATGCAGAGAGATGGGTATATCGTAAATGAAAGAAAGCAACCTAATGAAGCCATACAAACAAAAGACTTTTTTCGTGGACATGTGGATGAACAAATGCAGAGAGACCGATATACAAAAACATAATGAGTGCTACCATGCTTTTACGTGTTACTGTGTTACGGTTGCATCTAAACCAATTTATTTAAAATCCAAAAAATATGAATGGATGGAGCAAGAAACAAAACATAATGCAAAATTGGTATTGAACAAACATTTATATAAAATAAAAAAGAAACACTTAGAAAAGGAAATAAAAACTAAAATAAATTTTACTGTGTATCTAGATATAAGCATATACTAGTATTTATGTGCATAGTATATTATACAAAACTAAAATAATAGAATATTATTACATACGTTGGCTGCGTGACCTCGTCCTCATTGTCCGCATGCCCATCCGCTGCCAATGATTCGGATTTCGCCACGGACTCCGTGCTTTGACCCGTCTCCTGCGCCAGCGTGCGTCACGCTCACCTCCTCCCTCCTCCCCTCCACCGCCTCTTCCCGTGGGCGCTCGCCCCAACCCAACCGATCCGATCTGTCCCAGTTCTCCATTAAAAATATCCCAATCTCTCTATCCCTCTCGTTTCTCCTTGCAAAATAAAGGAAAACCACCTCCTCTTCCTTCCATTTTTTGCTCCTCCGAGCGAGGTACCGATTCGATCGGCCGCGTTGGCCAATCTCCTCTGATTCGATCGGCGGGGCGCGGAGGCGGAGGGAGATTGAGGGGGAGGGATGAGGAAGCGTGAGAGGGAGAACCCGTGCGGGATCTGCGGGCACTACCACAAGTACGAGGAGGGGGAGGTGTGCGGCGTCTGCGGCCACCGCCCGACCGCGGCGCCGGCGGCGGGGGCGAGGCAGCAGGACTCGGCGTTCCCGTCCGAGATCTTCAAGGAGTTCCTCTTCCTCGGCAGCTACGACAACGCCTCCCGCTCCGAGCTCCTCAAGACCATAGGCGTCTCGCACATCCTCAATGTATGCTCTGCAGCGCACCCTTCCCGTTACATGCGTGGATAGCGGATGTCTTTCTTCTTCTTGTTTGCTTTTCATGCAATCGTGCTTGATCCTGTGATTGATATTTGGGCTTTGTTAGTGCTAGGGTTTGCTTGATACTGATTTTAATCGGATGTTATTCTGTTTTCGCTACTTAATGTATTGGTAAGCAGATCAATAGAAGGTGGTTACCGCAAAAATAAGGTGTTGTACCATATCATTCATTAGTATGCATGGGCAGAAATTTATAGATCGTTCTAGGTGTCGTACCATATCATTCATTAGTATGCATGGGCGGAAGCTTGGTTCTGCTATGTTTAAAATTATTAAGACACCTTATTGCTGGGTGAGGTTAGAGGGCTTTTGCATTAGGATTGGCCTTGTGTAAATGGTGGGTTGCGTGAGGGCAGACAAATGGTTCTACTGTTCTAGTGCACCTATGATTCAACGGAAGACTATGCCAGTTGCAACCATGCCTGGATGATGAAATTGAGTGTAGACAAATAATTTAAGTAAAAAAAAATGATTGAACAGACATAGAAATGTTTTATTGATGAATGGTCAGTAACCAGGTATTAAATAAAACAAACCACTTAAATTATACTATCTGTAATAATCAGAAACACATTATGATGGCACAGCATCTGCTGAACTCTATCGATGGATGTTTACTCTTGCTGACAACTTCTTAATAATTATCTACATTTGATTGGAATAGAAGTTTTGGTTGAAGGAAGCCTAAGATGATGCTATGTTACCATTTCATCCACTTCAATGATGCCGTGCTTTAAATTTCCAGTTGCATTTCAACATTTTCATATTTGTACCATAACCATGTGTACCATCTCCGTATTATCTTGTAGCATATCTGGAATAAATAAGTCCTTTTTGGGAAAGAATGTTGAGCCAGCAATAATCTCAGTTACAAACGGACTTGGGGATTGTTGGTCCAATTTCTGTGAATATTTCATGTGGAAAAACAAAGATGTAGCATTCACATGGCAATCTTGCACAAAAAAAAGAGACATTATCAAATGTGGGTCTTGCTCCGTGGTATTGCACAAATAACATCCGGTACATTGCAATGTAGCTGATTAGGTGGGAAAAGCTAATCTATTTTTTGAACTGACCAAAATCTAACTGATGGGAACCAGGTTTCTTACAAAATCATTTAGAAACAAGGAAAAAAAATTGGAAGATGGCATGCTAGAAGTCGTCCCTTCAGCCTCCTGGTATGGTTGCAACTGCACGATTTCATCCTATACAATGGGTCAAATGTAGAATTAACTTATGCATTGAAAACGAAGTAGAAGTGGCCTAACAATTTTTGGTGTTCATACTTAGTGTTGAAAAGTACATTTCGATGTTTCACTTCTGGAAGTTGCAACTTGCAAGTGACCGTGACTAGGCATAGTGTGGCCAGCTAGCCAATATCTGATCTTTTACTGATGCTTTATTTTTAGACATTTCATATGGAGCATGGTGCTTTGCTATGTCTGAATGTGGAGTGACCTTCTATATGTCCCCTTACCTGCAGACTGTACCGTTGTGCCAAAACCTTTACCGAAATTCATTCACTTATCACTGCCTTCAAGAGGACAAGACTCTGCAGTTTGATAATGCAATCCAGTTTCTAGGTATACATGCACTCTCTCTCCCTACCTACCTGTTGAAATCACAGGATGTAAGACCATCCACACCTAACTGATATGTTCTTTTAAACTTCAGAACAATGTGAAAGGGAGAAAGCCCGTGTCCTTGTGCATTGCATGTCAGGGAAAAGTAGGTGCGTACATATAGATAAATTTTCATTGGGAGTTATTATCTTTCATATTACTGGCACTGATCTGACTAATTTTATCGAAACACTTAACCAGGTCAGCAGCATTTGTAATAGCCTTCTTGATGAAATCAAGAGGGTGGAGACTGGCACAATCTTATCAGTGGGTGAAAGAGCGGAGACCACAAGTGCAACTGTCTGATGGTAACTTCATAACCTGCATATCTTTTCTGATGTCTTTGTTCTCAGAAAGTTTTGAAGGAAAAAGATTGATATGCATGTTGGGTTTATACTTTTGTACCTACCTACACTTAGCTACATGCCTACAGGAATGTGTGTGTGATTACAGAGTAAGATCAGGCCACTCCTAACCTGTATGCATATCAGTGCTGTACAATACATAAGCCTTTTTGGAGCATAGAGTTTATCATATGGATTTGATCTGATGCTAGTGTTATCAGTGCATTGGATGACAAGTGGGATCTCTACCCTGATTGGACTTGTCAATTTATGATATCAGTAGCTGATTAATATGTAGCATAAAACATTTTCATGTAACTTATAAATCAAGGTGAAGTTATTTGTTCTTATCGGGGATTCCTTTTGGTATAACAAGTCAGTTATGACTAGTTTGGTTAGCTTGCTAGCAAATACATGGAGGGACCAGCAAATAGTTGTACTAGGATCAGAAACAAAGCCTAGTAGTTCAGCTAATGCAATTTTTCCATTTCAAATTTGGACAATCTACACCTGCATACCGTACAGATACTAATGCACTTATAACGAGCTGACAGTTGTAACTTGCTTTCTACAGGGGCACAGCAGCAGTTGGTTGAGTATGAAACAAAGCTTTTTGGTTCTAATGTCAGCATGCCTGCTCCATCGTTTGCTCCTGCAGACTCTTTCCCTTCTCTTGGATTTGGTTTTCCTAAACCAGCAGGCGACATCCAAGTGCCTGCCTTTACCCAGCAGGCTCCAGCATCCATCTTCGAGCGTGTCAGCCCAAACAACTTCCCTAGCAATTTCACATTCGGAGCTGAAAGAACTAACGAAGCGAAACTTCCAGACAGCAATAACTTAGGTGTGATAAACTCGTCTGGAGGCGATAGCATGATGGACAGCTCCTAGAATTGTTTTTGCTTGTGCCACTGTGCCAGTGGCATTGATACATGAAAGGACCGGAATCAATTCCAAATTTTAGTCAGGTTTCTCGGGATGTTTTTGTATCTGAGAAGGAAATGCAGTTTTGTAAAAGGATGTTGCTATATCTGTCAGCACTCTGACAATTGCTACATGTGCGTTTTAACAAACATCTCTGTGCTTGTTAAAATGTACAGATTTGTGCCATGACCCATGAGAGTATACTTCAAAATCTATACCCAGTGATTATGCCCGGAGAGTACTTCAAAACCTATACCCAGTACGTTGTTATCCATGGGTAATTAGCATCCAGTATTATTTTACTAAATGGCTGCAAACTTCCCCGTGGAATATTTAAAATAAACACAGATTCATGTTTAAGGACTGTTAGTAACCTCTTGCGAGCTGCTTTTCGTTGTGCTGTGTGTATTTTACTACTTGTATTATACAGCATTGACTATCCTGTGTGGGCTGTGTTACTGCTTTGGTTCCTGACGAAAAGGAACAGCTCGTGTCGCTCATGCTTCAGGAATCAGGATTGCCTAAATCATACAGACAGCCCGTGCCTCGGTATTGCCTTCTCTTCCAAAATTGACCTGCAACAAGCCAAGACCCTGAGTTTAACTCAGGTTCTGCGGCACCGAAGAAACTACACATGGCATTAACGGGGAACGGGAGGAGACATAGTGCATAGCCTAGCAAATCGTGGCCGAAAAAAGGGGGCGGCACAATGGAGCTGAATTAAAGTTTATTAGAACTCATGATGATGATTGCATTTTGTATGTAACAATGATCTGTTGCACTGTAGATTACAGCCTCGTAAAATGAATACAGAGCGAGCTCACATTCTACATATAAAATGTGCTTCTTTGGGGAATTTGTACATATGCTATATACGAAGCAACTCATTATCTTCGCAAAACCCTTCATTTGATGGGTTTGGGTTGGTTGGCAAGGACCAAGGGTAACTGACAAAATTTGCCCACCCGCTGCAACAGCACCATCTCTTTCAAAATTTAGAGAGCCTGGTCGCCTGGACCTGACTAGGCTCCTTGTCTGACGTACTCAATCGTGCAGTTCTCCTTGAGCCATTCAAGCACCTTCGCTGCCTCTAGAACATCTTGGACCTGCATCATTGAGTGAATCCCACATAAAGTGAGGCCTCCGTTTCATTAATGGGAAAAAATAAGGTTGGACACATAAATCCCCATACATAGGACCCACGAGGTATACCAACTAGTGTGTATATACTCTAGTAGATAAAAAGCTATCAAAACATTATCAAGAAAATTCAAATTGCACTTAAATCTGGAAGATTAGCAAGACTGCATTTTAGTGAAGCTGTGAAGGAAATAACAAGCAGAAATACCAGAATCAATGCAACTAAATACCTGCTGCTTGATGTTGTCTTCATTATAATCTTGATTGTACTGTTTAAACTCTGCCACACAGTTCTCAACTTCCTTGACGAGCTGTTCAGTAGAGTACTGCATGATGGTTTGTTGTTATTAGTAACAGATATTGCAATCAAAGGTGCTAGAATCTTGTAATGCTTATCACCTGAAATAAATCATCAAACTCAGGCTTTTTTTACCTGTAAATTTTCGGACTTAAAAATATCACCAACAGCCATCATTTGTTTAATGATTCTGGTGATGTTCTCCTTCTCATCTTCTAGATACGCCTGAACTGACCTCTGGCTCGATAGGGATGCAAGCTGGTCTTTATCTAGCTTCCTTTCTGCCTGCAGGAATTAATAAACGTACATTCAGAACGGAAAAGTTAGAAATTTAAATTGATTGCTAGCCTGTGAATTTAGTACCTGAAGTTGCAGAAGTTTGGCTCCATAAAGTTGCTGCCCTTGTTCTTGAAACAAGGCACGTGGAACATCAACTTCAACCAACTATGCAAACCAAGGGTAAATTAGTGAAAACTTCAAGGATCTTGGAGAGAAGTGCAAAAGGGGTTTAAATAATTCAACAAAGCATATCATGCTAGTGATGCATCAGCAACAATCCTTCGGAACTGAAGGCTGTTTCAAAAGTAAGAGCACCACCTTTCCGAGCTGATCAAGGATTGCGTTATCTGTTGCTTGTTCTATGGCTGTTTTTTCCACTGCTTTAAATCTTTCCAATATACGTTCTCGGACCTGAATAGCCAGGAGGGTTGATCACTGAGATTGAGGCCAAGAAAAAAAAAACAGCTATACAGATAATATTCACACTACATCAAAATGCACAAACTCTCTAAAAAAAAAGGTTTACTGGCACATTCCAAAAAGGTTGATATCAAAACCCCGAAGCAAGCACCTATACCAACAGAATACAAACCTCATCTATGGTATTGCATCCTGGAAGGAGCTTTCCGGCAAGTGAATCATCCATTTCTGGCAACTCTCTGTAGAAGAGCTCTTTACAGACAACCTACACAGTCCATTGAAAGTGGGAGCTATAGTGATTAGAACTGAGGGGCTACGCCCGTTGCTGATACTAATTGAACTTGCAATGCGGTTGTGACACAAGCACAAAGCGATGTGATCAGTGACATTGACAAGCACGAACTACACAAATATTTAAGTGTGCTCTTTTATAAGTAACACTCACAGTAAATTGTGCACGGACACCTTGTAGGCTTTCTTGCTCAAATGACTCAGGGAACTGAATAGGAAATGATCTGGTCTCACCAGGACGAATCCCAATCAATGAACCAAGAAATCCAGGAACAAGATTATTGTTTTCCTCAGTGTCCAAGTGGAAACCTGGAAATCACAGTAAGTACGTAGTATAGCCCTTTGATTTCAAACAAGATATGGACAGCAGTTGTCTCATCTAGCAAACCAACTGGTATCTAAAGAAAATTGAGCACTAGTATAATTAATAGCCAGTCACATCACTTCATAAGGTAATGGGAAACAAAATGCTTGAGATGTAACAAGTATGGCATGACAGCAAGACAGTGTTTGTTTAATAAGTGGTAGCCTTAAGGTGAGGTTATGAAAATAACATGCAAGTCAGATGTGTGAAAAATTGACAAACCTGTACTCTCAGCAGATGAAATTTTTTCACCTTTAGATCCATCACTATTAATAGTTTCTGCAAATATATCTAATACCACCAGATCACCAATCTACATACATCCAGAAAATGAATTATGTTATATATACAATATTGGTTATGCAAACCATGATAGTAAATTTAATCAAACATTCCAAATTTGTTGAAGCAAGACGTTTTTTTTTTTTTAAAAAAAAGAGGCCTGACTATTGCAAGCAAACATCTGAAGTGGTAAGGGAAAAATAAATTCTTGATTTTACAATTGCATCTTGCACAGCCAAATGCGAAAAGTATCTTTTAAACAAATGTATTTATGCCCAAAAAGGTGTACCAACACTAATGTTAGATCAAAATCGTAACAAAGGATATTTACTACCAAATGAAATAATGCATCATTGGTGAAATGCCAGGAAAATTATGTATCTGTTTGGTACAGGCAGAAGAACCAGGGCCCACATTTCCACTGAGAGGTAGCCAGTCACAGGTCCTACTGGTCCTTTATTTACTGTACTGCCTAGTATTACAAGTATTTACAATGGACAAGAAATAATACAAGATTTACGGGATACAAAAAATATGAGATGAACACAAACAAAATGGTAATAAAGTGATATTTGGCTGAAGCTGCCTAGTTTCATGGAAAAAGTCTGGGCTTGGGATTTGTTTCTAAATGCAAAATAAGGTGCCTGGCTACAAGAATAACTAACTTATGCTGATAGTGTCATTAGTTTATTGTATACTGGAGTAACTATAGAATTACCTGGAGGCCTCTGTCAGCCACTATTCTAAGCAAGCCCAGTGCTTTATGACGACGCTGAAGCTCTTTTTGTGCTGCTTTTTCTGCATCGACAGCATCATCTATTTCAACGATGACTTTGAGGTTCTTATATTTGTCTTCTGATAACCACCGGACTTCAGGGGCAACATCCACAGCAACATCATATCTGACCACATTGACAAGGCATGAGCTTAAATGGGACATGACAGTATATTACAGATGAACTATTTTCTTGGAAACAGACAATTTTCTTTAGAGAAATTTGAACAATGAAACAAGTAGGACATCTAGATGGAAAAACTGTCTACCTAAACACATCATCGAGTGAGAAAGAACTTCTCATATCATCAAACTGAGTCAGAATGCGAACAGAATCTTCTAATGCTTTGTCCTCTACCTTAAATCAAAACAAGAAAGACATTAGTTGGATACATGTATTAGGAAGTGCATAGCTTGAGTTATCTCTCTATGGGGGATGTTATGGAAGTGCGCCTGGACTTCATAAATGAAGGAAAAATCATGGGTTCAGCAAGAGGTTATAATGATGAAGAGATCTAGAGATGTCTGGAGTCAGAAAATGGGTATAGTGAATTTCTAACAAAATATTTAAAACTTTTGTCAGTTCAGTACGCATGAAGTCATTTTGTCTTTTTGTACAAATTCATCACATGACGATATAACAATACTGCTTTAAAATCAAGAGTTCATCATGATAAATATCAGAGCAGCGCTCCCCAAAATAGGACTCAGAGTTCATACTGAGGACAATGCTTGAGGAAGTGTATGTTTCAGGATAGCTTCAATTGTGGCATCCTGTACATGTTGCATTCCTACATAATTTATAAGAAGGTTCTCTGGGATGATCTTCCCAGGCCGAAATCCAGGAACCTGATAAGAAGCAGCAGCAGGTACATCAGAACAGACTGTAGAATATATAGCATCCTTTCTTGAAACACCAGTATATCTCTGGCGCACTTTATAATTCTGTTTTAGTATTTGAGTGGTGCACTATTGTAGCTATGAATATGATAAAACCATATGAAAACTTTGCACAAATGGACAAAATGTGATATTTCCAAATTCAGAAAGTGCTTCATAAATACAAAAGATCAGGCTCAGTTGAAAACTAGGTTGCAAATCCACAAAAATAAAAGACTACATACGGATAAGGTTTGCTAAACAATGCGTCAAGGACGACTCAAATTCAGTACAGATTTGCAGAAACAATACCTATTAAATTTGATGTAAAGCCTAAATGTCTTACTGAACGTTGTAAACTTTGTAATAATCAAACCTTATTAACGGGTAGGAATATGCTTCGAAATTTAATCTGGGTGCAAGTGTTTGCAGTTTGCCGGAAATGGTACCTTGAAACGCTTTGCGTACTCATGTAGCGTGGATTGGTAGCACTCGTGAATGATCGATTTAGGAACCTCAATGCTGAACTTAACCTGCGAAGAACCACACAGGTGGACGTCAAGCACGGACTTCCCACTTTTACTCACACTTCCCAGCAGCCTCCGGAATTCGCAATTAGAAAGGCAACGAAGGCGGGGGGCTCACACTGGACCCAGGCTGAGGCGTCTTGGTGACGCGGACAGAGTCCCCGCTCCCGGCCGCGGCCTCGCGGAGCTCCACGGCGGCCGAGGCGACGGGGTGCCATTGCCGCCGTCGTCGCGAGGTGGAGGCGGAGGACGTGGAGACGGAGCGGGAGGTGGAGGCGAGCGAGGGCGTGTTCCAGGAGGCCGATGCCGCCGGAGGGGAGAAGAAGCTGCTATGGGGACGTGCGGCCGAGGCTGCTGCGGCGGCGGCGGTGGTGGCGAGCTCCATGGCCGCGGCTCCGAGTGGAGTGAAGCAGCTCGCGTGTGCCAGTGTGTGTGGGGAGATGATGAGGCGAGGGGACTAGGGAGTTGGAAGATAAGACGATCTTGTTTTTGGTTTTATCGCTACCGGCTCTAGAGTCTAGAGACGAAGGCCCCGTGGCCCCCATTCGCAACAATACGACACGGAGATTTCTTGCTCATCGTGGTATTGCTGTAGGTTAGAAACAACTACACTAATTTTAGCAAAGGTGTTTTAGATGCACGGAGTTCCAAATTAATATATGATAACAATAGTTTTTTTTTTTGAAAACATAGGTTTTTGGTATTTTTGTTTGTGACTCGTTATATTTATTGTTTTCTATGTTAAACTAGGTTTATACCTGTGCGTTGCTACGGGTGACAAAAAAATTATGCTGTAACACACGTACCATCAACAAGGACAACAATATTGCAAAGCAAGCACATACTTCTTATACGAAATTAGTTAAGATAAGATATACTTAGATCACACGACAAGATAACTATATTATGAAATAAATAAATGCCATGACTGAGTGCTGCGATGGGTAACATTAGTATGTATGTTTGTACAATAGTTTCTGGTGTCTTTACGACCTTCACTCCTTGAAGATTCTCGGCTGGGGTCTTTGCATGGTACGCTTCACATCGCTTCCTATTAATATCTTCCTTCTATTCATCGGTGATCGCCACACGACGTCTAGTTGCATTTTGTGTGCTATCCTTCTCTTGTTTTTATGTTTCTTTGGATCGATCACTTGCGATGGGATGGTGGGTTCGATATTTTTGTGGCACCTAACGTGAATTAAGCACTGAGTTATATAGTGTTAACCATAAGCTTGATACATGTCATATTTCATTATACCCGGAGCAACACCAACCATATGTATGAAGGCCTCATCTCGACGAGGTTCCATGTTCTCATTGTGCCGAGTGTACCTCCCATCTTCAAAATGATTGCACAACTTATGTTGCTGTCATGGGGCAGGGAAAGGAGCAAATGTAGTAATATCAGTAAATATATTCGTGGTGACGGTCCATGTTTTTTCAAATGATAGGCTTCACGACGCTTCGTATTAATCTCTTCCCTTTGTTCATCGGTCATCGCCTTACCAGGAAGGAATATTAACAGGTCACAACCCAGTGATGAACCTTGGTTCCTATTGTGGGCATGCGAATGATAGCTATGAGAACTCAGAACCAATATAGTGACTGAAAACTATCAAAAACTTGTTTGGTGGTCAACCTTTGTAACATGACGCATGGTTGATTCTCATATTGATAAAGGGACTACAGATATCAGTTATTGCGAGCAGCTGATTCTCATAAAGTAATTTATGAAATTAAGAGGGGAAACTGTTACAATCATCCAACGGCGACCATTCTCAAATGTGAGAACATTCAATTCATTAGGATTTAGGAAGGACACTAATAGAGACATGAAATCAGGCACTATAAAAATGAATTTCCCAATTTGACGACAAGTGAAAAATCTATAGACATTGAAGTACCAAGTATACCTGACATGCGCATCGAGTTCAACGGCTGAATGGAGATACACAAGCCACAACCCATCAAACTGAAAGCTGATTCTATTCCGTCAAGGCTATTCCGTGCTGGCTAGCTTGGTAGAACGTGTGGCCGGTTCTGCTTCTTCAGCTACTCATACATGCTTGAATGAGCCTGAACTTCTTGAACTCGACTATGTGGTGGATCCCACCCTTTTCCACCATTGAGCAGCGCACGTTGGTGTACGCCGAGTCCCGCGGGAACATGGTCGCCACGTTGAGGCAGTAAGTAAGCATCCTCGACGGCGAAGCCGAACGTGGAGCCTATAGCGTGAACCAGATGGCGCAGGATGACCCTGATCCCGTTGAGGCCGGAGGCACCTCTGCTGCGCAAGCTGGTGCCCGTGGCCTCCTGCCTAGTGGGACTGGAGCGGCTGCAGCGCCAGCGGATCCACGGCGTTGTCGGAGTCATGGCATGAGCGTGACGTCCAGGTGCGAGGTGGAGGCGGAGGCAGAACGTGTGCGTGCGCGCCATCTGCACGTCGCCGAGCTTGTGGATGGCGGCGTGGTGGGTGTAACCCGGGCGCGGTGCATGCTTCGCCCCGGGATTGACCGACGGTTGTGGGGATTGAGGAGGACGTGCATGGAAGAAAGAGCCAATCCAATGGGTCGATGAATGAATCACGGGTGATGAAGAAGACCTCGATCGATTGGAGGCACGAACGAGCTTCAAGCCTGAAGTAGAGCAGAGCAGAGGCCGCCTCGCTGCACTGGAACCTCCGACGGTGCCGGCGGAACGACGTGAGGCCGCAGAGGGAGGCGCGATGCAGGGCAGCAAGTGCAGATGGTATGGAGGGGTCGGGGATCGGGGATCAGGGCAACGGGAATTGTGGACTGGGGTGGCGGCGACGGAAATTGCGGACAGGAGAACCGAAGGAAAGGAGCGCGACGAGAGCGGACACCAAAACCGAACGACGTGACGTGGGAGCAAGGATGGGCGACTCGAGGAGGCGACGCGATGGTTCACGCTGGACGACGACTCGTCCTTCTGTTCCTTTTAGAGTAGAGATACCAATACCATTGGATGGATTACTGTTTAATGTGTTGAAACACGTCATACTATCTTTCTTGTTTCTTGTAAAATAGTTTCATCGGATTCACAGATAAAATAAAATAAAAAAGTATGGACAAACGAAGTATTTTTACTGACATAGCAACGCCCTATCTTCAACAAATGCCTACATAGCACATTTCTTAGTTTTGTATTGCAATGACACACTTTGTAGTTCGATTAAGTAAATTAACATGGCACCACGATTAGATCTTTGGTTGTGATAATAAGCTGTACTTTACAATGAGCCGTAAAAAGCAAAGATTTGGGAGAATGTCCAAGGTCCAAAAGGTCAAGTGGAACATGTAGATGTGCCTCAATGATACTCTCTCTGTCCTAGTAAGTCTTTTGACTTTTGTAACCACAACTTTGACCACTCGTCTTATTCAAAACATTTATACAAATATAGTCAAATATAAGATATTCTTGAATTTCTTTTATTACTAAAGCTAGCTACAACAAAAAATATGATATTTTGCAAATTTTTTTTGACTAATACGAGTGGTCAAAGTTGTGGTAAAAAAAGTCAAACGACTTACAATTTGAGACGGAAGGAGTAATTTTTAGAAGGCCTCAGTGATTTCCATGATGATGATTACCGAGAAAGCCGTTCCAAGAGGCCATTATGTGTGAAGAGCAGTGTTGACATTTCTTAACGTCGCTACTTGGTATAGACATAAAATCTATCCCTAGCAACATCATTAGAAATGCTTATTTTACATATCTTAACATTATTTCTAAACTACCTATTGGCGCTCAAGGCTTTAGCAAATAACATCAAAATACAATCATAGTTAAATGATATAACTTACTGAAAATATTAAACACGGCAACTAGAAATTTATCCGCAAGCGCACACATACACCATTATAGCATTTCAACCAGGAGTAAATCATGTTATCATTATTTATTTTTATCTAATGGGAACTCATACTATTTAATAAAACTAGCCTCTACCTATACAAATTATTCAACTCATAGATCATAGTCAACTGCTCATAGAAATTGGAATAAATATTGCCATGAAAAATAAAGTAATAATATTAGTCAGGATAGTGATAAGACAAAGATAAAGATATAATAATAATAATCGTTAAAACCATAGCCTAAACCATCTCTCGAAAGAATATGATAAACTAGAACTGGGATTCTCATTGGAGCAAATCTAGAATGTCCTTAGAGATTATAAAAGTAAAAAAGGTTAAATAAATCATATGGGTTAAATCAGTGTTTAAAGCCATATCATAAAGGGAAAATATCCGGTCCATATTCATAGCCCAAATATTTATAGAGCTCCTATTTTAAAACCTACTAGGGAGAAAATGTGCTAGTACAACTAAGTCTGTCATAATCTCTTATTTTCTTCTTATAATTGGTAGATAATGTAAATATGTGAAGGAATTCTTATATCCAGGCACCACGCCTGTATATCGGAAAACTGTTCTAATCCCACTGATGGCTCTCACCCTACAGATGGTCAAGTTCAAGACTAGAAACAAGCATAAAGCACTCATGAGCAATATAATAGCATAGATGGCTGATCTAAGCATATAACAAATATAACTCATAACATAAAATATGAAGATAGATACTATAAATATAGCACAAACTTCATATAACATCTAGATTTGGCTCCTCTAATCCTATAACTAGAGCTAGTTAGAACTAGAGAGGTGTCTGGCTAGCTCTGGATATCTAAAAATGTCTAGATTGATGAAGGAGACAGGGGTCTGCCTATGCTTATATAGGCCTCCAAGGTCGGTTCGGGTGCATCCAAAGACATAAACAACCTCCATTCTATTGCCTCGCCAAAGGGGACCTCGTGCCGCCTTACTGGTGGACTAAAACGGAGACGAACCGAAATCACGTCCGATCTTGTTTCTTGATTGAGTAAAAAAGGGATATATGAAGTTCGTTTTCTTCCTCTGTGCATCTTCCTTATGGGTAAATCCCCATAATAAAGCGATCGAGCCCAGTGAATCTACCGGTCCACTAACACTGCCGCCCGGCCATCGCCTTCGCGTGGTGGGCCATGGGTTGGATTCTTGGGCCTTCTATGTTGACGCTAGTCTCTGTTGGACTTCAATTGAGAGCCTCTCTATTAAATTGAGCATTTCCAGGACGGAATATTATTTATTCCATTATGCTCTTTTTCATCACTTTTCACTCTAAGTTCCTAGAATCATGCAATGACAAAACACAAGTGAAACCAAGTCATACCTGACAAAATATAATAGTAAAGTAGTATTTTACTTAAGATACTGACGAGAATATTTAGGATTTAAGGACCGTTAACAAGCAGTCAAACAATCATCATCAACTAGAGTTCTCAGAGACGGTACTGGCTGCTGGAGCAGGCCAGGGAAGCGGCCCGGGAAGATGTGGGGATGAACCGCAGTGCAACGGTTCTATCCTCCTGGTGGCGGAAGAAGTCGAAGGCGAGTGGTCCGACGAACCTTCTAGGCGGACGCCGAGGTGTGCGGCAGGTGAACGTGGCTTCGGTGGACACCAGGTGGTGCCAACATAGGTCGGCGATGTCGAGCACGCCGGCAAAGATGAATAGGAGCAGCTCATTGATGAGCAGCGTGCCGTCGTTGTCGGCCTGGCACTGCCGATCAGAGGGGTCATGATGGAGGGCAGACAACCATCCTCTCTCGCTGCGGTGGCCGGCGAAGAGGATGAAGCCCGTGACGAGACACGAGGATGCCACACTTGTGATATCATCCTCTCCTGTGCATGTTGCCCCCGCCCGCGGTTGAAAATACATCACATTTTACATAAAAAATACATCACATTATAACAGGCCAACACTTCATAATTTAATGACCTCTCCACTTATTTGATTTGATGGTTAAGAGCATTGTTAGCCTAAATGGTAAATAGTCTGCCACCTACTATTTATCGCTTCATTCGGGCTAATAAACAGGCACATTGAAAGGAAAATGGCCATAAGTTTTTTTTTGTGATTTTGATGAGTGATTGACAACTATTGACGCTTCTGAAGTGCGTCAATTACGAACCGCCAGTGCACGGGTTGCTTGTAGCCCTTCACTTAGAGATTCCCTAATGTCTTATCAATCCGTGGAACAAGTGAGTTGCTATGCTTAACTAAGCACTAATATTGTTGAGCAAAGGCTCTTTTAAGGTGATGATGAATATGAGTAAAAACTTAATCTAATCTAATCTAATCTAGTCTAATCAAAGTTAAAGAGAACAAAGTAAAGATCAATGTTGTGGAGTGAGCAAGATATGGAGAAATATTTGTCCATACGTTTTAGGATCACTTAAAGATGCAACCACCGAACTAATCTTATCCAGGTAATGTGCTCCAGACTCAACCTTGTCCCTCCCGCATACTTTCACTACACGAAGTTACCCCGTGATCGAGCAACAAGAACAAAAAAATATTATAGCATAAAGATCGAAAACAAGGTTCGGCGATTACAACTTAAGATCTCCGTACAATCCCATGAACAAATGATGACTTGACGCCATGAAGCTAGGCATAGCGTTGAGGTTCGTGGTGAAGAAGACTCCGGTGAAGGCGGAATCCTCGCTGTTCTCCAACTTGCCGTGACTGTCAGCTTCCTCCGGTGTGTATCATTCGATTCGGCAGCTCTCTAATCAGAATTAGCTAAGGGTTTGTATAAGTCATAATCTTTTAATATCCTGAGGAAACCCTAGCCAAAAGGGGAGGCCAAGACGATGTAAAAACATAGTAGGCTGGCCAACCTAGGGCCCATTAGGCTGGCCGTCCTAGCATTTTTTTGGCCCATCTCTGTCTCATCTTTCGCGTGCAAACTCCTTGCAACTTTATTCACTTATGTCCTTCACATATGTGGGCCTTTTGATATCGTTTGCTTCGGGATAAGATTGGTTCTTTGATATTTTTCCAAATGTCTGCTGGATTTGTCTTGATCCCCAAGTTATCCGAGTATGTCTTTCAAGCCTTTGCCCTTCCTCATCCTTAGTGCTCATTTATAGCTCAAAAACCCGCGTAAATCAAAATCCTCCAAAAATATATGGATATACGAAAATGTGATTATTTTACGTGCCAAGTGACGGGTTAGGGACCAAATCAATTGGTGTTCGGTGGCCTACAAGTTAGAGACTCAACAACTAGCTGAGGTGGCGCCACTGACTATTTAGGAGGTACCTCTTCTATGTGCTCTGAATTACTCGGTGGTACAGCAAAAGTTGTAACGACTAGTTCCTTTGGTTGAGTCTATAAATACCCATCCCACCATCATTTCAAGTGTGCTTGAGCTCATGGAAGATAAGTGTTTCACACTTTTAAGTGCTCAATCCGCCAAAGTGCTTATTAGAACATCAAGAAGATTAGCAAAGTGAATAGTGCTAGTTTAAGTATTTTATCACATCTTTTAGGTATTTAGCATGGTTCTTATGGCGGTTAGGCGAGACGCGTCGACCTACCCCCTTCCAGATGCCTAGGCGAGTATGGCGTGTGGCGAGGCGACGCCATACGCATACCAATCCAGATGGAGTGACACAAATATACTTCCTTGCTGCAAATATACACAGCTATGAAAGTGATATTGGGCCATAAGCTTTGTTTTATTAATTAAAAAATAGCCCAAATAGTCATTCTAACCCACCAAATGCAGCAAATCAGTCCTCCCATAGGCCCACGACCACAGGCTCGCTCGGCCACTCGCACCACGAATCGACCAGTTTCTATCCTTAAAAAAATAATGAGAATCTCGGCTGCTTGGTAGACTCGCACGTCGCAGGGGCCTGTAGGCTCACCGCTGCAGCTGAGCAAGAGGAAGAACAGCCCGCCACAAATCTAGGGGGGGGGGGTCTGAGCTGCGGTGGTTGGAGGTACGGACCTGAAGCGGCTCGAATCCGCAGAGGGGAGGTTGGAGGCGTGGACTTCAGTGACTCGAATCGTAGGGGAAGTCAGAGGTGCAGCTGTGAACTACAACACAGGGCGTGCAGCAGCAACAGGGGGCTCGAATCGGCGGGGCGGAAGGAGCAGGAGCGGATGGATCGAGGCGGCGCACCGCCGTCCTCTTTTCTCCCCCTCTCCTCTCTTTCCTCCTCTCTCTAATTTGCCGTGCACATGGTTGGGGGCGCACGCGCGGGGTATTAGCGACGTGATTTGACGCGCACGCATCGCCTGCACTGTTCCGCACGCCTCCGCTTTCGTGCGTTCGGCGTCCGTCTTGCCGTATCCGACGCCTTGGCGACGACTTTCAGCTTGAGGCGACGCCATATCCGGAAGGGGCATGGCAGGCGAGACGCCACCATTTGGAACTCGCCTGGATGCGTTGGTGACGCCGTAAGAACCATGGTGTTTATCCTAGAGTTTAGCAATGTTTGTATAACTCTTTCTCTATTTGGTGCTCGCGTGCACCAAGTGTTGTATTTCGGGGCTTATAGTCTTACGAGACCCTCCAACTGTGTTTGTGGAGTGGCCACTGGTGATTGTGAGAGGGACGAGAGGCCCTCAACTAGTTGGCTGAAGCTCTACCAAGTTAAGGCGATGAGGAGTATCCGAGAGTGGTGAGCGGAGACCCACTTGTGCGTGGGGAGTCTCGTGGCCAGCCACGGAGTTACTCGACCAGGAGGCTAGGCCCTTGCACAGATATTCTCTTGAGGGGGGCTCCAACAACGTGGACTAGTGGAAAGCTTGCGAGCTTTTTGATACCTCAGTAAAAATTGTAGTGCTGGAAGTTTGTATTCTTTACCCTTTACCTTTCACATTTACCTTTCCTGTACTTACCATGCAAGTATAGGTTGAACCTATGGTGCAATAGTTTGAAGCGGTAGAAATAGCAACACATAGAAAAATATAGAGCACATTTAGGTAGAAACCGATAGTGTTTTTAGAAAACCCAATTCAGCCCCTCTTAGGGTGTCACGATCCCTTCAAGTGGTATCATAGCTGGAGGTTTGTAGTTGGACCTTTAGCTTCAGCACTAAATGAGCAAAATAACATCCGAAGAGGGTAGGAGTGATATTGGTAGACCTCCATACTTCGACAACATGAACTACTCCTATTGGTATATTTGTATGTCATCTTTTCTAGAAGTAGAAGGGTTTGGTGTTTGCAGAGTGACTAAAGATGGAATGAAACATCTCACTTGGCCCGAAAAACCCACCAAGGCCAATGAGAAGGAGTTGCAACTAAATGTCATTGCACGGAATAATTCACTTCTTGAATCTCTTAGCATTGACGTGTTTAATCAAGTCTGCGAGCAAAGAAGGAAGGTGAAAGAGGAGAGGAAAAAAACAAGCACTCACTAGCATTGGCAAGTGGAGTGATTTGAATGAAAAGCCCAAGAAGCCTTCATCAAGAAACGCTTCATCACGCTCATCGCACATATGCCTCATGGACAAAGGTAATGTTGCTAGTGATAGCTATGACGATAGCGATGTAAGTGATGATGAGTCCTCTCCTTCCATTCAAGATCTTGTTGATATGGTTCGGTCTCAAGATTATGCAATTAAAAAGCTCTTAATTCAAAACAAGGATCTTAAGAAAAAATTGGCTAGCTCATCCTCCAATTATGAAGAATTGGTTAAAAAGTTTGAAATTGTGGTAAAGCACAGTGATGAGCTAGCAAACAAAATTAAGGTCCTTGAAGAAGATAAAGATCAGCTAATAATGCATTCACTCCACCTATTAGTGAAAAATCGTAAGTGAATGCATCTATTTCTTGCATTGATTTAATTGGTGAATCTTGCTCACCATCTTGCAATGAGACTTGTATTGAGAATGTGATTGTAGAACAAATTGATGAACTCACTGTACAAGAAATTGAAGAGCTTAAACAAGAGGTAGAAAATCTCAAGAAGGACTTGGCTAGGCTCAAGTAAAAGGAAGTGGAATGTGAGAGCAAGGAATAACCTCCTCAAGATAACTATCCCAAGATGGTGAAGAAGCTTTAGAGGGTGCAACCGTGACTTGCTACTCATGCCAACAAGAAGGCCACAAGTCCTATGAATGCAAGAACAAGAAGAACAAGGAAGAAAAAGAGAAGAAAAATAGAAAAAGTCACTCCCAACACCAAGCCCTATTTGAAGGTTGACAATGTACCTTCATGTTCATGTAAATTTTGCATGCATGTCAAGTTATAGTGAACTTGAACTCCATGTTGCCGAGAACTCAATGTTGCTGTAAATTGTACTGTTGTCGTGAACTGATTTTAAGCTTGATGTTGTTGTGCAATGTATCGTTTTGAACTTTTTGAAAATTGAAGCTTCATCATGCTACAATATTGTTGTGAAAAATAATCGACATAATGGAAAAATAGAGGCAAAAAAATAGAGGAAAAAATAAATAGTCTTTTCAAGCACACACCCTAAACAAATGATGCACGTGAACTAGTTGGAGGAGAGGGGCAAAAATGTCTTTTCCAGTCAAAGTTAACACCGTTAGTGGCGAGAACTCATGGCAATGTCATATTGGGAATAGAACATAAAATCAGGGCCACGTACGGAACCAAAATTTTTTTAGGGACAAGGAAGGAATGGGTCATTGTTTTAGGGCCAAGGAAGGAATTTTCTTATGAAAAAAGGTGAAGAAGAATCTAGGTTATATTGAAAATATTGCATCAAATCATAGGAGTTAGTCAGAATGTTTGATTGTCAATATGTTTGTTACTTCACAATCAAATTAATATTTTAGTTTGTCTATAATTTACTTGTAGGTGGATGGTGATTTCTATGTGGTCATTGGCCATCGTGCCATTGTATGTGGTTGTATGCCGGTTGCATTTGAATGTGATTGTTGGCCATCGTGCCATTGATTTGTTGGTGGTATTGCAAACTTCACCATGCATGGGAGGTGTTACCAAAATTTTCAACTGACATTATTATTTTTTCTAGGAGAGGCTAGCTTACCGTCCATGACTCGTCACTTTCCAGGACAACAAGGTGAGGCATAAAACATCCATCTCTTTGTATCATGTTCGGTCACATAAACTAGTTAGGCATATCACGTTCGGAGAGATACAGTTGGAAATATGCAAATCTTCGCATATCTATGATCGTATCTGTTTTGAATTGTCCAAGTTTTTTGGATCGCCTGAGGATACGTAGCTGAAGTTACTTTCCATGGTCTACTCCGATCTGAGATAGAGTTTCACCAGCATCACTCCATTGTTCTCTAGATACACATTCTCCATGTTGGGATGTGTATTTGGAGAACACGTCCAGGCCATCGTCACATACAAAGGCATATACAAACATGTGAGAGTCATGAAGGCTCATGCAAGAAACATGGGGCTGACCGAGGAACCATTCATGATGGTAAATATAGAATACATACTTTTTCTTAGATTAAGTACACTCAAGTTTTCGTCTTATACGTCATGTACCTGATGATGTGCAGGTGATTCCTTGGCGGTGCGCAATGCACACTTAGTGCTGGGAAAGAATCGTGGACAAGTGGCTCGTGGAGGGTTAGGTGGACACCCACAGTGCTTGCCGGGAGCAACCTTGACCTCAACACGTACGCTGCTAGATGGGTACGTGAATTCATTTATTTAGTCTAATGCTCAGTTCTGAATAATTTCTAACCATCTTTCTAGTTTTTTCACAGTCAGCGGCACATGGTGTCCAACCTTGCTCCCAGCTCCATACATGGGCTATGGCCCACAAGGGAAAGGCAATGTTTGACATCACCTACAACCCAGACGATCCCCTGAGGCACACAACAATCAAACCATCCACAACGCCTAAGTGAGTACACATCAACTGTAACACGCCTGGTGTTTAAAGCGTATAAATAAGAGTGATTAAACAAACTAAGGCACTAAACCCTAAAACTAAAATCACTAGTAGGAATGAGAATTACACATGAGGATTGTTAAGTTTGTACTCGTGCATTGGTTCTTGAAATTTGAACCCTACAAAAACTTTTCTAGTACAAATCTAAACATCTTCTCTTACAAGTTGCACGACAAAACTCTAAATACCTGCTCTCGAGACGACGCATAAAAATCTCCTAAAAAGAAGTCAGGATTGAACGGCAAATTAAGTAATGTTTCTATGCCCCTAAAGGTCTTAAAGGACTAATGGCTCATATGAAGTCAAACACATGAAATAATTCCAACTAAAGATATTAATGACCTTCTGAAGGCAAGGTTCTAATTTAAAACTTTAAATAAGAGTTGTGCACATCACAAACGTCTGATCAATATGAAAGGTTGTAGTTTCTTTTGTTTCAAACACCTTTCTTTAGGAAGGTACTTTCTAATTATAAAACCCAAACCACTTTCTCAAATGGAAGTTGTGTATCTAAAAATGTCATTTGCAACCTTGGTGAGTTATGTGTAACTCAGAGGCTTTATCCACCAAACATAGGAAATCGAGTTGAAAGACCAACTTAACCATGAGATGAAAAACACGCGGCCACACACCCTTTTTAAAGGAGCACACTTTGGGCTATAAATAAAATAATATTTAGAGTGCTCCTAATGTTCTTTAGTAAAATAATTGTTAATGATTTAATGTTAAGGTTAAGCACTTAGACTAATGAAGCTTGCAGTTCTCATCATGGCCTACATGTGACAATCTTGAGGTTTTAGTAATAAAATGAGATTTTGTTCACAACATGAGCTTTCATAAAATACAAAGGATGTAAATTAATTAATATTTAATATATGTCAAGTGGTTAACGACATAATTAAAAGTTGAGCATATAAAATAAATAAGCTTTTAACCTCCATGTATGTGTCCATGTTTTAACTTTAAGTTAAAATAAGATTTTTACTCTCAAAATAAAAGGAGGAAGGACTTTAAATTGAAAACTCTCTTTGAGCAGCATACCTCTGATGTTTAGTGACACTATTGAGGGGTCTAAGAAAGGAGGGAGAGGTTAAATAAAATAATTAATAAAAAGGAAGATAAGGCAAAACAATGGGGTTAGAATTCAGAAATTGACCAAAAATTCAGACTGAAATTCAAAAACAAAGGTCTGGTGACACCCAACAGAAATCTCAAGATTTTGGTGCTGAACTTAAAATCTCCGACAATAAGAGTTGCTGTCATCACAGATACAACCCTTCATAACAAATCTCGCCACGGCGCTCGCTCCGCTTGTTGACCCTCGAACCAGCATGTCCGTCACGATCGAGCTTAGCCCGGATGTCTGTCACGATCGAGCTTAGCCCGTATGTCCGTGACGATCGAGCCTAGCAAGTATGTCCGTCACGATCGAGCCTAGCCAATATTGTCCCTGATGATCGAGCCTAGCCAGTATGTCCGTGACGATCGAGCCTAGCAAGTATGTCCGTGACGATCGAGCCTAGCCAGTATTGTTCGTGACGATCGAGCCTAGCTAGTAGTTTCAGTCACGAATCGAGGCCGCACGATAGGACCCTCGAGGCCCCGCAGTCCGTCACGATTCGAGGCCGCACGTTAGCACGCTTGAGGCTCCGCAGCCAAGCTCGAGGGGGCACTTACCCTCGAGCGACGTTCCGTCACGCTCGAGGCTCCGCATCCAAGCTCGAGGGGGCACTTACCCTCGAGCGACGTTCTGTCACGCTCGAGGCTTCGCAGCCAAGCTCGAGGGGGCACTTACCCTCGAGCGACGTTCCGTCACGCTCGAGGCTTCGCAGCCAAGCTCGAGGGGGCACTTACCCTCGAGCGACGTTCCGTCACGCTCGAGGCTTCGCAGCCAAGCTCGAGGGGGCACTCACCCTCGAGTGGCGTTTCCGACCGTTCGAGGCTCGGCAAGCTCGAGCTTGCGGTTCAAGCTCGAAGCGCCGTAGCGACTGGTCGAAGTGCCTGGTCCAAGCTCGAAAGTTGTGTCCCACACCTCAAACTCCAACTTTTAATTTTACACGTTTCGGAGTTCAGCTCAAATTTTTGGAGAAAGTTCAAAAGGGGCAAAGGAACTCCACAGGGCTGCCAGCTCGCCCCTGGCGCGCTCTGCTCCGGCCGGAGTCCGGCCGCCACGTGGCCGGCGTGTGGCGGAGACCGCGTCGGGTCGGCCAAGCCGCGGCGGCAGCTAGCTTTTGTCCTCACGCGTTTGTCCAAGCCTTCCGTACCGTCACGTCGCGGGCGACGGCGCACTGCTGCCTCGCGCCGCGGAGCGCCATCATACGGTCGCGCGCCGCCGTGGCCGCACGCGCGCTCGCGCCGCGCCGAGCGCACTGGAGGCGGTAGAGTCCGTTCGCGTCGCGCCAAAGCCTCTGCTGAGGATCTCCACTTCATCACGCGATGATCTTTGACGCCCAACCGCGCGTGTGCGCTCTGTTCGAGCTCGCCGCGCCATCAATGGCGACCGCGACAGCCACCCACGCGCTCGCACGCTCCCGAGGCCGCACAGTGCCTCCCTTGCGTGCTCAATCACTCCACCGCGCACTCACACCCCTCCTCTCACTCGCTCAGTTGTCCATTTCCACTTCCCCGCGCTCGCTCGGTCTTCTTCTTCCTCGCGCCGTGCGAACCGAGCCGAGCTTCTCCGAGAAATTCGCCTTCCACACTCCACCATTCCCAAATTCGTCGCGCACGAAGCTAGACCTCTACTCCAGCTCCAAATCCCCCCACTTTCCCCAAGCTATTGTCCCTTCTCCGGCGAGAATTTGAGATTTCCCCCAAATCGCGAATTCCGGCCACCGGAACACCCGCACGTCGAGACCCTACTCCGAGCCGTCCCCGAGGTCAACCGAGCACGCCATTGGCTTCCTCGAGCTCCACTGGTGCTCTAGGACCCCTCGAACCTCGGCGAACGACCCCGAGCTTACCGGCGTAGAAGCCGCGGCGGCCGCGCCGCCACCACCTCGTCGCCGGCGCAACTCCGACCACCCCCGGCCTCCAAACCGTCCCCAAACGACTCGTGGTGAGCCCAGGAAGCTTTTCCCCCGCTTCCCCGAGCCTAGTTCGCCGCCGTTTGGCCGGCGCAACTCCGGCGAGAGCCGAGGGCCTTCCTTCATCATCTTCGTTTGTCTAGGGGTCTCTGTGCAAAAGTCCAGGAACTCGTTCGCGAAGTTTTGAAAGTTCTAGGGTTCCCTGCGAAAATAGATTCTTAAAACTAGATTTGTTTTTCCCGAATCTTGTAAAATCCATTAAAAATCGTACAAAAATCAGAAAAATGCACAAAAATACTCTCTGGATTCGTGAGAGTCTAAACTACAATCTCTATTAGACATGTTTATACTTTTGATGAACTGTTTTTGAGCTAAAATTCAAACTATGAAAATGGAAAGTAGTGCACCATTTCAAATCCAGAGCTCCGCTAGGGTTGAGCTTTGGATATGTTGTGTGTAGTGACTTTGGACAGCTTGTGTCCAAAGGGGACCTAAAAATATGAACTGTAGCTCCAGTTATAAATTAAAATGTGTTTTCTGTCTTTTTGCAGTGCAGAAATCTTTAAAAATAAGCTGTGCAGTGAAAAATCACCATTTTGCTCCAGAGGACTAAAAACTTGTTAGCACACCTGTTAAAAATGAAAAACTAAATTTTTGCTCTGTTTAGGCTAGCAAATAAATAAATATGTGTTTTTGGATAGGAATTTATTGAGGACTACCCAAGGGTTATTTTGAGCCACCACTTGGCCAGAGCCCTCCTCATGCTTATGACTAGCTTTGGTAGGAAAAACTCCTGAACTAGATGAATTTTCGATTTTATAGGATTTAAATTCGATTCTGCTAGCAGCTGTTTGATATATTTTTAATAAATTATGTGTAGCTCAGAATTAGCTAAATTTTGGAGTGAGCTTAGCTCATATACTCCAGTAGCTGTCATAAAGTTTATAGATAAAAATGATGAGCAGAAAAGGAGAAACAAAAATGCGAAGTAATCTAGATGGAAATCGATTTATATAAAAGAATAAACCTTTTTGTAGTTAGTTAGAATAAAATAAATGGAATCTGAAATTCCAGAACAGCCACCCTAAGTTATGCATCTCATGTAGAAGGCGCCATCCCGGACGGCAACTACCACCTCATTCCCGCAGACGAGGAAGAAGTCCCGGAGGAAGGTGCCGGTGCAGAAACGACCAACCCGGAGGCTAACCCCCAGTCCGAGCAAGAAGGCAAGCCCCGGAGCATAACCTAACTTTACCAAATTATGCACTTTGAATTCTCTATGTTTGTGCATTTACGTTCAAGGAGTTGATTGAATACCTTAGCTGCACATTTCCTAGTACCTATGACTTGCAATACTAGTATGAAAGGATCGATAGGGCATTGTTTTAGGTCCGTTACAAGTCGAGTGATTTCCTGTCACTCGCGAGACATAGGAATTGCTTGTCTTTACTTATGTTGGAATCATAAGGATTGACGGGCGGGATGATAGATGTAGATCTCCCGTCCGTGTATGATAATTGATTAAGGTCGAAATGTGTGGAAAGAGCTGTCAAGTTTTTGAACGTACCACATGCATGCCGATGTATGGGGATCGGTAAGCCCGGTACCAGATTGAAGCAGCTAGGGCCGATAGCCATCTCTCCTTGGAAACTTTGTTTTCCCCTGCCGTACACTTGTGGATATATGCGTGAGACTGTGAGTGAAGCAGTAAACCTTTATCCTAAGGAAATGGACCCGGTTCCGAATTGTGGATCGATGGGAAAGGTTGGGAAATGCTTGTACCTTTTATAGCAAGCAGAGTATCCGTGTGTGTTGGGTTTCCCCTGGCCAGGTAGCAAAATTCGGTTCGAACTGTCCGCTTCTCGCGGTTAATGAGACTGCTTGACCGCCTGGCTACATTGAGTAACAAGTGAAACTTTGAGATTTATAAACTTGTTCTATGAATTAATTTGTATTGCACCACTTGTATGCTTAGAGAGGATGCTAATCTAGAATGGTTAAATGTACTAGAATATGATGCTAAAACTTAAAAGCAAGGATCTACCTTTAGTTGCTTTTTGGCAAACAAACCCACCAGCCAAAAGCCTCTCATTGTCTAGATGTCGGTGATATAGATTTCACCCGACGGGTAAGCCTTGCTGAGTATTAGTATACTCAGCCTTGCTTGTGGCATTGATTTACAGGTACACCGTTGGATGTCGATGCTTTGTCTTGGCCTGCCCAGGTTCCACCTGGCTGGCACATCGAATGGGTTCCGTCCTCTGCCGAGGATCGGGAGGAGTAGCTTCGTGGCAGGCTTCAGCACGGAGTTATTTGTATCGTCGTTAGATTATTTTCTTCCGCTGCAATGAAACTTTTATTTCCGCTGCAAGACTTTGTACTCTGAATTAAATTTGAACTTGGTTGTAATAACTTGTGATACCTATTGTGTATGATAATTTGTGGAATGTTGTAATCTCTGGAACTCACCTTCGTGTGGGCGTGCTGTTGTTTCGATCGAGAAAAGAACGTGGTTTATCGGGTTTAATCCGACGGCGCTCCAGCTTATTCCGGATTAAGTGCCTGACTACTCGGTTAATGGTCCCGGGGTACTTAACTTGGAATAATTTCGGAGTGGTCCGCCACATCAACGACACGACAGGTCCATGGGTCGGAGTATGATCCGAGTGCCGAGGGCTTTGATGGAGAAACCGTCATGAGGGTGGGAGGAGGAAAGAAGCATGATCAGTGCTGGATTGACAACAACACACTCGGCACGACGAGTACTCCCACTCTATCTCAGATTCGAGCAAGGAGCAAGAGCATGACTCCGCCCATACGCCCAAGGCCGACCACTACATAGGCCCAGATGGACACTCTAGGTTATTTATGTTTTATCCATCATTTATTGATTATTACTTAAGTCTGCTTTGTATTGTAACATTGGAATGAAACATTGTAGGGCCGGATGGAAGCAGAAATGAAAGCACGGGTGGAGTAGATGGAGAGGAGGTGGCAGGTCGAGCGAGCGAGGATTCATCAGAAGATAGAGAGGAGGCAGGAGGCCGTCCGGCGAAGGATGGAAGCGATGGCTTAGTACGTGCAGAGTCTTGGTGTGGCGGTAGGTCAAGCATCGCCACCATCGTCCTATGGTATCCACTACCTCTTGCACATGCTACTCCTGTGAGTCACTTGAAAACTTTGAAGTTTTATTTCTCATAGTGCCTTAGAGCTTTATAATGATGGATAAAGCCGGAATGACCTAGAACTATTGACTTAGGACATTGTAGACTAAGAACTTAGAGTTTAATAACTTAGTTTGAATGTTCCTAGCGTAGATCTTGTCTTAGACATGCAATGTCTTATCCTTTGTGCATAATCAGTGGGTGATAGAATCAAATGATGGGCCCTCAAACCAGACTTTTCGCAACCTTTGCCTCAGCTGTCTCAAGCCTCAGCATACATGCCCTAGCCACCTCACATCTAGCCGTAGTGGCTGCAGATGTAGTACCAGTCTCAGCTGCCTCCTAGCTCGTCGTACCCACCTCATGGCTACCCGTAATGGCCACAATGACATAACAGCTCGCTGTACCCGCAGACGATGCTGTGGGCACTTCTGCCACAACGCAGTGTGTTTTATGGACTTGTTTATTCGAACCAGTATTTGGAGAATGTGTGACTTGTATGGACTAGTAGTGGTTGCGGATGAACGATACTTTAGTTTATTTGCATAAGTTATGGTTATTAGGATATATGAACTGCATGTTCTTGTTATTGTGATATATGAACGGTTGTGTGTGTAACTGTGATATATGAACTATTTGGGGGTGGGTGGGGGGATGGGGTACCATTTAAAATAAAAAATAGGAGGGAGGCACCTTTGCCGTGTGCAATGACCAAGGCACATGACAAGGTGCCAGATCCTGACCACCTAATTCCCTCCTTTGCTGTGTGCCTTAATGACCAAGGCACACGACAAATAGTAGACCTTTACTGGGTGTCTGGTCCATTAGGGCACACGACAAAGGCTCCGTCACCATCATCCATAGTGTGTCTCATTTGTTTGGTGCTTGGCTCAGGGGTATTCGGAAAGAATTGAAACCGCTGGTCCTGCTAGGGGCGACCGCTACTTGTTGTCACTATGGCTATGTATGAATGATATAGTTTTTGACAGGAAACATAATTTTTCTCCTTTGCAGGTTATTTACTCGATTATTCATTGGTTCCGTACTTGGGTCATTCTACAGAAGCTAGCTTTGCGGAATTTTGTTGCAGCGGCATCTCAACAGTTAGCCTGAGTGGCCAAGGAATTTTTTACCTAGGCACATGGGTGGTGGTCAAGTCTTCGGATTGATAGTCATTAATGTGGCTGTACTACTTGTTTTTTTGTTGGCTGTGTGCGTCCTAGTTATACAGATGTTGGGAATATTTTTCCAAGGTCTTGAATCAACTCGATGTAAACACCATGGAAATTAATAAACTTTTCCTTATCGAAAAAAATGACTAGGTCTGGCACACGGCAAAGCTCTGCCATGTACCTGACATAAGGCCCACAACAAAGGCCCTCTTTAACGGCCAATCTTTACCATGGACAACCCACAACAAAGCTTTTGCCATATTTATAAAGGGTTTTTCCGTGGGTACCTGGCACATGGCAAAGAATCTGAATGCCATAGCGCATGGGCGGGTCCATCACAACAGGTGAAGTTGGGGCAGAAGTTAGAAATGATAGGTTGGCCCCTGCCACCCTGGCTTGCCACCATTCAATAGACTTTGAGCATATGTGGTCAACTGGTTATATTTTGGGGACTATACTGAATGTTTTCTAGTAAAATTAAAAAATATGAGTTATTCTATTACAAGATTTCCAAAGATATTTGGTCTATATTGATATATACAGCTCACAGGATCTTCTAATTGCATGCGTATCAGGTCAGTCTACACTATTCAACCAATTTTAGTAGTTTATGATTAAAAGGCCAATATTTAATGTGTGTACATCCTGCTCTTTGCTGGCCAATAAATGTTAGAGAGTAAGAAAATCATTCCCACCTAGATATGCAATATGGTATACAAATTCACACCTATATATATTTGTATTCCTTATAATAGATCCAAGTCATAATGATGACCATTTATGAATCCTCTTTGTCTTCTCTATTGAGAAGATCTATCAATGGAAGGAATTTATTCGTTAAATAGAAAAATACTATTGTGGGAAGAAATTAATTTCACGCCATCTCATATATAGCTAATCGTGGCTGGTTTCAAATCTATATCCCTCGAAAGTGCAGAACACGTGTGGTTTCATTCATATAGGGTTACTTATATGTAGCACCACCCTTGTTTCCCCAGCATAACATTTCCTCTCTTCCTCTCATTCCCAAAACCAAACCAGCCCCGAAAGAGAAATGGAAGAGACCCCTTCATCAGGTCGCCAATATCTCAGCCCCAAATACCAAAGTGATAGCTCAAGCCACGACAGTAAGAAATCTGCTCCTGCAAACCTTGTGATCCCAAGTGGTGGTTACCATGACCAACAAGAAGTAGATTCTGGTAGGGTTGTTTGTCCTGTAGTTGAGGAAGAAGGAACCACTGATAGTGAAAGAACTGTTAGTATTGGGGGCATCCCAAGTGATGGAAATGTCGTGGAGGCAGATTCTGGACATCGCAAAGCGGGAGATAAAGATTCAAGATCTGAAGACGCAGAGGTCATTTTGTTACTAATTTTATTTTATGAAGTACTATTGTTGCTAATTCTGTGAACTTTGTTTTGGGCTTTTTGCTTCACTGGTATATGTTATGCTGCAATCAACAAGTACAAATATACGTTTCTTTGGTTTCTACAGGAAGACGAAAAGCAAACAGGAGATCTGAAATCTTACAAGGGCAAATCAGTTAACCCTGCAGGTCACGGCCAGCAAGTTATATATTTGCAACAGAAAAGAGGCCTTTTAAAGATCCTACCAGAGAAGATCAAGGTGGCGAGGGGTAAGGAAGAGAGCAGCATGCTGTCGAAGAACTCTAAGATGGATGGGGAAACTGGGGATGGCAAGATTCTGCTGAATGACATAACGGTTCACCCACTATCTCGTGTTTATGTACCATGCTTATATATTGAATGTCCATAAAATACCTTACATATCATGACTAGCTAGAATGGTTCTTTCGTTTGAATATTTCCTGTCCAGTTTCCATCGATCATATAAAATGTTTACTTCGAGGTAGTGACGTCTAAGATTGCACCTTTTGTGTACATTTGATTTCCCCAGTGATGTAGGGACTGAGATTGAACCTTCAATCCATTTTTGAAAACTGGCTGTCCATTTCCTTCAAATTGTTTTGATTATATTGTTATCAAGTAATTTAGTTACCTTGTATCCATATTATATTACTACAGTGCTAAATTATCCTTGCATATATTGACCACAAATTGACCTTCTGTATATAGGCGGAGGTACCTCTACCTCAAGCGCAGAACCGAAGGGAAATGTTACCGACCCCCCAATGGCTCAAGGAGTGCAAATCAGAAGTAGCCGATTTAGATGGGTGGCAGCATTGGCTAGTACGTCGATATTATCCTATTATGAGGAAAGACAAGGTCCGTACACTAGCGTTTATTGATGATGTCTGTTAAAAAGAAGCTATTATTATTGTTGATGACTGTTAAAAAGAAGCTAATCATGTTAAACAGCCCTTTTTCAATGCATATACATTACTGTAAGTTACATTAATATTGTTGATGTATGTTAAAAAGAAGCTATTATTATTGTTGATGTCTGTTAAAAAGAAGCTTTTATTATTGTTGTTGTCTGTTAAAAAGAAGCTATTATTATTGTTCAATGCATTTACATCACTGTAAGTTACATTAATATTGTTGATGTCTGTTAAAAAGAATCTATTATTATTGTTGATGTCTGTTAAAATGAAGCTATTATTATTGTTGATGTCTGTTAAAAAGAAGCTATTATTATTGTTGATGTCTGTTAAAAAGAAGCTATTATTATTGTTCAATGCATTTACATTACTGTAAGTTAAATTAAAGCTAGAGTGGTTATTATAACATATTTTTGATAGAAGTATTATTGCATTCAACCATGTAATTTGTTCACTTCCCCTAGGATGGCAACTAATGATTATATATATGATCCACCTTATTTCAGTATTTATTTCATAATGTAACTAGTTTCGTTGAAAGTCACACAAGCATATACCTAGGGATGGCAGCGGGTCGGGTAAGGTGAGGGTAAGGAGTTTACCCATCCGCAACCCTGCCCGCGGCTCCAACCTTTGCCCACCCACAATCCTGCGCACGGGTTAAAACTTCTGCCGCCATGGCGCCGCGGCCACCTGCCTACGTGAGGCCGCACCCTCCTTCTGCCATGCCGCCACCCCACTGCCTGCTGCCGCGTGTAGCCGCGCCGTCGCATGTAGATGGGCCGCCTGCTGCCGCCAGGAGAAGCCGCGCCGCCTGCTGCCGCTGCGTGTAGATGCATCACCTGCTGGGCTGCTGCCGAGTGCAGACCGATAAAGAGAGATAGGAGAGAACGGGGGTGGGGGGTGGGGTGGCTGGCGGCCTGGCCGGTGGATAAGGAGAGACCAAGAGAAGAGAACAGGGCAGCGGCGGGCCACAGGGAGTCGGTGTCTCGAGGACAGTGGTAGGGTGGAAGAGTTGATTGGGGGTGCTAGGGTTTAGTTTGGGCTGGGCTGAATGTACAATGAGCTCTATATTTTGAAGGGCTACTATAGGATGCGGGTAACGGGTAATATCTATAGGCAAGTTTTTTTTTGCCCGCCCTCTTCCTGCGAGTGAGGTTTCCTGCATCTGCCCGTGCCCGCGGGCGAGTTTTCCTGTCCGTGCCCATCGGGTTGGATATCTATATCCGTGTCCGCCATCCCTACATATACCTAATAATAGAACCACTTTTTACTAATTTTCGGTGCAAAGCAACACTGCTTATCATCATAACTGTTTTGGCAATGTTTCCTCAGTATAGTACAATGAAATTATTGTTTGATGCAATGTTCTGTTGTAGCAACAAGACATCATAAAAAATCCCTGCAATGCATAGTTGATATAAATAGCTTCAAATTTCCATGCGCTTTATAAATATGTCCTCTCAAATAATTATATTTGTGAAGATATTCGCCGAACTCAGACATTATTAATGCAACTAAATATTAACTTTGTTTCATGCTTTCTTGTACTGTATACATTGAGTTGGGTATATTAAAGTTTCATGGCTGCCATGTTCCAAGACTTCCTGTTCCACTAACGGTTACAACTGAATATCTCTTTGAGCATATATGCTATATCACTATCAGATATTAATAGGACAGCCCTTTCTGCTTTTCAGTTTTACCGTCACAGGGATTATTCACATACCTTCCGCTCGAAAGCTGATGTTAAACACTTTTTGGACACCGGAGAAGCAAGAGGCAAAGGACTTCTGCAGAAGGGGCTTATATGCGTTATAAACTTCTTTCATCACTTGCAGATAAGTATATTTATAACTTGATATCAGAGTATAATATTCTCATATTTATTATGTTGTCTTATTCAAACAGATATCAAGTGATCCTGGTGTGCAGAGCTATGGTAATCCCGAATCCTTAAGTCTATTAACTTCACCAAAAAGTGTTAATCATAATGATTATTTTTATTTCAATATTTTCATGACCCTTAATGGATGCTAAACCTTTGGGTGTACTATGTGTATGTGGGCTGGATAGTAGGGGTAGGATAGGGTGGGGTTAGTAGCCTACTCTTTAATTAACTCTTTAGCCGAGTTTATTTTGGTGCAATCTTTTATACCACTTTCGTAAGGTCACTGTGATGCATTTTCATAAAAATTTACATTACAACAATTATTGAGTTATTTGAACATGTTTATAATAGAAAAGGGGTTAATGGATAATATTTCTATATCCGTTGCAGGTCCAAGGCGGTCAACGAAAAGAAGGATGGAGCTGCTTGCAATTGATCCTGATAAAAAATCACAAGGTTTTTCTTTTCTAACTATTATTCATTGACTATAGAAACCATCTTTGCCAACCATCCACTTGTCTCCGACCTGGGTTCCCCTAGTTATCTCAGATCAAATTTTAGGAGTCTGGCCCTACTTGAAATCACTCTTTGGCATCATGGCCTCAATATTTTCTGGGAAGGATGCAATCTTTGATCATCTTTGATACACATCTAATAATGTTCGAACATAGGCCTCTAGATAATATTATTCCTTAAGCCACAATGGATATATAGCAAAGACAAATTAAAGGTGGTGGAAATCAAAACAATGCTTTATGCAAGTTTGATGTCCACAGTTTCATAGTTGAGAAAACCAAATAAAGAGAAATATTGCAAATATTTTTAGTATTTGTTCACAGTAATGTACTTCTTACTTATATTCAATTCGAGCATGCGGAATTCAAAGAAAATTCAGTTTTGTTATTAGGAATCAGGCATCACCCATGTTTCGTATATATAGACCTTGCTCATAGATTTTACCATCTGGTAATCATGTTTATAAGATTTAGTACCTACCATTTCTTTCACTAAGTCCTTTTATAACATATGCAGGTCATGGATGGTCCACTAGAGGAGATATGGTGCCAAGTTCAAGTAAACTTCCACATGGATTTGTGTAATCCCACCTGGAAGATGAATTCAATAACCTGTTAAATACATGGCACAATCGTTGAACTATGTCAATGGTGTGATATGCAACTGCGTCAAGAACTACTCTTATCTCCTTCAACTATACAAGTTTCTACTATCAGTACCAAAGTTCTATTTTAATAGTGGACAATCGTACTTTTGGCATGTTTTATCTTTATGGGGGTGTAATACAACTTGTGCCGTTATATTATTCATCATGAATATGTTTTGCTTTTTTGTTGTTGCATAGATTAACTAGCTAAATATGTTGTTGAAATTGCATCAGTTGGAAGTTCATTTACATAAAGTTGACATCTATTTGTTTAATAATTACGAAGTCCGGTAGGTTGGTTTTAGTGTCATCTGCAAAGAGATATGTACTTGTGGAAAACAGTTTACGTACACCCAAGAAAATCCAATGTCAGCATCATAGTTGTGTGTGTTTTGCTGCAAGGGTGACCTCTGAGTCCAACGATGCCGATAGCTCCTCATGTGCAGGGGTATCGAACTGTCGACCCACGTTCATCATGCATGCACATGAAGAAGAATGAGCTGACGTCCGCGAAATTTACTAGGGTTTAGCTCAGGCCACCTTCTCACTAATGTGATCATTGTTGGATAACTATGTGATTTAGGATATAATTTAATTTCAAAGATTATAATAAAATTCACAAATATTTACATGACTATTGTGATTGAGACAAAAACCAAGTGCATGTGTTCAGATTTAACATAGATTTCAATAGGAACACAAATAAAGGTAAGGATAGCAGTTCGGACATCGAAATATACCCTGAGGCGGGACCTTTGCCGGAGGCATCGGTTGCGCCATTATTAACTGGAGGAGTAGTCATGCTACTGCTCGGTTGACCTGCTTGAAGTAGTCTTACAAATTGATGTAGGAAGACGGTGGTGCAGTGCAGTCCCGCGAACCGAGGATGTATTGCTTGGGTGAACGCGAATCAAAGATGTACTGCAGAGGTGAACGACGCACCGGTGAACATGTTGCAGTTCTGGGTGAGCAGTCGTGTAGAGAGACGCTCCCCGGAAACCTGATTGCCCCGGTATCCCGAGCAGGATCTCGATGGAAGCAACCGGAACAGAGGCACCTGCTCTCGCCGGATCTGTGCGCACAAAGCCGGCGATGGGAATGCGAGAGATAACAGAGGTGGATGTAGATCTAGTGCGGGTAGAGGGAGAGGGAGCCCTACTTATATAGCCGCGAGAGGAGAAAGGGGGATGCACCTGGACAGGGACTCCAGATGGAAGGCTCTCAAATGGGATCAATCAAACGGCATAAGGAATCATTAAATAGCTCCACTACCTTCCAACGGTGCAAAACCTTCCCGCAAGTACCAGCACTCAGGCGCAGGCGTAGGCACGGCACGCTCGCCACGCCACGCCCTCAGCCCGGAGAGGCGAGCGAGTGCGCACGTGTGGCACGCCAATCTCCTCTTACCAACTTCACAAGCGGCATACCCTAGGTCCACCCTATTAGTTGGTTGAGATTCTCTTTAACTACTCATATGGGATTCAACATAACATCTTTTAATATTTATCGATAGGCTTTAATTCTTAATTGGAATAAATAATGGGGCAAGCCCAAATATTCTAACGAGCACCAGGTGAGATCGATGGTGTCTCATGATGGCGATACTGTGATATACATTTTGGGTGGTTATAGAACCTAAATGAGTATTTTAGAACGCTATATCCCAAGAGATGCTCTAAGCATTAAATGAGAAGCACTAAGCGAGAAAATTAAAGATGGTTAAAAAGTATCTCCCCTGTCCAAGGCCTATTGAGACAGGATTTTTATAGGCTCGAAGGACGACCAAGGATCCACCTATTTAAAATTTGTTTACCGGTGTATACTAGTATTTGAAAAGGAAAATTAATTGCATACTACTAAAAGCTCGACTAGTATACATGAGTAGCATAGGTAGTGTAAGGGTATTATGGGAAAGAACAAAAATGACATAGCGATAATATATTTTTTACACTAAAGAATTCAATCCTTGTAAGAGAGTCAATTAGTACATATGTAATTATTACTAAATTTCCCTTGATCTGCTTTATACTACATACTACCGAATAGTAGTATAAGTCACCGTAAAAGAGCTCTTGACTTATTAGAAGCGTTTTGCCTCTATAGATCGTCCTTGGGTGCTATAGTTTGTTTCGTTGCATGCACCACATGATGCATAGGTGGATGATCTTGGACGGGGTGGTTCAGTCTAATTAATAGAGTAGACTATTAAGTGGGATGTTGTTGGTGTTTTTTTAGGCTCTAGAATTATATTATGCAAGCGCACAGAATAACCCGCTGTAGCATTTCACCTTGTGTCGGGTGTACTCCCTAATAGGCATAAGAACCCCGTTCGGTTTTTCCGGGCAGGCAGGCCTACCCATAGTTAGCCCTACCCAGTTGGGGGTACCAGAAGAAAACTTACCTGGTCATCCTCTAGGTTGGTTGACTTACTTAGCGTCCAAGAAGAAGATCCCCAAGATCAGGCAATAATATCAAGATATCCCGAAGGTTTAGGAAAGTTAGGATTTTACTTGTAAAGCAATCCTTATCCTTCCTTCCCTCGGCTTGTAACCCTACCCCCTCGGTGTACGTAAGGGGCGGTAGGGACCCTCTCCAAATCATCTCAGCCCGATACATAATACACATATAGCATGCAGCTACCTATATCCCGCGTCGGTGTTGCAAAGCAGCTTTTGCCCATGTCAGGCCTATACAAGCTGCCAGCTGATGGTCGGGGGAAGGAAACGTTGGCCGCACGATTCCTCCCCTGGCGGGCCGAGCCCTCGTCGGGCCTTGACCTAGTTCCGCGATCATCCGCCCGGCCACTGGGTCAGGCGGGGCGGAAGTCTTGGTCATTGGTTTTGACCCTGGTAGTGACGGGGTCCCCGGGTCGGGCGAAACGGAAGTCCCCGACCCTAGGGTCTGTTGGGCCTGCCCGAGGTCGGGCGAGACGGAAGTCCCCGACTCCGGAGTCTAACGAACCCGCCTGGGGTCGGGCGGGACGGAAACGGCTGGCCCTCGACGGATCGTGGCATTCCTGGTTCTCTTTAACTCCCGCGGAGTTCGGACGTCGTCAGTTGACTCAGTATCGGAGGAGGCCTCTAATATATGACCCCTATAATTGCTTAGGACTAGGAGGGGACGGGATAACATTTTTGTTGTGGTGGATACCATGTCATAAAAGTGATGATGTTGTTCATATTGCCGACCTCTTCTTTCAAGAGATTGTACGCTTGCATGGTATGCCCTCTACTACTGTTTCGGTTCGGGATGCGAAATTTTTGAGTCACTTTTGGCGTACTTTGTGGAACAAGCTGGGTACCAAGTTGTTATTTTCTACCGGGTGTCACCCACAAACCGATCGACAAAGGGAGGTTGTCAACCGTACTTTGGGGACCATGGTGTGGACTATTTTAAAGAATAATTTGAAGATATGGGAAGAATGTCTACCTCATGTGGAGTTTGCATGCAACCGGGCAACACATTCTACCACCAAGGTAAGTCCTTTTCAAGCAGTGTATGGCTTTAACCCTCGTGCTCCAATTGATATTTTACCATTGGCTACTAGTGAGAGAACTCATAATGATGCTAAGGAACGTGCTAAGTTTATATTGAAAATACAGAAAACAACTCAACAAAATATTGAAAAGATGACTGAAAAATATAGAGTTGCTGGTAGCAAAGGTAATAAAGAATTAAAACTTCAACCGGATGATCTAGTGTGGTTGCACTTGAGAAAAGAACGCTTTCCAGACTTGAGGAAGTCCATGTTAACGCCAAGAGCTGATGGTCCTTTTAAAATACTTGAGAAAATTAATGATAATGCATACAAACTCGAATTGCCTCCCGAGTTCGGGGTTAGTTCCACTTTTAACATTGCAGATTTGAAACCTTACGTGGGCGAAGAAGATGTGCTTGAATCGAGAACGACTCCGATTCAAGACGGGGAGGATGATGAGGGCATCACTACTATTGATATACAAGAGGTGCCTCCACTGAACATTCAACCCACTCAAGGTCCGATCACGAGAGCTTGCGTGCGGCAATTAAATTTAGAGGTGAGCTCGCTCCTAAATGTTTCTAGTAATAGCTTTGAGAATGGTTTGCAACCTAATGATTATATTCAGATTAGGAACCAAGGAGAGAACCAGAGGATACATGAATAGACGCATGGAGACGTGGAGGCAAGCCCAAGCTTCGCAGAGGTCCAATACCACTCAGTTTGGTGTCAACCGCGCAGTCCAGAAGCATCCTGAAATAAATTGGATGCCCAGGACACATCCAGAGTCCGATTTCGACGACCCATGTATGGTTGGAAATCTAATTTCATAGATCTTATAAAGGCGTTGATCTCAGGCCCAAATTTGTTCTGAGTCCTCTGGAATCGTCTAAGGAAGTTGGCGTCCAGAACGTGTCCTGGTGCTGCGACACCGCTCTTCAGCCTTTGGGCCATGTATCTCGTAGATCCCAATTAGGGGCGCGTCTAGGGAGGATCACGTAACCAAACCTTATAAATCAGCCCCCCCTCTAGGGTTTGGGTTTTGCTTTAGCGCTTTCTATCTTTGAAAAGTCATTCTTCGGGTTGTAGAACCCTAACTTTTTTTCTTAATCTTTTATCCACAGATTGTCACTATATTTGAGAGCTGCCTTCTTTGAGTTCTTGTCTATGTTCTTCGTGTCGCAGGTAGGGATTAGCCTTCTTGGGGAGGTCAACCGGATTGTGACACGGTTGATAACCAGAGGAATCGTGGTGCTAGGATTGCAGGAGTTTGGATCTTTGGATCTGAAGCTAGATCGATGTGTCGCGTTCCGCCGAAAACGAATTTATCCTTCCCGACCGAAGATCAGGCCATCCAAGTTCCCATCACTTGTTCATGTTACTTTTCCAGTTTTGCACACACGTTCAAGCGATCTATTCTTTTGAGGTTCTAAATCACGGTAGTTCATAGGGTTTGTTAGTTGCGTTTCTATTCTCTCTATTTTGTATGCAACCATAAGATCAACACATTCTAATTACCCATATCTACCAATAAGATAGATATGGAGAGCGTTGTGGCTAATATGCAACATATGGACAAATCCCCGTCATTGCATCTTGTCTTCTTAGAGGAGAATAGATGCACAGAGGTTAGGAAAATTGACCTTGAGGAAATAAGACTCATGACCCATTCCCAATGACAAAGGATCATTATGTGCACGTACCTCACATTACAGTCACATCATCTTAGTTAGGGCTTCTTTGGTTCCATTGGATTCAATCCGGGCCAGGGATGATAGATATAACAAGAAATTCGTGATAGATACATCTAGGGACCGGTATTTATTCCGGGTCGAAAACTATGCTAAAGTACTCCATTCACCTCATGAAAGGTAAGATCTCAAATGAATCTCAACCATCGATTTTTAAAATAAATAAAATATTTAGTAATTAATATATAGAGAGAAAAGAAAAAAAATCCTGCAATATCTAGAGCCTTCCTTAACTGGTTTACTAATTTCCTCTACTTGTGGCCGTGACAGATCTCTTGGTCGCATGGAGCACGGTCACGTATCGTAGGAAAAAAGGTAAGTTCACTTGTGACATATTCAGCTACCAATTGAAGCAAGGTTTTCCTGCAATATACTTGTCACGTATCTCGCGTGGAGCACGGCAGCGGCCTGCCCGTTACGCGTACCGTAAGTGAACATATGGATAAACCTATAACTAATGAGCATCAAAATTAAAATTGTGGAAGCTGTTGAGGAAATATAAGAGACTCAGCAAGAGCATGGAGCTGAGCCTGTTCCAATAGCAGGCAAGAGACAGGAAATATACCATCTCTATTTGATAAAAAATTAATTAAAGGTTGGTAAATTTTTAACTTTTGTGCTTTCTATTTACCACCAAATAGAAATTTAGGGATGTGATATCACGCCAAGAGATAAATGGACAAGGCATGCAGTCCAAATACAAAGTGGCCGTTGTCGAAGTTCGCAAAATCTCCATTTGCCGAACGACCCTGCAATTCGCTGACCGGATAATCGATTGGACTTATTCACGTAGCTTTTCCAGTTTTGCACACGTTCAAACGACCTATTCTTTCGGGTTCTAAATCACGGTAGTCTAGAGGGTTTGTTATTGCGTTTCCATTATTCTCTCTATTTCTTACGCAACCATACATGATCAAAACGCGCTGACGTGTGTACCCCGTGTCCCCGTGTTGGATCTGAGCCTCCACGCCAAACCCCCTTCAAAACCCCAGCGCTGCAATTTGCCACCGATCCCCCTCTCCCTCTGCCCGATCGAACACCACCGAATCGAACCGAAATGGCGTCCTCGTCCTCGTCTCCGCCGGCGCCGCTATGGATCATCCTCGGCCGCGTCGCCATGGTGCAGCACGACTCCGTCAAGGACCCCGGTGACCTCTCCATCAAGCTCTCCATGCCCCCGCGCGCGTCCACGCTCACCGTGCCCATGAGCGTCCACCCCAAGCCCGGCTACGACGACACCGACAGGCACCCGTACGTCGTCGCGGCCGCTGACGCCGGCGTCCTCCTTCACCTCTCTCACTGGCCATTCGTCGGCTTCGACCTCGACCGGGACCCACCTGGCATCCTCCTCGTGGCGCGCGATTTCCTCGCCGCCCCCGGGCCCGGCAAGGCCTTGGCCACCTCCGTCGTGCGCGTTCCCGACCGCGTTCGTCCATACCAGCCTGGCATTTCCAATGTACGGAACATCGGCCTCGTCTCCCTCCCCGGCAGCGGCGGCGGCGACTACGTTGTCGCCGAGCTCTACGTTGCAGACGACAGGGCCACACTGTTCACCTTCCGGTCCGGCACGGGTGGGTGGGTCCGGAAGGATCTGAGCTGCCCGTCCATGTCAGGCCGGCGCTGGATGTGGTCGTCCCATGACGTGATCGCCCACGACGGCAAGCTCTGGTGGGTGAACCTCGTGTGGGGGCTCCTCGGCTGCGATCCTTTCGCCGACGAGCCGGTGCTGCACCACGTGGCGTTCCAGGAGACGTACCCGATCGGCGGCCAGGCGGCGGCGGAGGACGCAGTGAGCCGCCGCATGGTGAGGGTGAGCCAGGGCAAGGTGCGGTTCGTGGACGTCGCCCGTGCGCGCGTTCACCGCCCGGAGGACACGCTGGTGGTCATCTGGACGCTGGTCTTCGCCCCGTCGGGCTTCACGTTCTGGGAGCAGCTGAGCGTGACGAGCCTGGGCAGGGTCTGGGCGAGCGACAGCTACAGGGCGACAGGGCTGCCGGCGAAGGTTCCCGTTCTGGCACTCCTGCACCCAAGCAACCCGGAAGTGGTCTACTTCTTCCTGGAGAAGTATCTCTTTGGGGTCAATGTGTCCCGGAGCACCGTGGTGGAGTTCGTTCGCAGGCCATGCGATCTTGTCAAGGTAGTTAGTGGTCACCGGTGGCCTCCGCCGATCAGCTGGCGGCACGTCCTCGCTTGGGAGCTGCCATGTTCCCTTGCCAGTGGTAAAGCAAATGCATCATGTGATCAGTTGAAGCATGGATAGAATGAAAGTAGTCAGATAATTTGCAGGCTAGATCTGATTTGAATTTTGAGAATAGGTGGTCGGCATCGTTAGTTCGTCCTTGATTTAAGTTTTGAGATGATATGCTGGTACAATGTTATTGAATTTTGGCGAATTGATGAGGAAGAGTATGGATATGCTGAGTTGCTGCCAAATTAATGACAGACATGTATATGCATATAAGTAAAAGCGCCAGTAAGGCCGCATTCAACAGGTGACTAAATGCACAGTAATTAGTTACGGTATATGCATGGTTACCAGTATTTCTCTGGTAGTAGGTAGTAAGGACAATAACACTCTATGGCCTTTCCTTCAGCCATTCTTTGGACTGTCAACGTTCTGCAATGCATAACAAGAACGTGTTTATGCAGAGGAATGATGGCACACAATATGTAACAAATAAATAAAAGTGCTAGTGTTGGAATGTGTTTAAACCTACTAGATTTTTAATGAGAAAAATTACATAAATCAATGCTATTGTTATGTGTCGGGTGTACTAACTGACAGGTAGAAGAACCTCGTCCGGTTTTCCCGGGCAGGTAGGCCTACCCTTAAGAAGGCCTACCTGGTTGGGGCCACCAGAAGAACACCCACCGGGTCATCCTCCTAGTCGGTGCGATTACTTAGGATTTTACTTGTAAAGCAATCCTTATCTTTCTCCCCCTCGGTGTATATAAGGGGCGGTAGGGACCCCCTTCATCTCATATCATATCTCCACATAATACACAAAAACTCCACATAATACACAAAAACTCCACATAATACACAAAAACCTCATACAGGACGTAGGGTTTTACTCACCTCGAGGCCCGAACCTGTCTACATTTTGCGTCCTGTAGCCATCCTGTTCTTGAGCCTCGGAGACTTCCCTACTCTCAATTAGATCTACAATACTTGGGCTACCCCCTAGTAAGGTCGCCGGTCTAAAACACTGACATCTAGCACCCACCGTGGGGCTATCGCCAAAAGCTCCTTCGTTGAACAAGATGGTGACCCTCTGCCCTTCCGTCATGATCATGTTCGAGGAGGGCGACATCTTCGCCTTTGGTTGGTGGGACGGCGTCGCCGACTGGGACGGCGTCGCCGACTGGGACGGCGTCCTTCATTGGACACTGGACGAAGTTGCCTAGCCGGAGCCACCCCTCGGGAGGAGATTCCTAGGCGCAACTCCGACACGATCTTCGGCGCATACCCGACGCTGAGAAGCACCTGGGTCCTGGTCCGTGGGCCAAGCGCGGACCGTGACGTTGAGAGCCGGTCGATCACCAGGCCAGCATCCACACCCTCCCACCCTAAAGCCCAGTTACCATCAGGACTTCGCATCACGGCGACAATTCAAGAAGCCGTCACCAACAGATCTGTTACCGCCTCACAACGGGGTAACCAACCTACGCCGCCTCAGTAGATGGGTCGCCGACAATCACGTGCTCCTCATCAAGCACGTCCAAATCTCGCTCAACGAGAGAACCACCTCGGTACCGTAGATTCAAGATCGCCACCAACAACGCCGGCGTCGTCTCGGAGTAGATCCAATCTACCCCGATTTCCCTTCGGACCGAAGAACTCTGGTCAAACCTATCAATGCGAGTTGTCAAAAACAACCCACACTGAGCAAAGTAAAGGTGGACCAAGCACGAAGTCTACAACCCTCCGAAGGACGTTGGGAGATCTGGTCATCTCAGACACTCCTGAAGGGGTGATCGTCCACTGGCCCGACACATATCTCTCGACCATCTTCCACGACGGCGATGAGTCACGCATGATCTCCACCATATCGGGAGAAGTCCCCCAAACCCTTTCCAATCGGGGTGGGATCTCTCTCCCGAAATAACTTCCATGGTGCTGGTCGACTCCTACAGCGACGACGCTTCAAACCCCGAGCGAGAACTCTATGCTGGTGCACGAGTAACAGATCGGTTTGGCGAGATCAACCGTCGCCTCGCCGCTGACTTCGAGGAGGAAGGAGGCGTCTTCGCAACCCCAACAGCCAACATTGTCAAGGCGAAACACCTCCTCGAAGGTGTTGAAGAACACCCAGTGATCACCGCAGCCAAAGATCTCCATGAGCTTGCTGCGATCCAGACCGACAAGCTCGACCCTCTACGATCGATGCCTCACACGGCAGGAGGAAGCTGCAGCCGTCACACCGGTCACGATGGAAGTCATTATGGCAGCTCCAGCAATAGGCGTACTCATCACGAGAACCGCGAAGTCGGCAGCGAAAGCCGCAACGAGCCTTCCTATGATCTGCGTGGAAAGCTCAAGCAAAAAGATGCAAGAAACCGCCTCGACGAACTGCGCAAGGAGCGGATGCCAAATATGATGGCATCCGCGCCTTCTCCAACGACATCAGGGCCTACAAGTACCCGGCCAGGTTCAAAGCATCTGGCGTCGACAAGTATGATGACAACTTGGATCCCAATCTCTGGTTGTGTTGGTACTCCGCAGCAATCGAAGCCTCGGGAGGGGATGACAAGGCTAAACTCCTCTACTTTGCTGTCGCCATGTAGGCCTCCCCCCTCACTTGGCTCGAGGCACTCCCAGATCGCTCCATCAAAGATCGCTTCATCGAATGCTGGCACACCCTCAAGAAAGAGTTCGTCAACAACTTCCAAGGCTCCGCAGATTGCCTTGGAACAAAGTTCGACCTCGCCACCTGCAAGCAGAAGCCCGATGAAAGCCTGCGCGACTACAATCGCCGTTTCTGGGCGAAAAAGTCGAAGTGTGTCCAACTCAAGGACGAAGAAATTATCACCACGTTCCAACAAGGTATCCACGACCACTACGAATTCTGCCAGTTCTACAGAAAGGTGCATAATAAACCCATATTTCCCATTTAAAAACATATGCTTATTCTAAGCGAGTAACAAAAAAAAAAGGTTTCTACAAAGTTCTGGACAGACCCTAGGCATAAGTAGTAGTTGAAATTGTAAGTATACTGATAAAAGATTTTACATAATTTTTCTAGCATTTTTTTGTTAGCATTTATAATTTAACTCTAGGAAAACATGATAATGTTGAGATAAAATGTTGATAAGTAGAAAACAAAACTTTCTGGAATTGAAAAATTTACCAAAGCTAAACCATCACTAGATAATGCTAATTTGCATTTTTACGATACTTTTTCATGCATATAAACTTATTTATGCAATAAAGATCTTAGTTTTAATATTTAGAGCTCAGTTTTACAATCTAGCAAAAATGGATATATATTTTTAGCATTCTTGTTTGATTTACTACACGTTTTCAAAGTTTCCTACAAATGAAACAATTTGCATGAAATCAAATAGACCCTATAGTCCCAAGGACAACATTGGTCACTTGTGCTCTAACTCTGCACTCTTAACCGTGGTCACCAAATGAGGGCTCCATAGTCAACTTATCCTGTTGTGCCAAACCAGCGGCTAGGTGAACAACGGCATGGACGGTGTTGGCTGACATACACTCAACATATTCCCGCCCAATCTCAGGAAAACTATTAATTTACTAGCATATTTTGTTAGTATGACTTGGTCCACTTGTATTTTGGCTTTGCTATGATTTCAGGGACTAAAGCTGAAAATAGAGAGAAATGAGCATAAAGTGTAAAGACTATCTTGTCCTGGGGATCCTCAACTAAAAAAAGGGCCCACAAAATCAAATAGAACAAAGCTATCTTCGACAGAGGAAAGCTTGGGCCCATGAGACAGAACACCATGCAAAGGTGGTGGACGAGTGTGCTGACTCATGGTCCTCGGACTAGGGGTCCGATCGACCACTGAAGAGGCAGTTCAAACACAACATTGGTGAGGCGGTGCCATGGTGGTTCCTTATATCAGCAACTTACACTACCATACTTAAAACCCCTCGAACCGACCTAGTAGGCCTATATAAGCAAGGGTACGTGTTGACGGTCGTTAAAACCATTCGGTGACCGTCAACATTTCGGGAGAAACAAGGGTTTCATACCATGTTCCATACATAAAATGTTTATTACTAACAAATTCCATAAGTTTTGGATGATTTGTGCCTGCATGGACCTATTGGTGAAAGTTCACCCAAATTGGGCTCAGACCCAGGCCGACCAGCCTCCCCTAGGCCGGCCGGCCTGGCCCTGGCACATTTGGGTGTCAAACTTTGTCCATGCAGAGGAAACACAATGAAGATGATCAGGGACGTTGATTCCAATGTCGGTTTGATCAAGGGACCCGAAAGGCCTAGGATGCTTTGTACAAGGATTGAAGGGCCCACCTACCTAACTTACCGGCTGTAACCGCCAGAGAAGCACACTTAACCGTCATTGGGACGTGATCATGGCCGTCGAGAGCGAAGGCGGTGGCCAGAGGCGCCAGGTGGAGGTCGATCGGCCTCCCCTAGGCCGGCCGGCCTCCCCTCGGCTCCAATGGCCCACCTCCTTCTCTCAAGGGATAGTTATGACGGTTAGGAGGTGGGGCCAGCTGCAACCGACGTCCAAAGGCTATATAAAGGCCCATCCTCTTCACTCCAACACACACTACACACCACTACACATTACTTCATTTGAAGTTTAGGAGCTCTTCCATTTTTCCCTTTTCTTAGTCTAGGATTAGAGTTGGGAAAAGAGTCGAGTCGAGCTAGTTCCGGAGTTCCTCGGAGTTATGGTAAAGCTCTTGTATCCTTTTCTTCTTTTGAAGAGTTTAATATATATATCTTCTGTCTTCAGAGCATTTATAAGCTTATCTTTATTTACCTTCCCTTTTTGGGTTGTTTCCTATAGTTTTAGGTCTAGAGTGTAGTTTAGCTCTATCAGGATTTATCTTGCGGGTTTTCTAGTCTCGACCAAGGCCGTAAGACGCCTTGGAAGGACGGGGTTTTCTTCTGAAGGTACCCAGAGGAAATCCTAACATTAAGTGCAGACATGGTGTCTGACTTAGTGTTAGCTAGGAAGTGTGTTGCAACCCACGGAACTGATGTGGTAGGCGGCAGGTGGTGACAGCCCTGTCCGTCCTTTGTAGTCCACCATGTTTGGGTGTATTCATAACAGTAGTTGCTGGGCCTGGGGAACCCCTCTCTCATCCCAGTCTGAGTTCCCCCCACTGCAGTCGTCGAAGCAAGCTCTGTTCCCGATATCTAAGCTAGGTTCTGGGTTTAAGGTTATAGTGGCTTAGCTCTGAGTAGAAAGCCTAGTAAGTCCGGTCTCTCCCAGCGTCTTTCCTTTTCTATAGATTTGAGGCTCCTGTGTGTGTGTCGCTGGTCGTTCAGACCTTCTATCCGGTCATTTATTTGACCATTATCCTACACTTAGGTGTATTTATCCCCCTGAGATTAGTGAGTGTTTATTTCTGGAAAGATCTATCTCATTATTCATCAATTCTCTTTAACCAAGGCTTCCTTGTGGAAATATAAATACGATACCCTGGGTTTCCCCAAGGTGAAATGCTACACCGATATATTCTGTGCGCTTGCAGAATCTATTTCTAAGAGCAACATTATAAATCGAGTACCTTCTTACGTTGATTTAAGAATTGACGTTAAGAAGTGCCAACAAGCATTTCTGGCGCCGTTGCCGAGGAAGCAATTGGCTAAAGACATTGTTGAATTATTTGATAATCTTTACAGATTTATCACCACTAACCTTAGAGAACTTACCCCTGCAAACTCTCGTCTGTTTTTGATGTGTTTTGCAGGCTAGTACATGACTGGTTTCAACCTACCATCAAACTTTGATCCGAATCCAGAACGCATTGGGAGACTTGTGAGGAAAAGAATCGTTCCACCTCATATTTCACTCAGCTCAAACACCTTGTTCGAATCTTCATCCGACTCCGAGTCGTCGTATTCATCAGCTCCAGAATCATCTGAGACTATGGCTGCCCCAAAGAAGACACTCCGTGAGTATTCCACCCCGTCAAGCAACAACTTTCCAGGACTGGATGCTCAGGGTGAAGCTGAAGGAGGATTTGAGCTGAGGTCGGGCCTTATTAACATGGTCCAGGCCAGTCCTTTCTGCGGATAGGCTGTTGAGGATGCTCACGCTCACCTCAGGAACTTCCTGGAGGTGTGCAGCACAATCAATCCCAATGGCACACCGATCAATACTATCCGCTTGAAGCTATTCCCTTTCTGCTTGCTTGGCAAGACGAAAGAGTGGTTCTACACCAACAAAGCAAGCTTCGAGAATACCTGGCAGAATTGCGCCGACGTATTCCTGACCAAGTTCTTTCCGGTGGGCAAGAACAACGCCCTCCATGGAAAAATCACAGGCTTCCAGCAGCATGATAGTGAGTCAGTACCAGAAGCTTGGGAGAGACTGCAAGAATATGTTACAGCCTATCCCCATCATGGCATGGAAGAGTGGTTGATCGCTCAAAACTTCTTCCATGGCCTCACCCGTTGATCGCAAGAGTACCTGGATGCAGCAGCGGGAGGAGCCTTCCTTGCGCTGGATGTACCAGCTGCTAAGGCGCTTATCGAAAAGATCGCCACTCACAAGAGTTGGATGAGTGAGAGACATGCTTCACGCACCAAAGGCGTACACCAGATCGACTCCATTGACATGCTCGCTGCGAAGATGGACCTACTTCTGAAGAAAATGGAATCTCCTAAAAAGGAGATGAATCGGATCATTGACGCACGAATGACATGCGAGACATGCGGTGAATCCGGACACTCGGGCAGCAGTTGCCCGACGACCTAGGAGGAGGCCTGTTTCATCGAAAATGGTGGAAACTTCAACAACTCAGGCTTCCGTCCTCAGCAAGGTTGGAATTCCAAGCCCAACCTCCTCTTCGGCCAACAATCAGGTAATCCTCCTAATAACAGCTTTCAGCCGTCCCTTAAGGATATTTGGTACGGCCAGAAACAAATTAACGAAAGCATTAGCAAGAAATTCCTTGCTACTGACAAAGTTATGGAGTCTCTGGCTGCCCAAATAGACGGGTTTAACTCTGTTATTAAGAACCAGCTGAGTTTTAACAAAATGATTGAAACTCAAGTAGCTCAGCTGGCTGCATCTTGTCCTAACACTAACATGGGGAAACTGCACGGGCAACCGGAGGTTCCCATTAAGGAAAATGTTAGTGCGGTGACCACGCGGACTGGAAAGTCCACGCGGGATCCATCTTTTCCCCAGGGTACAGGTATGCAGCGAAGGGTTGAAGAAGGAGATGAAGAGGAGGCCGACGAATATGCCATCCCAGCTGATCAAGGGGAGAATGAGGCCCCATAAGCCTCGGGCACGACCCGTGACCCAAACTACCTCCCATTCCCTGAACGGAAGAGAAAGCCAGTGGCCGACGAACAATTTGGAAAATTCGTCGAGGTAATCAGGAAGGTTTATATCAATATACCTCTCCTGGATGCTTTGCAGGTCCCGACATATGCAAAATATATCAAGGATATCCTTGGTAACAAGAGGACCCTGCCAACCACTGACATGGTGCAACTCACCGAGGCATGTAGCTCAGCTATACTCGGCCTCAATTTCCCCAAGAAGAAGGATCCCGGATGTCCCATGATTTCCTGCTCAATAGGCAGCCAAGAGTTTGATCACGCCCTATGTGACTTGGGGGCCAGCGTCAGCGTGATGCCCACTGTAGTCTTTGACAAACTCAAGCATATCACGCTGGTCTCTACACCCATGTGCTTGCAGCTAGCGGACCAATCGGTTCGTTACCCCGCTGGAGTAGCGGAGAATGTCCCAGTGAAGATCCAAGACTCATTCATCCCAGTGGATTTCGTCGTCCTCGATATGGAGACAGACGCCAAGAGCTCTCTCATTCTCGGAAGACCATTCTTGAGCACTGCTAATGCCAACATCGATGTTGGCGCTGGGAATATTCAGCTCAAGCTCAATGGGGCAATAGAGGAGTTTACTTTCCTTCCGAAGGAAGAGCTGCCCCAACAAGTCAACATGGTCATTGAGGTCACACCGAGGCAGCCGGTCCAGAACATGTGTTTAAGGAGCTTGTGAGTGTGGTGGAGACACTTATCCTTCGAGAGAAGAAGCGGCATGATCGCTATCATGCACAGCGGAGGATATCGAGAAAGAAAATACTGGATCAACTATCAGAGAAAGAGAGGAAGGTTGACACTAAGCCCCGCCAGACGAGGAAGATCTGGCAGACCGAAGCCGTAAAGGACCCGAAGAATACTTCGGAGCGTCCCGCTCAGGACGGAAAATCCGAGCCCTCGCCATAAGGTATGTGGTATTTATCCATGCATTTTTGCAGTTGCATATAGAATAGGTCTCCCTTCCTAATTTTAATTTCCAAATCTGCATGCATGTTTAATTTTTCACAACTCATGTTTAAATTTTAGCATTGCATATATACAAAAAAAATCCCAAGTCTAGCTCAAGAAAATTCTGCCCAAATATTTCTTGCCTCTTGAGCTAAGGTTCCACTGATCAAGAACGATTTGTGGAGGTTCGGTTCCCGCAAGAACGACTAACCTTTTTGTGGCGAGTAATTTCCCACAAGAACGGCTGACTCGTAGTGGTGATTAACCTCCCACAAGAACGACTGACTTTCGTTGCTCTAACCGCTAACCCATCTTGATTTCCTTCGGGTATTTGCTAGCACTAACATTTTGTAGGAATCATGATGCGAAGGGCGAAAGAGAGGGTGTAGGAAGTAAAGCGGAGGTTTGGCTCGTCGAGTTCCAGGCGTTCCCACGGTTCCCAGGACTCCCCGGTGTCCCGAGACACCATGTCTGTTGACACCGCTCAACATGACACGGCATCTCAGGGGACCGAGGATACTGAGGTGCCAAGGGACCGTCTCCGTATCCGAATCATGACCCGGATTGAGCATATCATTCCGAGGTCTGATGAGGAACTGGAACTCCTCAACCAGTTGAAAACCCGAAGCTTCAGGCACGCCAAGTACATAGACGCCACGCTGCTGATCAAGACAGGACTGCTTCGTGACATGAAACGCGCATTCGGCAATGCCGGGTGGGCGGACTTCTACCCCGTCCACGAAACATGTTCGCATTTCTTGACTATGAAATTTCTGATGAGTTTGCGAGTTGAGTTTCTCCAACGGGAGACGAAGGTGCCTTTTTGCTTTTTCAATGAGGAGTATTGCTATTCCCCGAAGCAACTCAGTGATGCTCTCGGGTTTAGCAAGCGATGCATCATTGATCCGGATCTTTTGGTGACTGGCCACCGGTACAATCGTGTCCAATGGTGGGACAACATCACAAATGAGCCGCTCAATGGTAAAAACAGCATCACCTCAATTCATAACCCCACTCTTCGTTTTCTCGCCAAGTGGATTGCTATGGTGGTTCACCCTCGTTCCGATTTGCGTCTCTGTCTTGCACCTAACATGGAGTGTCTTTATGCTATGGTCTACAAAATTCGGTTTTCTCCGATTTTGAGCATGCTCGATGTGTGGCAAAGGCTTATTACTACCCGCGCCACCATTGACCTCAGCTCATTGCTTACTCGCATCGCCACTAGTGTCGGTGCGATAAAAAATGCACAAGTCGAATTTTTTCCCATCGACGTAGAATATCAGACTTGCATTGGCATAGACCACTTTGTTCAGGGGCATTTAATGCGGGAAGGGCCAGAGTATAAGCTTTTCATGTGTTACCCCGGCTATATCGAGGAGGTCGAGCTTCCATGCCCGAACCTCGCGTTAAAGTCGGTAAATAGCCTAACCCTGCAGCTCAGACGGAAGGAACCCCCTCGCCGCAGTGTCACCGGACCCATGACAGGCAGAAGGAGAGCCCTTCACGACAGTGAAGCAGGGCCATCATCAGTAGCAGACACGTCCACCGAGCCGCAGCCTCAGCAGAACCCTACGGCCCACATGAGCTTCAACAAGACCTTCGATTATTTCCAAGGTATGAATCTTGGGCCGTAGGTGGGACCATCGCCGTCCGCTAGGTACGATTACGAGAACCCGATCGCCCGAGACATCTCACAAATCCGTACCCAGCTAGACACGATGAGCCAGCAGCAGCAGGAGATCAGCGACAACCTCGCGCACAACACCGACCTCACGCAGCAGACCTGGGGGATTGCCACCTCCCAGCAGCGTGATATCTACGGCTTCTTCGAGCACATGCACTTCGACCCCAACCAGAACTACTACCACTGAGCTTCATCGAAGCTTGGGGGAGTAGCATGTGCAGTACCAAGGTGAGTCCTCTGCCCCTCGTTCTAGTCGTTCCAGTCATTCCAGTCAGTGAGAATTACCATGCCATGCCATGCCATAATAAAATAGGAGTAGTTTTATCTTCTATCAAAAAAAATAATAAATAAGAAGGCTCCTGACTTATATGTGTGGAAATCCGTATGAATCCTGTTTCTTTGGGAGTAATGAAAAGTTGCTCTATTTATGCTCTCCAAATGCCTCGTTCATAATCTGTTACTATCCTAGTACTTGAGTCTTTTGGCATTTGAGTTTGTCCTAATCATTTTGTGGGAGGCATAAAGCAACTTGTTCATAGTCTAGGCTGTTGATAGCTTTGATATGGTTTGCTTCGAGTTCAACTGCATGCTTATTAAGGGACCTCTCGGAAGTCTTTTATAAAAATTTAAATTGGTGAATCTTCCCTGATGGTTTATAGAATCCTATCCAAAGCTAAACAGTTGAATTTAGAAACTTGCCATCATATGCTATCTTGTGTTACTTTGAGTCTTGCCGAGTGGTGAGTTCGCTTGAAGAAGGTACTTGTCATTTACCAGTCTTTCTCCTTTGCGTACCCATTTCATTGCTAGCCTCAAAAGTGTTTGGCGTGTCGGTCGCCCATTCCGGGTCCACCGCCAACACATCCCCCCACAAAAAAAAATCAGCCAAAAATCTCCACTGTGAACCCATTCATTCCCAAGGTCATCATACATTCCACACAAATCAATCTCTCTGTGAGCAGAAAAGAGAAAAAAATAATGAGTGAGCCATCCTCTTATGAGAAAAGAAAAGAAAATGAAGAAAAAGAAAAAGAGTGAAAGAGAGTCAAAGGCTCCAACTGTGAGCATCTCATGAAAAATATGAAGGAAAAAGAGAGAGAGAAATAAAAAGAGTGATGATGATCTTCCATGTGTGAGTCCATTCTCTCCCTCTTCCCTGAAAATTACAAATTCTAAAGATCGGGATTTGATGAGTACCAACTCTTGTGAACCACTCTTTGGTTCGGCAACAAAGGTAGCCAAGTTATGCACATTCGCCTCTCCTAAAACCTTAGTCCAAAAGCCCCGAAACAAAATGAAAAGAGAGAGTCAGTGAGCAAGAGTGAGGATATACACCTTGAGTGACTTGAGAGTACCACCGGGGAAAGATTAACCATGCTTTTGGAAAAAACATTATCTCCGAGATGGAACCTGAACAGCTGCAGGGAGCACTCTGAAAAGGACCGTTCAGGCTCTCAACCGCCCAAGACGAAGAACTACCGCTATAAGCTCCACAGGTGATAAAGGTATGCAATCTTAAAGATGCCAACTTATTCAATCTACCTATGGATAGTATTGGCTTATGAGCAGGGTATTTGTTGGTCATAAACATTGACGCAACTCCTGACCCTCCGAATCTGAGTTTTAGCCTTGCTCGAGGACGAGCAACTGTCTAAGCTTGGGGGCGTGTTGACGGTCGTTAAAACCATTCGGTGACCGTCAACATTTCGGGAGAAACAAGGGTTTCATGCCATGTTCCATACATAAAATGTTTATTACTAACAAATTCCACAAGTTTTGGATGATTTGTGCCTGCAGGGACCTATTGGTGAAAGTTCACCCAAATTGGGCTCAGACCCAGTCCAACCAGCCTCCCCTAGGCCGGCCGGCCTGGCCCTGGCACATTTGGGTGTCAAACTTCGTCCATGTAGAGGAAACAGAATGAAGATGATCAGGGACGTTGATTCCAACGTCGGTTTGATCAAGGGACCCGAAAGGCCTAGGATGCTTTGTACAAGGATTGAAGGGCCCACCTACCTAACTTACCGGCCGTAACCGCCAGAGAAGCACACTTAACCGTCATTGGGACGTGATCATGGCCGTCCAGAGCGAAGGCGGTGGCCAGAGGCGCAAGGTAGAGGCCGATCGGCCTCCCCTAGGCCGGCCAGCCTCCCCTCGGCTCCAATGGCCCACCTCCTTCTGTCAAGGGACGGTTATGACGGTTAGGAGGTGGGGCCAGCTGCAACCGACGTCCAAAGGCTATATAAAGGCCCCTCCTCTTCACTCCAACACACACTACACACCACTACACATTACTTCACTTGAAGTTTAGGAGCTCTTCCATTTTTTCCCTTTTCTTAGTCTAGGATTAGAGTTGGGAGTAGAGTCGAGTCGAGCTAGTTCCGGAGTTCCTCGGAGTTATGGTAAAGCTCTTGTATCCTTTCCTTCTTTTGAAGAGTTTAATATATATATCTTCTATCTTCAGAGCATTTATAAGCTTATCTTTATTTACCTTCCCTTTTTGGGTTGTTTCCTATAGTTTTAGGTCTAGAGTGTAGTTTAGCTCTATCGGGATTTATCTTGCGGGTTTTCTAGTCTCGACCAAGCCCGTAAGACGCCTTGGAAAGACGGGGTTTTCTTCTGAAGGTACCCAGAGGAAATCCTAACATTAAGTGCAGACGTGGTGTCTGACTTAGTGTTAGCTAGGAAGTGTGTTGCACCCCACGGAACTGATGTGGTAGGCGACAGGTGGTGACAACCCTGTCCGTCCTTTGTAGTCCACCACGTTCGGGTATATTCATAACAGTAGTTGCTGGGCCTGGGGGAACCCCTCTCTCATCCCACTCCGAGTTCCCCCCGCTGCAGTCGTCAAAGCAAGCTCTGTTCCCGATATCTAAGCTAGGTTCTGGGTTTAAGGTTATAGTGGCTTAGCTCTGAGTAGAAAGCCTAGTAAGTTCGGTCTCTCCCAGCGTCTTTCCTTTTCTATAGATTTGAGGCTCCTGTGTGTGTCGCTAGTCGTTCAGACCTTCTATCCGGTCATTCATTTGACCATTATCCTACACTTAGGTGTATTTATCCCCTTGAGATTAGTGAGTGTTTATTTCTGGAAAGATCTATCTCATTATTCATCAATTCTCTTTAACCAAGGCTTCCCTGCAAAAATATAAATACGATACCCTGGGTTTCCCCAAGGTGAAATGCTACACCGATATATTCTGTGCGCTTGCAGAATCTCTTACTAAGAGCTACATTATAAATCGAGTACCTTCTTACGTTGATTTAAGAATTGACGTTAAGAAGTGCCAACAGTACCCCCTCATTTGTAACACACACCACAGTTGAAGGCTCTCCATGACTATCATTTTAACAGTAGATCTAGGATTAGAGGAGCCGAGTCTAGTTCATCATTGTGAAAAAGTCTTCTTGAGCTCTTCATTGATCATGGGTATGAAATTCAATCTTATCTGTCTAGATCTTATTATTTCATCAAGAGATATTTTATGGTGTTTGTGTTATTCTATAGTGTTTGCCATCCAAAGTTTATGCTTTCATGAGTTATATTATTTATAAGGAAAGATTCGCAATCTAAGCAATTGCAATGCTTTGGGGTTCCTTGTGCTTGATTATAATCTTTTGCTTGGCCATCCTTTGGATGGGAGCCCTAGGCTGGTTAGATCTGTCCCTTTATACTCGGGCATGGTGCTTGGGTAGTGAGAATTCCTGCAGATGGGCACATTTTCTACTAGATTTTGTGGGGTAGATGGGATTGCGTGACAGCTTGTTTGTTCGGCATACTTTCTGTGTATTGTGTAATCCTCCCTGTTAGATTATGACGTAGGAGTTCATATATATGTGATACTTGGGCCATGTATTTGGAACTATTCTCCCTTTGCTGTTGGCTTTGAAGACTAGTTGGACTTTATGTGAGATCTAACCTTTATCTAATGTAACAAATCTTATCAAGGACATTTCCTTCAGACTCTCTGATATCATAGTTCTATTCTATTTGTTTACTCTTTATTGTTTATGAGGTGGCTTTAATGTCTGTGTCATATTGATGATTCACGTGACATTATTTATCATGACCTATCCATGTTTTGCTCTATGAGGAATTGAGTTATATATAAATGCAATGCTATCCTCCAAATTAAAATCTGTTTGACTGATGTCCCATGGGAAATAAATAAATAATGATAACCTTGTGTACTCCAAGTTAAAATGCAACAATAGTATATCTGCGCGCTTGCGGATCCACATCTATTATAGTCTCACATACGAAGGTTGTCTATTAACATCATCGTAGGCTTGCACTTACCTAGCACATATGGGTAACTTAGAGATGGTGTTAACAAATGCCAATAGAGGGCACCAGGAGCACCTGATCAATGAGGCTCACAATGCCAAGGGGTTAGGAATGTTCGATTTTGAGGCGGTGCCCATATGGCTTACCCATACATTGGTGGCATTTGTAAACTGGCACGTCCTAGAGCATCGGTAGCTTACCAAGGTTTGGCTAATGAGGTCAGACGATGCAAAGGTTGGAGGTTGACAGGTGGCAAGAGCTAGGGAAGGAAGCGCCAGGGATGGGGGTGGGAAGGTAGGGAAGGTTTTGTGGTGGGTGATTCGGGAATGGTGAGGCGATTGGTGGGAATAATTGTGGCGTTGCACATTGATATTGTTCTTGGAAGAGCTGGAAGAAAAAGGGGGTGGGTGGGAGTGGGTGAGTGAGGGAAGGAAAATGGGGCGACGGCCTTATATGTCACACCTGATTTTAGAAAGAAAACTAGATGCATCTCATATGTGTGCCAGGATCAAATTTCACACATATGATAGACTCCATGAATAAACAGAACACAAAGTTACAGCGGAAATAATAAAATAAAGACAATACAAACGTTTTCTAGCAGCGGAATCTTGAACTCTTCACCACAGGCAGTTGACTGGGGGTTGCGTACGCCTAGCATCATCTTCAATAACTTCACACAACTTCTGAATACTGAGAAGCAATAAGCAAGGATGAGTACACTTATGGTTGGTACTCAGCAAGGCCACCGAAATAACCAGAACGATTTAATTAATGTCAACTTTTGATAAATTAATCATGTGAGGGTCCAAGCTGTTCATGACCACGAACACGACTGTTATAACAGTTTTACACTCCGCAGAGGTTGTACACTTTCACCATAATTCGCGTAAAAGCTCCGAAGCACTTTAAACCCAACCATGTTGTGCCGGCCAAAGCACGTACCACACTTTCGAGGTGTGACTGCATAGGGACGCTATGAGGCCTTTACAAAGATTCCCTATAGAAACGACCCGCTAATGTTTTTGGATCGGAAGTAGGCATAACCCTCCCTAACGGGCATAGTGTCTTAGCTAAGCCCACTTCCCGAGAGGACCGGGCTATACACCGTCAACCGCCACCCCCCATGCCCTTTTGGTAAGATCAATCCTAACCAAGGTTTCTAATTAATTAGCCAAGACCAGAGATATTGTAGTATTGTGGTTGTCCGGGTAATCCTGGGTAGTTCTCCATGTTCCGATTAACATATATGATCTTATAAAGCACAGGTAGAAAGATGGCTAGGGACACTTGCCTTTCCGCAAAAGAATACCACTGCTCAGTCTTCAACTCTTGTTCTTGACAGCTTCGGAACAATGCTCCTCTAATCGTAGCAAACATCAAGCACAAGCACAAATATGCAAGCAAAGAAATATGTACATCTAAGAACAATACACTAATCAAAAGAAAAGCTTTTAAAAGAACGTACTAATCGATGGGGCTCATTACTACGATCACAAGGGTGCAAGAAACACTGAAAACAGAGCTATGGTTGGGAAGGTATAACTATCGGAGGATTTATGTTAGAAAAGAAATAAAAGACTGTATGTTTCTTTTATTTAATCATGAAAAGGCATGTAATGAATAATTAGGGAAATATTCCGTATTTAAATTAATCAAATTATACTTTGATATGAAAAGACGGGTTAAAGATTAATCAATTTTATTTGCAAATATTAATATAATGATTATACCAATTAAATATTTTAATTTGTAAGAAAACATTTAGACGAATAACTTTATGTATGGCGTTGGACTAAACAAGTTAATATTGAAAGCACATTCAAGTTGAAAATTATTCATATTAATTTAGATTATACAAACCCGGTGTTTACTCTAATTAGATTTTAATTATGAAAGCTGGTTCAATAATTGTTATTCATATTAACATCATTTGTTTATGAAATAGCATGGTATAACCTTAATATACTTTTAAATAGAAAAGCTAATGAAGTGGATATAGATATTAATCAAGTTAATATTTATTAACAAAAGTCGATATATGAACCTAGTCAAGCTTTATTCAAAAAACTAGATTCAATATTGAACATTAAGCAAATTAATTATTAATTTATGAAAACGGATATATAACCTTACTAGCTTTTATTTGGAAAAACATATGAAGTAAGCATTAATCAGATTAGAATATTTGCTTATGAAACAAAGAGACATTACTTCTAACCATATTTTAATTATAAAACACTAGTTTAATAATGATTAACCAAATTAAATTCTATTATAAAACTTGGTGTTAGAGGCCTAATTAGATTTTATGTAATTTGTAAAGCGTATAACAAATATTAAGCAAGTTAATATTTTATTTATTTTCAAAACATGAAACTTGGTAAGCAACACTATTAATCTAAAGTCTACGCTTTTAAAAGATTACCACAACAAGAACGAGATTAAACGGAGACTAAACGTGGAATTTATGGATTGGACAAGGTCGCAGGGACCTATATGCGAAGGACTAAAGGTTCCAGGGATCCATATACAAGGAAACTAATCTAACAGGGACCAATAGAGAAGATTCGCAAGACACATTGGATAGTGCTCACGATTAGGTCAAAGGATGGGGTTAGATCTAGAAAAGGGATAGCTCCCAGGTTATGATGCAAGGATCCAATCTAAACAGGGGGGTTTCGATAAGATCGCGTTGACTCAAGAAAGAACCTAATAGTTTCAGGGTTCTCGGAGGGCCTAACTACAAAAGCTTCAGAGCTTCGCTGCCATGGCGTACAGAGGCTCAGGGCACTCTGCTCGCCGGCGACTCGGCGGGCTAGGGGCGCATATAGGTAGGGAAAACGCAAGAGAAGATCGAGGGGAACTCGTGGGTGTTTTTGCCAGGCGCGGAGACGAACGGAGGCGGCCTGGCATCGGAGATTGCGGCCGGCGACGAGGTGCTTCAGGCGGCGGCGGTGCTCCGGCGGCCAATAGGCGACGTTGACCGGAGAAATCGATGCGTCATGGACTGGGGATCATTATGGTGGCGTCCATCTACCTCATTTCCCTCGAGTTAGAGCAAATCGCCGGCAATGGTGGCTCCTGCCGCTCGGCCTCGGCGAACTCGATTGGCGGCGGCGCTATGCTGGGGAAAAGGCAAGGCGAGGGCAAGGCGATAGGGCAGCGAGGAAGCTCGGGTTTTATAGGGGTTCAGGACCCGACCTTGGCGTGGCACGCACGTCGAGGGAGGCGGCACGTGCAGCAGCCGGACTCGAGCTCGAGTCCTGGTTCAGCACGGCGCAAGGTAAGGGATGACACACGGGACCCGTCGGTCAGCGAGCGAGAGAGAGGGGATGACAAGCGGGGCGCACCTGTCGGCGAGAGAAGAGAAGGAGAGAGGAGGTGGAGGGAGAGCCAGACCGGTGTGATGGACCGGACTGGGCTTGCGGGTGGGCTCGGCCCAAGAAGGATAAAAGATTAAGGTTTTGTTTATTTATTTGAGAAATCATTTCCAGCTTAAAAACAAATCCAGAAAATTCTAGAGATGCACTTAAACTATGGAAAATATCTCAAAAATTCCAGAAATCTCAAGAAAAATTCTGGAGACAGAGTTGGAGACAAAGAACCCAAATAAAATATTTGGAGTCCAAGACAAAGGAAATTTAAAGCCTTCCAATTGATAGATTTGGCTAAGGAAAAGATAATAAATTCCCAGAAATTCTAGGAAATTCTCAGGAGAGATTAGATCGACGTCTAAACATATTTCAAAATCTCACACTCAAGAAATATTAGATGGAATGGCATGAATGCAACATTTCAATAATTAAGCAACACGAAGCATATTTATTTAATTTAGGAAAATGGTTGTTTTCCTATACTAAATACCCCGATAATTAAACAATGTTGGAAAAGTTTTAATAATTCATGAAAATTATTTGTTTAATTGTTTTTTCTAATCACATCCTGAAATCCCAAATTTCGGGGTGTGACATTATAGTTTGTAGTGGGAGCATGGCTCTACGGACGTTAACTGCATGGTTGACGGCTGATGCGATGACTGGTTGGGCATTGTCCGATACGTGGCAAGTGCCTCCTGCTAGTCAGGCGCGATGCCGTACATGCTTGGTGGAACTATTGTTATGCAATATTTGGCGTGGGATGAGGTAAATTTTGCTCGTTGGTGGACATAATTCACTGATTTGATCACGAAAGTCCCACCAACATTATCACTAAAATACACCCTCCGAAGGATGACATAAAGTCAATACTATTTATTCTCTCAAGTTCCACACGTTTTGATGTATATCTACGCACAGGAGGAGAAGGGAGGAAAATGAGGCGAAACGAGCTAGAGGCCTAGTAGGTCGGCCCATGCTCGGCCGGTTGGGTGCCCACTTGCTCTGTTAGCCACGACACTAATCCATGAAGGGAGAGGCACAATGGCAAGCAGTCACAACTATGACGTTGGAGTCGGTTCATTCAATGGACTTGAAAGGACCATTCCATGGATCAATGGGCCCACCTTTCGATCTTAACTTCCATTAACCACCAATACAGCCGACATCAAGAAGCCATCTGGAGGGTCCACATCAAAGGAAATGCAAATCAGTGGGATAGGCATCCGGCCGGCCCACCACTTTGGTCGCTCGAGCCCATCTTTAAGTGGTGGTTCACTAGGATGGTTGCTCCATCAACTTGATTAGGAACCACTCTATAAAGGCTACAAAATGAGAGCTCCTTCACACTATTGCAGACACCATTCCAAGGAGAACAAGAACCACTTGAAGTTGTAGTTATCTTAGTTACAGAATAGGGAGAGTGTGGGGGCTTACCCGATCTTCTCGTGTAGGATCATGGGGGATAACTTGAACCGTGCAACCTGAAAAACTTAGGCACCAACAGCTGCTTGAACAACCACCCGTGACAAAGAAGAAGTGGTAGAGAAAATTTCCAATCCATAAGGGGGCAACTATGGCACAAACCTAAGGACAAGAGTACTTCACTTCTCTATTTTCTGATTTTAATTCATGGTTAGGGTTTCCACCAGGCATACAAGTGCTACTTATACTAGGAACAACCCTCCTAGTTGGGCTGGAGACCTGACACACAAGCCTGGTTTGAAATAACAACTTGTCCAGTTTGGACCAGAAGAATTTGCTCGCGACCCGTTACTCAGATCTGCATGTTACTCAGCTGATCAGTTCGGACCTGGAGGATCTGTATTTTACTTGTTACCCGTTACTCAGATCCGCACGTTACTCAGCTAATCAGTTCGGACCTAGAGGATCTGCATGTTACTTGTTACCCGTTACTCAGATCTGGAGGATCTGCAATCAGACTCTGGACCTTCTGACCAGTCTTCATTAATCTAGTTGGACCTCCATAATAGAAGCTCAGAAGAACTCAGAACTTGATGGTATTGTAATGTAGACTTCATAAGCTTTCCATCAAGTACTCATGGACTTCCATAGCCCTTGGGAATCAGGAGAAAAGAAACTCCGAAGTTTGCCTCCAGGGTACTTGGACGAGAAAGAACTCATCATGAGGAAGAGTACTTAAAAGAACTCTGATCAAGACCAAAGAACTTGAAAGAACTCTTCATGAGGAAGAGTACTTGAAAGAACTCTGATCCAAGTTCAAAAAACTTGGATAATTTGCATCTTCATGAGTAAACCTGAGTACAAGTAAAACACCACTATTAGGTAGTAAACAATTCTTAGTGAATGCATGTTCATTATCAACAAGGAATGAGTTCACCTCAAGTTATAGTTGTTGCATTCTTGATGGAGTCATTGGCCCCTTGTTGATAATATTGTGTGCATCATTGGGGATGTCCTCATCACTAGGGGAACAAGCTTTCAAGTAAGTCTTAAGCAAGTTTCTCGTCTCTCTTCAGTGTCTCACTAGCTTTACTCTTTACTTCAATTAGTTGGTTCATTTGCTATTGTTGTTGATCTGCGTGATCCATTTTCTGTGCGAGCTAGCAAGACTGCTTATTTAGGGTTTATTCTAGCGTTGCCACGAGGTGGAAGCCAATGTCTTGATAGTGTTGGCATGGTGCCTGAGGTAGATAGTCTCATTGGGTTATGTGCCACCCCATGGTATCGTTGTACAAGGCAGTAGGTGGAGACAGTCCTGCTCGTCCGTCGTATTCCACCACTTTTGGGTGTTTTCATAATCATAGTTATAGGTTGCCGTTCGCCCCCTCCTACTCCCCACCCCCGTCGTCCCTTTCTGAGGTCCTTTCGTTCTAGCCGTTGAAGCAGATCAGGTAGGTGTTAGAGTATCGAGTAGGTTATCTGAAGTTAGACCCTCTACCCTCTGCCCTTTATCCTCTGGTGGAGTCCAGTTGAATAGTTTTAATTAGGTTGGTCACATCTATCGTTCGATGGATTTGATATCCCAAGTTTCACTCCATTGGTGAAAAGCTACATCGCCCTCCGTGTGTTTGTTTACAGTTGACATGGGTTTCAACCACATCTCTAGTACCTCCACACAAAGATGACACTTGTTTCCATACCAGTCACCCATATTTATGGGTGACGCATGTTTGAAACTAGCATCGACTATATGGGTGTATGCGACACTATTTTTTACTTGGATCACCTATGGTTGACGCAGCTGTTTATGGGTGATGTTGTTTTCATCGGCGTCTACTATAATGGTGTCACCTTTGTAAATTTCTTACATAGTGCTAGGCACCGCGGGCAAGCCCAGCACCACGGTTGAAGGTTGGGTAAAAGATATAAATTAAATGAGTGGTGGACCCCTGCCAGCCTGGCATGCCATGGTTTTATAGGTTGGGGGCATATGCAGACAAACTAGTGAAACTTTGGAGACTTATAGAATATTTCCTGGTAAAAGCAGAAAATTAATGATTATTCTATTTTAAGATATCCAAAGATATGGCATATGTAAATATACACAGATTTCTCAGGATCTTGTGAATGCAATGCGTATCTGGTCAGTCTATATTATATATATACACAATTTTAGTAATTTATGATCAATAGGCCAATAATTAATGTGTGACATCCATCTTTGCTGGCCAATAAATGTTGGAGAGTCAGAAAATAATTTCCCACCCAAATATGCAACATGGTATAGCACAAATTTATATATCTGTACATTTTATATTCCTTATAAATCCAAGTCATAACGACAACCATATCTGAATCCTCTTTCTCTCCCCTATATGGGAAGATCTATGAAAGGAAGGAAGTTATTTATACAGCAGGAAAATATTAGTCTGGGAAGAAATTAATTTCAAGCCATCTCATATGTAGCTAATCGTGGCTGGTTTCACATCTATATCCCTGGAAAGTTTGAACCACGTGGTTTCCTTCATCTAGGTTTTCATATATCTAGCACCACCATTCTTTCCTCAGCATAACATTTCCTGTTCCTCTCATTATTCCTGAGCCTAAACCAGCCCAGAAAGAGAAATGGAGGTTCCTTCGTCAGGTTGTCAGTACCTCTCCTCCAAAAATCCAAGTGATAGCTCAGATGATAGCATGAAATCTGCGAGTGCAAACCATGTGATCCCAAGTGGTGGTTACCATGACCAACAGGAAGTGGATTCTCGTAGGGTTGTTTTACCTGCAGGTCAGGATGATGGAACCTCTGATAGCGAAAGAACTGTTAGTTTTGGGGGAATCTCAAGTGACGGACATGGTAATGCCATGGAGGTAGATTCTGGACTTTGCAAAGCAAGAGATCAAGATTCAAGATCTGAAGACGCAGAGGTCATTTTATCACTAATTCTTTTTTAATTATCACTGTTGCTATTTCCACGAATTTTGTTCTGGGCTTTTTGCTTCACTGGTATGTTATTCTGCAAGCAACGAGTACAAATATATTTTTTGTGGTTTCTGCAGAAAGATGAAAAGCACACAGGGCATCTGAAAGCTTACGAGGGCAAATCAGTTGACCATGGTCACCGCCAGCAAGTTATATTTTTGCAAAAGAAAAAGGGCCTTTTAAAGATCCTACCTGAGAAGATGAAGATGGAGAGGGGTAATGGTGAGAGCAGCATTCCGTTGACGAACACTGAGATGGATGGGGAGACTGGTGATGCCAAGATTCAGCCGACAGACACAATGGTTCACCACTTTCTCCTCTTTATATGCACCATGCTTATATATTGGATGTCCATGAAATACCTTGTGCGTCATGACTAGAATAGTTTATTTGTTTGAATATTGCCTTGAAATGTTTATCTACATTTGATTTCCCTAGTGATGGCTTATCCCAGTGATGTAGTTACTAAGATTGCACCTTTTATATACCTTTTTATAGTGGCTGTTTCCTTTTCCTTCAAATTCTTTAGGTTTTATTTTATAAATTGATTTAGTCACCTTGTATCCGTACTATATTTCTCTAGTACCAACATGCATATATTGACCACCAGTTCCCTTTTGTAGGCGGTGTCACCACTACCTCGGGTGCACAATCGAAGAGAAGAGTTACCTGTTCCCCAATGGCTCAAGGATCAGAAATCAGATGTAGCCGACTCAGATGGGTGGGAGCATTGGCAAGTACATCGTTATGATAGTACTGTTAGGAGGAAAGATAAGGTCTGTTGCTGTCTCCTAAAAAGATGCTGATTATGTTACAATGCACTGGAACTTCATATGATTCAGTGGTAATTTTGCAATGCTTGTGGTTAATTATTATAACATATTATACAGAGTGTGTGACATAGGTGACACTGGAATTGTTTGTAGCATTCAACCATGTAGTTTGTTCATTCGCTCAGGATGGCCAATAGTAATATATGACCCACATTATTTCAGCAGTTATTTCCTAGTTTAGTCAGTTCCATTCATAGTCACAAAATCATACAAAATATAAGAACCACTTTTACAAATTTCGGGTCCACAGTACAGCCACATCGTGAGTTGTAATAAAATTGAGTTATGGCTTACATGCACGATTGATAATTCATATAAGTGACTTCAAATTTCCAGGAGCTTTATCATATAGTTGCATGACATGATTGACATATATTTAGGGGTCATGTCGTATTTTGTATAAATGAAACTTGTATTATGGTGATTTTTTTTATTGCTGATCCATTACCATTAACTACTTACATTTAATTAGATGCTTAGTGTGATGCCTCTCATGGGTTACGGAATCTTAATCTGGTGTTTTGAAGAATTACCTTTGTGAAGATATTCTGCACAACTCTCATGACATTACTTGTGCAACTAAATATACCATTTTTTCATGTATTGTTTCATTGTACACATGAGTTGGGTTCATTAAAGTTTCATGATCGGCATGTTCCAAGCTTTTCAGTCCCTCCAACGCTTACAATATGTCTTTGAGATGTCATAAGCATAGATGTGATATCACTTTCATATATTAATGGGAAGCTTGTTCTGCTCTCCAGTTTTACCGTCACAGGGATTATTATATCCATACATTCCGCTCCAAAACTGAAGTTCAACACTTTCTGCACACTGGAGAAGCTAAAGTCAAAGGACTTATTCAGAAGTTGCCGGTATTTATTTATCATTTTTCTTGTAATTATATAATGAGTCTCATATTTTGATATTTTATTATGTTCTCTTCTCCAAACAGAAATCATGTGATCCTGGTGGGCAGAGTTCCGGTAATCCCGAGTCCTTAAGTCTATTAACTTCACAAGAAAGTGTTCATAATTATTATTTTCTTTCAATAGAGTGCCCATGTCTCTTACTGGATACTGTAGGTGTACGATGTTTGTATGTCTGTGGGGGGGAGGTAGAGGGGGGGGGGGGTTTGGTAGCCTTTACATTTTAAGTATCTCATTCGTCTAGTGCTAATTTGATTTGGTTCAAGCTTTTATTGTACTGTAGTTAGGGCTGTTTTACAATGATTGACAAGTGCCATCCGGTAATTGTAGGTATTTCTTCTGCATAATATTTGTGACCATTGATATTAAAAAAATGCAATTTTAAATGAATAATAAAAAAGGTCCACTTATCTGGTACATTGTCCCACAATTTTGGTACTTCTTCTTACTTTTATCGAGGTACTTTCTATATTTTTCACTATACTATTGATATTTCTGGTACTTGCAAATTATTGTAAAAAAACTCCTCTAGTAAAGTCAATCAGGACATAAATGAGTTATTTGGTTTATCGCAGAAAATGTTACTGAATCTTCCTGTAACCATTTTATTAGGTACAAGGCGTTTGAAAAGAAGGAGCATGGAACTGCCAGCGAGTGATCCTGATAGAAAACCACAAGGTTTTCTTTTCTTTCTAATTAATATTCCTTGATCATAGAAATCCTCTATAAACCAGCCATTTGTTTCCGACCTGGTGTCTACCAGGTACCTGAGATCAAACGTTAGTTGTCCCACTATATAGTCTGGCATCATGCTTTAAATATTTGCTCGCAAGTTTGCAATCTTTGATGTGTACCCCTGTAATCTTTGATTTCTTTGATATGTGTAATCTAATATTGTGCAAACATAGCGCTTTAGATAGTATTCTTAAAATGCAAGGAAAGATAGCAAACCATATTAAGGGCTTGTTCGGTTCCATCAGATTCAATTCGGGCCGAGGATGATAGATATAACAAGAAATTTATGATAGGTACATCTAGAGATCAGGATTTATTATGTGTCAGAAACTAATTTACTCATGATGGATACAACAAGAGACACGGAATGATTTCCCACCTCTTGACTAGTGGATTGATTTTTGGTGTTTTGGTGTCACTATCATGAGTAAATTAGCTCTTGACCCGGAATGAATCCCAGTCTCTAGATGTATCCATCATGAATTTCTTGTTACATCCATCATTCCAGTCCCGGATTGAATCCGATTGAACCAAACAAGCCCTAAAGGTGGTGTAAAACATTGCATTGCTTCATACAAGTTTTATCTCGCAGTTTCATTGTTGGAAAAACCAAAATTCATAAATATACACTTTTAGTCTTTGTCCTTAGATAATGTACTTCCTACTTATATTCCATTGTATCATAAGAACTTCTTACTTAATTATATCAGCTAGCAGTTTCCGGTTCCATATAGAGCTTATTTATAATTTTTATTTCTGATAAACATGTTTATAAGATTTCGTACCATTGCTTTCACTAAGTCAATCTATAACACATGCAGGTTATGGCTCGTCCACAAGTGGAGAAATGGTTCCAAGTAAACTTCCACATGGATTTGTGTAATTCCATCTGGATGACGAATTCAATAACCTGTTAAATACGGGGCACAATAGTTGACCTATGCCAACTGTGTGGGATTCAACTCTGCGAGAACTATTTTCATCTCCTTATAGTATATAAGTTTATACTAGAAGAACCAAAGTTCTACTTCAATATTGGACAATCGTATTTTTGGCATGTTTGATCATTAAGATTTAGTGTAATACAAGTCAGACTGTTATATTGGTAATCATGGAGATACGTTTCGCTTTTTTGTTGGATGGACAGTAAATAGCTAAAAATGCTCCTTTTCAGTAGCGCCCACATCTGCAAAGCTACGTAGAGTATGCACGCAAGAGAATTAAAAGTGAGCATCATAGTTTATTGAAAAGACAAATTTTAAACTAGCTCCTTTTGTTATAAAAAGTAAACCAACAAAATAAAAAATTTGGACAACATGTGAAAGCAGAGACTACATGAACGTGACTTCGCTTGCCGATGTCTTTCTTTATACTTTTTTTCAGTTGTCCTAGATTTTTCACCCTTTGACAATCGGAATGGTTAAAACCTACAGATATTTAGCCCTCCTATAGCGTTCCATGTCCTTAGCGGGTGACGTGCTAAAAAATGATAAGGCCACGTTGCCTTTTTTTTCTCTTCCTCGGCTTTACCCACCCATCCCACTACGTGCGCTCCTTCCTTGATATTGTTCCACAAAGAACGCATGGACCCAAGAAACAATTGGGGAGCAGAAACACTAGGTCTATCGTGGTCTTGTTCTATCTGCTATGAACCTAGGCGGGAGAGCATGTGCGAGCTTGTCGTGAGGCCGCGCACGTCAGTCTACCAGTCCATCTACCCCCGCGATCAATGAGAGGTGGGCCTATTGGAACGTGGGGTAGGGGAAAAGCCATCACGCCCGCCCCAGGTAGGTGTTGTGCCCCTGACGCTGCGAGGATAGACCCCGCGCACCACGCTTTCAAGATTAGCAGACGCTGGTCGGTGGGCCGCCACTGAGCCTGGGCCCTCATGTAGAGGCACACAGATGTAGAGGCGAGGGGGAGAAGGCAAGGCAAAGCGGAGAACGGGATGCGAGTGAGCAGGGGATGCGAGGTGATAAGATTGGCGACTATTGTGTCTTGTCGGAACATTACTTGTCGGTGCAGACCTTAATCCATGCATGGCTCCCACCTCTCCTCTAGCCGGATGTTGATGCTGTCCCATTGAGCATGGCGGTGGAGAATGCACACCTCCCGGCCCTTGGTCTCCACCCCTGTCGTTGCCACAGATAAGTTCTCCCCTCCTCGCCTCTTTTCCATTCTCACCGCTGCTTCCTCTGAGCCCCCTCCATCATGCTCGCCACCGCTGCCTTCCTCTGCCAGTTTCCCACTCACTTGTTGTGTCGTGTGGACTATGGATCTGTGAGGGTCTTCTGTTCTCTAGCCATCTTGCTGCAACATGGATTTGTCGTGACCTGACCAGACCCACGTTTCTTTGGTGTCCTATTGGGGGGGGGGGGGGTTCTGGCCATGGTGTCTGTGACCTAGCTCTATGAGTAGCAGACTATGGAAAGAGGTGAGGGGCTCGGTTTGGACTTGGGATGAGCAGATCTGCAAGTTTGGGAAGAAAGAGTGGGTCATGCTCCGCTCATAGTGCTAACTCTTTCATTGCAGGGACGATCTTGGATTAGCAGGAAGTCGACGAAGGTATGCCTCTCATGTACTTCTCCTGGGCTTTTGATTTTGAACTTCTGAGTTTGGAAAGAGAGCCTGGTCCTGCTCCAGTCATTGTGCTAACTTTTTCATTCTTTTCTGCTTGCAGGGATGATCTTGGATTAGCAGGGTCTCATCGAAGCTATGCCTCTCATGGACTTCTCCTAGGCTTTTGATTCTGAGTGAGTCATGTATTCATTGCCTGCTCTTTCATTGTTCGGTGCTTCTAGGGAGGTTCTTGGATTAGGTTTACGGGAACACTAGCAAATTATGCCTCTTATGGTAGATAGACTTGTGTGTGCTTTAGATACTGAGTACACTTGAATGCAGGAGTTAGGGTAGGCATGGCATTAGTGCGTGGTGTGTGGTGTAGGCAGTGTATTTGTGTGTGCTATGTGTTGCTGTTGTATGCAGCTCTTTGATGTGTCGTCTTGAGGTGCTCATGGGAACAGCATATTGGTTGATAGTGTTTTCTTTATGAAAGGAAGATATTCATGGTAGGTTGAATATAAGAAATAGCTTCTCTGATCCAGGCAAGGGGTTCTTTGTAATTGTAGCTTTTAGTTCCTTCGATGCCATATACTTATTCCTGTTTCTTATGCTTGTGCCCCTGCCCCTACATTTATGTGCTATGTGCGATTCTTTACTTGTGCACCGCTCCCTTACACTTATGTGCTCTATGCAATTCTTTATGTTATGGTTGGTCTACTAAGTACATTTTTGATTTTGTGACTTATGCTTCTGCCACTGGTCCTTTACATGCACTTTTGGATCTGGTATTTGTTCCTAGGTTATCAGTGGCTGGCACCAGGTTGACCTTGTTGTCTATTGTTGTGTTGAAGGTACACATTGAAAAAAGGTATGTTTCCTCTTCATTCTTTGTTAAATTTTAATTGGTGCAAGGCTAGGCTAGCTAGGAGACAATAACCTTTTACTTCGTTTGCTGCAGTGTGTTTATAAGTTCTACTTAGAACAATATGCTAATTAGTATTCCAAATTTTTTCTTGGGTTAATAGATTGGCATGGTTATGCGTTTCCATGCTTATTGAATATGGGGTTTTACTTTGCCTTGCACAAATCATAAAAATGCATATGTAGTAAAAAGGCTGACCTGAGAACTGAAAATCAGAGGCCTTAACAGCCTTTGGCTTTCCAATATATAGTCTTTTCTACAAAAGATGGCAGGATGTAGTTCCATACAATGCATCTAGAAAGATTTGCAGCAGTGCTCTCAGAATGACAAACATATTGGTAGTTTTACCCTTTGTAGCTGAAAAATTAAAAGAGGATAGACAACAAAGTTGTTTCCATATTCTTGTCAGATATATCATTTCTTGATCTGTTACCGTTTGGAATGATAAGCTACAACAAATGATAATATATAGAATCAGGAGGCTAGGTTACCTAGGAGACAATAACCTTTTGTCTTAACTATATTATCAGTACTACAGTAGTGTGTTTATCACTGAGCTGATCAGTCACTTAGCTGGTTAGTCTTAATTTTGAAACACATGCCTATATTGACATTACAATGGATATCTGTCGAGCATTGGTGTTTTAACTGTCAAGTGCACCACATGCTGTGTGCCATTACACTGATGATATGTTGAACTTTGTAGTCCAAGCATGGCTGCATGAGCAGGAGTGCTCATCGTCATTTTCCCTCCACCAGCTATGGCCAGCTTTTGGGTGTGCTTGGTCTTCATCATAGGAAGACATGTGGCCTCATTGTGTGACCTCGACATCGGTTGTTAGTTTATGCTCAGTTCAGTTAGTATGCAAAGCTACCAACTAAGTTGTTTAGAAGCTTTGTATACTGCCTGTCATGCTCGTGGTGCTCGGAAATGTTGTAATATTTTCATGTTGCTCATGTCGGATAGACACATGTGGTTCATACGTTAGCCAAGACGTGTGGATGTCCTGTGATGTTTAAGTTCCAATGCTGAATAGACGCCTTAACTGTTGATCGATAGGATAGCCATTGTGCTCGGATGCACTGTAATGTTAATCGTTCAAATGCCTATATTGTTGATGTTGCTTTAGTTGTGTCCTTGGTCTCTTGATGTGTTTTTTTTATTATGTTCTATTGATTGCAAAATAGTGTACTTGCATTCGACTGAAGTCTTCCTTTTCTTATCGTTCTTGGAATGATGCAACACGTGAAATCCTTCCTTTTGGTTGACATTGTATAATGTTTTTTGTTCAAATGGTAGGGCGAGCGAAGCACACCCCTTGTTTAGTTGACATTAAAGACTCCATACTAAGGTGTCCATATTGTAGCTAAACAATGTTTACCGAGAAGTACAAAGAAATGAAAATTGTTGATGTCTCATATGGACAATGGAAGACTGAACATGCAAATGTGGATCTTGTATATATTACTTTATTTGACTGATCACCTATGATATACCAAAAGAACTCCTGGCTGCATGCTCTAGAAAATCTACAGAGAAAACAACCAAAAAGGGCTATGAGATTAACACTGCTACAAAAAGGCCTCCCAGTACCGGTTGCTAGGCACCCATCGGTGCCGGTTATGCAACCGGTACTGGCAATCCGGTACTGATGGGCACGCTACAACCGGTACCGATGGACGTCCATCTGTACCGGTTGGTAATACCAACCGGTACCAAATGATTTTGAGCCTAAAAAAATTGAAAAAAAAATTTAAACTCGCTGGAGGCCCCGCACAAGTCACGCGAATTTTTCACGCGTAAATGCGCGTGCGCGGTCCGTGGGACTCGAACTCACGACCTCCCCCTTCGCGCGATACCTCCTTAACCACCCCGCCTATAGAGCACTTATGGTTGAGAGAAGGATGTTATCCTTTTAAAGTAACCCTGGGTGGTCCATTCTGTACCGTTTGGTGTTACCAACCGGTACAGAATGGTGGCATTCAGTACTGGTTGGTGTTACCAACTGGTACTAAATGCAAAAGGTGCCTCGGGAACCCCCTGTACCATTTAGTACCGGCTCGTAACACCAACCGGTACTGAATGCCACCATTATGCACCGGTTGGTGTTACCAGCCGGTACTAAATGATCCTTGGGGGGTACTGTGCTTACCAACCGGTACTAAATGGGTCTTAGTACCGGTTGGTAAGCAACCGATACTGATTGGAAGGGGACGAATGAGCGTTTTTGTAGCAATGATACTATACCAGTGGCTCAACTCTGCAAGCTATGCTGGCACACCCCTGAACACTCCTACACTTGGAACCATTACTATTTCCCACCGAAGTCTCAGTTAAGGCTAATTTGGGAGCAAGCGTTGTGAATCTCAGGGAAGGAAAATTAAAATGGTCTTAAAAATGTAGAAAAATTTCAGTGGCATTTTAGTTATCTGGTTGGCCTTCCTTGCCAGAGTGCTTCTCTGTGTGGGTGTTCAGGAGCCAAGGAATCACTAGAGGAAAAAATCTCCTAGTGTCGGTTGGTAGGCACCTATCGGTGCTGGTTACCGGTTATGCAACCGGCACTGGGCTTCCGGTACTAGTGGGCACGCCATCAGTACCGGTTGAAGGAACTGGTACCGATGGGCGGCATTTGTACTGGTTGGTAACACCAACCAATACAGAATGGCGTCCTACCACCGCGAGTTGGGGTGACACGGTTAGCCTTTTTTTGTTTTATTTTCTGTTTTTTCTTTTATTTTTTTTCTTTTGCTTTTCTATAGGGTATATACTCCCTCCATACTGGTAAAAAATGATGTTTAGGACAACATTTAGCATACCAAGGAGTGATTAATTATGGTAGAGATATCCATGTTTGCCCCTATTAAATAGCACAGCGTGTGTATGATGGACACAAATCTCAAAGAGGTGAACTGGCTAGCGTATAAACTTTTGAGGCCACACGTTCGTGTTCGACTCCCCGCATTGGCTAGGGTGCACTTTGTTTTATTTTCCTGCCATTTTGCATTGTTCTGTCATCTGTGCACGCTGGCTGTGCATTTGCAGGCTTTGATCTCAACGAGCCTATCCAAGCAGATGACAGCGACGATGATGTTCCATTCGATCTCGACGACAACGACAGTGCTAACGCTTGCTTGGTAGTTTGCTTTTGCTTCATTCGATGCTAGCTTGTTCTTGTTCGCTGGAAGCTGCATGGCCGCAGGCACTTTTTTTTTTTCTCTCTTGTCATGACGGCGCCCGGCGCCAAGGACTCCGGCCCGAGCTCCACCGGTGCCGCATCCATGGCGCACGGGCGAGCAGCGGATGGTGAACGCGACGGGAACGAGCAACGCACGCGAGCGCGGCTACGAAAGAGCGAGGTGGGTGATTCACGAAGCAACGCTATTAATGTGGTGCTAGTAACGAACAGACACGTCTGCTAAGGAAATTAATGTAGCCGGCTACTAAGGAAATTAAAGGAAGGGCAAAGGAGTCCAAGTAGCAGGCATCCAACACAGAACGACTTCAATTTCGCAATCGCTCCCTATCGTAGAACGATTTTTATTCCCGATACGAAGGGAGTATACATATTTGAATATGTATTTCCTTCCTATATCCGTCCTATAGGCCTATAGTACGTATTTATTTTCGTCTTTTTGTTGGTACAGCTAGAGATCAGAAAAGAGATAATGTTGTTATATGCATGTGATAATAGCTACTAGATCGATCGAAATCATCGACAAGTATCATATACATATATGTACAATTGGACCAAAGTGTTAGTTCTTGTCTAAGCTCCATCCCACCAATCGTCATCGTCCTTGTCCTCATTGTTGGAATTGGAATATTCTGTTGTATTCCTCCAACCCTAGAAGTGTAGGTATATAACCTATACATGGGCCTCTATATGGGCCATAATCTATACTCCAACACGCCTCCGCAGTCTAAACTACCGTCGCAGCGATGTGCAGGACTGGAAACAGAGTACATACAAAGAAAAGACACACAACACCCCGCAGTCACAACTAGCCACCGGCAACGTTGAGACTGGAGCGAAACTCAGAGAACGTCAAGGAGGGCAGCCACTTTGTGAAGATGTCCGGGACATGGAGCACCCGAACGTGGTCGACGGTGACACGGTCATGGACAAAGTGCTGGTCGATCTCCACATGCTTCGTCCGCTGGTGCTGAATGGGGTTGGTGGAGAGGTAGACGGAGCTGACGTTGCCGTAGTAGACGAGGGTGCTCTTGACAAGTGGGCTGTGAAGTTCCGCCAAGAGCTGTCGTAGCCAGGACGCCTTGGCCACGTCGTTTGCCACGGCGCGGTACTCGACCTCTGCACTGGAGCGAGGGACGACCGACTGGCGCTTGGACGACAAGGAGACCAGGTTGCTGCCGAGAAAAACGGCGTACCCAGAGGTGGAACGTCGAGTGTCAGGCCAGTCGGCATCAGTGTGGAACATGAGCTCAATGGAGGGAGACCGGTGAAGAACCAGGCCGTAGTCAACCGTGCCCTAGACATAGTGGAGGAGATACTTCAGGGCAGCCAGATGCGACTCTCGGGGGGTCATGCATATACAAGCAGATCTGCTGAATAGCATATGTGAGGTATTGCAAGGCTCCAGCAAGGCTTTTGTAGGCAGTTGGGTCAGCAACAGGAGCACCTATGTCCACAGAGAGCCTGGCCTAAGTGTCAACAGGGGTGGAGCATGGCTTGCAGTCAGTCATGCCTGCCCGCTCCAGAATGTCGAGGGCATACTACCTCTAGTGAAGAAAGAGGCGAGAGGATCGAGGCTTAACAGTGACCCCCAAGAAGTGGTGGAGAGTACCCAGATCCTTCATGGCAAACTCCTGTTGTAGGGACTGAATGATGCGCTGGAGGAGAGCTTGACTGGATGCTATGAGAATGATGTCATCAACGTATAACAATAGATAAGCAGTCTCAGGCCCCGGTGGTAGACAAACAGGGAGATGTCCGATTTGCACTCAGTGAACCCCAGGGAGGGCAAGAATGTGGCGAACCAAGAGTACCATGCCCGGGGAACCTGCTTCAGACCATAGAGAGACTTGTTGAGCCGACAGACTTTGTCCAGACGAGCGGAGTCCACAAACCCCGTTGGCTAGCTGTAGTAGACTGTCTCGGTCAACGTGCCATGGAGGAAGGCATTCTTCACATCCAGCTGATGCACGGGCTAGGAGTGCGAGAGAGCAATCGGGAGGACCATGCGCATTGTCACAAGCTTCACCACTAGACTGAATCTCTCATCATAATCAACGCTAGGCCGCTGGATGAAACCCCGTAGAACCCATCGAGCCTTGTAGCGCTCCAGTGAACCATCAGCACGGCGCTTGTGCGTCCAGATAAACTTGCCAGTGACGACGTTGCAACCGGATGAACGCGGCATGAGGTCCCATGTCTGGTTGGCAAGGAGGGTCGCATACTCTTCCTCCATCTCCCGACGCCATAGGGTGTCGGTTAGGGCGTCGCGAATAGAGGAAGGAATCGGTGAGGTCCCCGGCACGCCCTCGGCGGCGGAGAGAGCCTCGGGCCGGAGAGGGCCCGCCGATCGTCGTGTCACCATGGGATGGCTGTTGCCGGGGTCCCGATGGATGACCGGCGGATGGTACACACCCGGATCAAAGCGAGAGCGGATCCGAGGGCGGGCCAGTGACGCCAGAGGAGGCGGCGGTGGAGACGACGGTGGTGGAGTCGGAGAAGATAGCCTCCTCCCAATGGACAGGCTAAAGGCAGTTAAGGAGCAGCTCTCTACATTTTTGTTGGATGAAGTAATCACTCCCGGTGCAGAGTTCTACGGCGACGGAAAATATCAGCCCAAGTGTGATGATGAGTGTTGGAGTATAGATTGTGGCCCATATGGCTGGCCCATATAGAAGCCCATGTATAGGTTATATACCCACCCTTCTAGGGTTGGACGAATACAACAGAATATTCCAATTCCAACATGGTATCAGCAGCCTAGGGTTTTTTCTCCCGTTTCTCTCTCTCCTAGCCGCCACCTCCCTGCTGCCGCTGCCGCCAGCCACCGCCGCCATGGCTGGTCGCCCGCCACCGAAGCAGCCTCCCCTCTTTTCCCTCCCTCCTTGGGAATGTGTATATACTCATTTATTATTTTGAGTATGTATACATACTTAAAATAAGATTTTTAAAAGTGATAACCACGAAAAAATTTAAGTGGAACTCATATTTTTTTTACACTTTATGATATATTACATTTTGCTGTATAGAAAAGCGAGTATGTCCAAATACTTCACGAATAAGAAAAAATATGACTACATACCACTTTTAAAAATCAAGTATGTGTACATACTTTATTTAGAAACCTCAAGTACCGTAAAAATACCTTATGATTTCTGAGATATAGACACTTGTGTAGCTACACACACGCGCGCGCGCGCGCACACACACACATTTACTTACTTCAAACTCGGCCGGCATCACTTCGTTGGACCCTACCAACATGTGTATGAACTCACATATGTAGTAGCCACATAGCTTGTTCCCTTGGGCCTGTCTCGCACAGTATATGTAATATGTGCATGTTATTGAATATCTATATTGCACTATTGTATTAGATGCCAAAATCGAGTTCGTACCGAAAAATTCATCTTTATCTCCAGTGTCGCCTCAAAGAATCTGGGGTGTCGTGTGACGTAGCGACCCAGTCCTTGTTTAGTAGGTCGATGATGGGTTGGAAATCTTCCTGGTCCTTTCTCAAACTATCTAAGACTATGACCCTGCTTCGATCAGGCATTATCACTGTGAGTATACAGTGGAAGTTATATATTCTTAGCGCTGCACGTTTAATATTATTATTCAACGCGACAGCCGGAGCTCCGGTGAGCTCTTTTATCGTAAATTGCTTTGTTTTGGTATAAACTACTCTGTAGTTCACGCGGAGGTGGAGCCACGAGGTAAGAAACGCACGCGCACGGCGTGCGGTGCGGTGTCATGTTGTGTGTGATTGTGTGGGAGGGGATCACATCGTGCTGCCTCGGAAGGACGGTGGAGGGGCTGGCACCTGGGAAGGACGACGGCGTCGAGGAGTCGGGTCTCGGGGAGTCGTCGCGGAAGAAAAACACACACGTGTGACGCGCCTAGCGGCTGGCGAGCGAGTGCTGCGGTGCTGCCTCTGCTTGACCTGTTCTGTGCCTTATAAGCTTAGGGTTCAATATGGGCTGGGCCAGAGCTGTGGTTATGGCTAACTGGACCAAGCCAATTTAAAGTTGATCGCTTAATTTACATGGCTCGTTATGGCTCGCGAGCGGGTTCGTTATAAAATGAGTTGGCTTGTTATAAAATGAGTCGGCTGATTATAACACGAGTCGAGCTTGAGCCGAGCCATTAACGAGCGAGTCGAGTGAGCTAGCGAGTTACGAGCTTTTCCTCTAGCCCTACTTGGGCCCATAGGACAGAACACCACGTGAAGGCGGTGGTTGAGTGGGCTGGACCATGGGTCCAATCAGCCCACTGAAGAGGCGATTCAGTCTCGGCTTGCGCGAGGCGTGGCAATGGCTGTTCCTTATGTCAGCAGATTCAGCTACCCCTCGAACCAACCTATTAGGCCTATATAAGAATGGGTACCCCTCGTTAATTCGTAAAACACACCACAATTGAAGTCTCTCCAAGCTTCTCATAGTAACAGTAGTTCTAGGATCAGAGGAGCCAAGTCTAGTTCGTCATTGTCATCAAGTCTTCTTGAGTTCTTCATTGATCTTGGGTATGAACTTGAATCTTATTTGTCTAGATGTTATTATTTCATAAAGAGATATTGTATGGTGTTTGTGCTATTCTATAATATCTTTCATCATAAGTTATGCTTTCATGAGTTGTCATTCATAAGGAAACATTAGCTATCTACGCAATTGCAATGCTCTCTGGTGCCTTGTGCTTGATTCTAACTTTTTGCATGGCCATCCTTTGGGTGGGAGTGTGGTGCTCGACTAATAAGAATTCCTCCACATGAGCACGTTCTCTACTAGATTTGTGGGGTAGACGGGCATGTGTGACAGCTTGTTTTCTGCAGTGTTTTTGGTGTAATCCCCCTAGTAGATTACGGCGTAGGAGTTCATATGTGATACTTGGGCTATGCGTGTGTGTCATATTTGTGAGTATCACGCGAGAATATTTATCATGACTTATCCCTATTTTCTCTCTGATGAATTGAGTTATAAATGCAATGCTATGCTCAGAAGTAAATCAGTTTGACTGCTGTCCCATGGGAAAAAAATAACGATAGCCTCGTGTACCCCAGCTAAAATGCTATAATCGTATATCTGGGTGCTTGTGGATCCATATCTATTAGACTCTGACATATCAAGGTTGTCTGTTAACATTATTCTAGGCTTGCACCTACACGGCGCCTAAGGTCACCATGAGAACCAGATAAGTGAGGCTCACACTGTCAAGGACTTATGAAGTTCAATTTATGGGCGGTGCCCATGTGGCTTACCCATACATTGGTGGTACTTGTGAACTGGCACGCTCTGGAGCATCATTAGCTTACCAAGGTTTGGCTTACAGTCATGGGGTTAGACGGTGCGGAGGTTGGATGTTGACCGGTGGCAGGAGCTCTGGCACGCCAGGGAAGGAGTTGGGAGGTAGGGAAGGTTCCGTGGTGGGTGATTCAAGAATGGTGAAGCAGTTGGCTCTGGCGTTGCAGTTGGCTCTTTTCTTGGAGGAGGAGGAAGAGGAGGGGGGGGGGAGTGGGTAAGTGAAGGAAGGAGAATGGCGCGGTTTTGGCCTTATAGTTCGTAGTGGGAGCATGGCTCTGCAGGTGTTAATGGCATGGCTAGCAGCTGAGGTGACGACCGGTTGGGTATCGTCCGATACGTGGCAAGCGCCTCCTTCTGGTTAGGCGCGATGCCGTACGCGCTTCGTTGAACAATTGCTATGCAATATTGGCGTGTGATTAGAGAAATTTTTTCATGTGATGCATGCGGGAAAGATGAAGGGGTGTGCTTTCTCTTATTCCATCAGGTCGTGCTGGGGTTAGGTTTTCTCGATAGTGTTTCTCGGCCCCCGAAGATTTAGTCTCTTAAACTATCCCTAAGGGTGTGGACCCCAAATATGGCACTGATAGCATGGACCCTCGCTCATGATGATCAACATGACCCTCGCTACCGGTCGATGCACATCAGGATCTAGCCACCGTGGGCAAGTGTAGCAAGACAGGTGACCGATGGGTAGAAGATATAAATTAAATGAGTGGTTGCCCACTGCCAGCCTAGCAAGCAAAGGTTTTATAGGTTGGAGACATATGCGGTCAACTAGTGATACTTTGGAGACATAAGATTTCCAAAGATATATTTGTATAGTCCAATATCAATAGGAAGTGACTATTGTTGGTGGGCCTATATAAATATACACAGATTTCTCAGGATCTTGTGAATGCAATGCGTATCTGGTCAGTCTACATTATATATACAATTTTAGTAGTTGATCAATAGGCCAATAATTAACGTGTGGTATCCCTCTCTGCTGGCCAATAAATGTCGGTGAGTAAGAAAATAACTTCCCACGCAGATATGCCAACATGGTATAGCACAAATTTATATATCTACACATTTTAAATTCCTTATAAATCAAGTCATAGCTATGACCATATCTGGATCCTCTTTCGCTCCTCTATATAGGAAGAACTATGAATGGAAGGAAGTTATTTATACAGCTGGAAAATATATACCAGTGTGGGATGAAATTAATTTCAAGCCATCTCATATATAGCTAATCGTGGCTGGTTTCACATCTATGTCCCTGGAAAGTATAAACCACGTGGTTTCCTTCGTCTAGGATTGCATATATCTAGCACCACCATTCTTTCCTCAGCATAACATCTCCTGTTCCTCTCATTATTCCCGAGCCTAAACCAGCCCAGAAAGAGAAATGGAGGTTCCTTCGTCAGGTTGTCAGTACCTCTCCTCCAAAAATCCAAGTGATAGCTCAGATGATAGCACGAAATCTGCGAGTGCAAACCATGTGATGCCAAGTGCTGGTTACCATGACCAACAGGAAGTGGATTCTCGTAGGGTTGTTTTTCCTGCAGGTCAGGATGATGGAACCTCTGATAGTGAAAGAACTGTTAGTTTTGGGGGAATCTCAAGTGACGGACATGGTAATGCCATGGAGGTAGATTCTGGACTTCGCAAAGCAAGAGATCAAGATTCAAGATCTGAAGATGCAGAGGTCATTTTGTCACTAATTCTTTTTTAAAGTACTACTGTTGCTATTCCCACGAATTTTGTTATGGGATTTTTGCTTCACTGGTATGTTATTCTGCAAGCAACGACAAGAAATATATTTTTTTTATAGTTTCTGCAGAAAGATGAAAAGCACACAGGGCGTCTGAAAACTTACCAGGGAAAATCAGTTGACCACGGTCACCGCCAGCAAATTATATTTTTGCAAAAGAAAAAGGGCCTTTTAAAGATCCTACCTGAGAAGATGAAGATGGAGAGGGGTAATGGTGAGAGCAGCACTCTGTTCAAGAACACTGAGATGGATGGGGAGACCGGTGATGTCAAGATTTCGCTGACAGACACAACGGTTCACCCCTATCTCCTGTTTATATGCACCATGCTTATATATGGGATGTCCATGAAATACCTTGTGCGTCATGACTAGAATAGTTTTTTGTTTGAATATTGCCTGAAAACAAATGTTTATCTAACTTTGATTTCCCTAGTGATGACTTATCCCAGTGATGCCAAGATTGTACCTTTTATCTACCTTTTTATATTGGCTGTTTCCTTTTCCTTGAAATTGTTTAGGTTTTACTTTTACAAATTGATCTAGTCACTCTAGTATCAACTTGTATATAATGACCACCAGTTGCATGCCCACTGTAGGGAGTGGTACCTCCACCTCGGGTACACAACCGAAGGGAAGAGTTACCTGTTCCCAAATGGCTCAAGGATCAGAAATCAGATATAGCCGACTCAGATGGGTGGCAGCATTGACAAGTACATCGATATGATAGTACTATTAGGAGGAAAGACAAGGTCCGTATACTATTATATTGTTGTTGTCTCCTAAAAAGATTCTGATTATGTTACAATGCACTTGAACTTCATATGATTCGGTGGTAAGTTTGCAATGCGTGTGGTTATGACATATTATACAGAGCGTGTGACATAGGTGATGGAATTGTTTGTAGCATTCAACCATGTAGTTTGTTCATTCGCTCTGGATTGCAAATAGTAATATATGACCCAATTATTTCAGTAGTTCCATTCATACAAAATATAAGAACCACTTTTACAAATTTCGGGTCCACAGCAACATCGTGAGTTGTCATAAAATTGAGTTATGGCTTAGATGCACGATTGATAATTGATATAAGTGACTTAAAATTTCCAGGAGCTTTATAATATAGTTGCATGACATGATTGACATATATATAGGGGTCATGTCGTATTTTATATAAATGAAACTTGTATTGTGGAGATTTTTTATTGCTGATCCATTACCATTAGCTACTTACTCCCTTCGTCCCAAAATAAGTGTCTTTCTCACTTCCCGAGAAAACACTTCGGTCAATTATATATAAAAGTATATTAACATTTATGATACAATATTGATATTGTTGGATAGATATTTAGATCTAGTTTTTTATAAAAAATATTTGGAGGTTTAAACACTGCACATATTTTGATGAGGACATCACTCCTACGCATATACACGAGGTTTCTTCGCTGGACATTCAAGGTCCAATCACAAGAGCTCGAGCGCGACAATTTAATCTAGAGATGAGTTCGCTCCTAAGTGTTCCTATTAATATTTTTGAGAATGGTTCGCTACCTATTGTTTATAATGTGATTAGAAACCAAGGAGAAGACCAGAGACACATGGAGAAAGGCTTAGAGACGTGGAGGACCAGTAAGGGTCGGCCAAACTTCGTGGAGACCCAATACAACTCAACTTCGAGTCCAACTCGGAGTCCAGGAACTGCCTTCGGTAAAACAGACGCCCAGGCCATATACGGAATCCGATTTCGACGATCCACATATGGATGGAAAGAAGATTTCATAGAGCTTCCAATGGCGTTGGTTTGAGGCCCAAATTCCTTCTGAGTCGTCAGGAATCGTCCGAACAAGGTGGCATCCAGAATCTGTCCCGGTGCTGCGTCACCGTCTTTTGGCCTTTGGGCCTTGTATCGTTGTCGAGCCCATTAGGGGGCGCGTCCAGGGGTTGACCACGACCCTATACTCTATTTTACAGCCGTCGCCGCTACCATTAGGGTTTGGGTTTTGCTTTAGATCAATCTGTCTTTGAACAGTCGCCGTTCTTTGGTTTGTAGAACCCCAACTTGAGTGCTTAATCATTCATCCGCAGATTGTCACCAATATTGAGAGCTGCGTACTTTCAAGTTCTTGCTTGTGTTCTTCGTTTCGCTTGCAGGGATTAGCCTTCTTGGCAAGGTCAACCGGATCGTGACACGATTGATAACCAGAGGAGTTGTGGTGCTAAGATTGCAGGGTTCGAGTTGCTGACTTGAAGCCGGATCGGTGTGTTTCACTCCGTCCAAAACGAGAGTTATCTTACCTGATGGAAGATCGGTCATCTACGTCTCATCAATTGGTAATCAGAGCAAGGTTTACCGTCAGGCCCACCCTTATCCTTGTTCTCGCCTTCGTCCTAGAGTCCAAAAAAAAACCTATAAAAAAAATATTCCGCTATCCTAGATCCCCTTTTTGCCTTTGTAATTTTGTTTCAAATTGGCTTGTTCAGTTCGTGTCCGTAGTCGAGTCTTGTTGCTGGTTTAGTTTGTGTTCGTAGTCGTAGTCTAACCGCAACATTGCTTGTTGTGTTCCGCCGCTCGCCCATCCACCTTTACCCAGATCACAAGTCGATACCACCATTACTCGACTTGCCCCGCTAGGCGCCTTGTGTGAATTCATGCCACGCCAGCCCTAGATAGGTTGCGAACCGTCGTGTGCCTTTTGCCTTGCATCGCAGCCCCTCTTGGATCCATCTGGCAATTATCTTTTGTTCTAGCCGCTGCTGATCTATCTGCCGAAGTCACAGCCCCTCTTGTGCCTCTTTGGAACCATAACTTGAGGTACCTTCAGTAAAACGAACACAACTTTTTGCTCGGTACTCTGTTTGGGTTGAAATTTGTACAGGATTCACCAGCTTCGCTGGTTTGGCCGTTCTCAAAAAAATAAAAAAATCGGAAAGATAATTAAAAAATTGTCGTTCTGTCTTGCCCCGCTTGTCGGCAAACGCCTCTGAATTTGTGTAGCCCACATCTCTCATCAGATTGAGGTGATATTTGGTGGTGTTCCTATTTTGGTGCTCCTGGTTGTGAGAAAAATATCAAATAAATAAAAGAAAAAAGAAAATAAAAACAACTATGATTCCTACTAGTTGTCATATGAGCGTGTAATTACCGAACTGCCATTGTGCTTGTTCTTTGAGCTTCTTCCATTGTTCTTGTTGCAACTTGTTGTGCTACACCTAGGATACGTCTTAGCCAGCAATTTTGACTAGTACTTGGGATACTTATTGAACTTGGCTAATCTGCATTCGATATTTGCTAACCCTTGCTACCATATTTGGCCACCCAAAGCTCCACATACTTTCTTCAGGTCAGTACAGTGAAGACCCTTGCAATCTTGGTGCCGTCTCCTCACAGGTATCACGAACCAGCCACCGGTTGTGCCGTTCCACTGCTTGTGTTGGTAAGAACTTGGTAAGACGTGTGTGAGGGTGTGATTCCACCAGACAGCATTAGATTATTAGGGATAACCTTCACTGTTTGTTCCTATTTTTGTGGATACAATGGCAGGTAACGAAGGGGCTTCTCCAAAGGACTTCAACGAGTGTGTTAGCCAAGCACAGCTGCAGACGTCATGGAGGCGATGCGGACCGAGATGAGAGAAAAGATAAGAGACACGGTCGCCAGGTCCGTCACTGAGAGCATCAACGGACTTAGACTTCAAGATACCATCGCGGGTTTCAATGGATAGATTACCACGCTAACCAACCGCCTTGCGGCGTTGGAAGCTCGACCACCTCCTCAACCCGTCAATCAAGATGTGGTGCTTGACATCCATGGCAACGTGGACGAGGCAGCTACACGAGAGGCACGCATACGAAGAAATATTTGGCTCAACGCCGAAGGTGGTAATCATCCTGCCCCTGATCCATACGCTAAGGTAAAATTTACTCTAATTTCTTTTGATGGACAATATGACGCTGTAGCATATCTTGATTGGGAGATGACGATAGAACAAAAATTTAATGCCCACCTTGTGCCTGAGCAACATAGAGTTAGACAAGCGAGTAGTGAATTTAAAGATTTTGCAATCATATGGTGGACTGGTTTAGTTGCTGCAGGTCTCGCACCTAATACTTGGGAACAACTTAAGGTTGCTATGCGTGATAGATTTGTTCCTCCTTCTTACCATAGAGAGTTGCTTTGTCAATTGATGCGTTTAGATCAGGGAGATAAATGTGTGCAGGATTACTATGGTGAGCTTCAGAAGGGTTTGATGCGTTGTGGGATAGTTGAGGGTGAGGAGGATGCCATTGTTCGATTTTATTTAGGCCTGCGACGTGATATACAGGATATAGATTATTACAAGGCCTTTCATACTGTCAACCAGTTGTTCCAGTTTGCTATGCTTGCAGAGAAGGAATTGCAGGGTCGACAATTGCAGGAGCAGCCGGACAGGCGCAACGCCACCCGGACATCCTTTCTGCCACGCACCACCACGTCGGCGCATTCTGGGCTGCCCAAGCCTTCGACTTTTCGGACACCTCCACCAACGAGCAAGAAAGCGACGACGAGTGGTGTTTCGACTACACCAAACAAGTCTTCCACACGTGCTGCAGATTCAGGTAAAAATGTTTACTCGCAGGCACCGGCTCAGAGTTCCTCATCCATCGCCTCCATGGGACACACCTCTGGCATTCAGTGTCATCGCTGCCATGGCATTGGACACGTGAAGAAGGATTGCCCAAGTCAGCGGGCATATTTGGTGATAGAGGATGGAGGTTATATCAGCACCTCTGACATAGAAGACGATGAAGAGGAGGAGGGTGCTGCCAAAGATGTCGACCATCATGTTATTCATGGTGGAGACAATTCTTCGGGTTTCTTGAACATCATTGTTCAGCGTGTGCTCAGCACGCAAGTTCAGCAACCTGGGAGGTTGCAACGTCACAACTTGTTCCAGATTTTCTTCGTCATCAAGAACTGACGTGCATGTGTGATTATTGATGGAGGAAGCTGCAACAACTTGGTGAGTTCAGATCTGGTCAAGAAGCTTGGCTTGACCACACGACCACATCCACATCCTTACTACATTCAATGGCTTAATGACTCTGGTAAAGCAAAGGTTGCATATACTTGTACAGTTTATTTTTCCATTGGTGCATATGCTGATTTTGTTGATTATGATGTGGTACCTATGCAAGCTTGTTAATGATGCAACACACCATGGTAGAATTAATAATTACACCTTCATGCATAAAGGAAAGAAAATTACTTTGGTTCCTTTGACCCCTGCTGAAATAGTACAAGCTGATAAAGAAAAAGCTGCTAGTTTGAGTAAGGATGAATCTGAAAATCAGCAAGTTGCTAATTCCATATACCTACCTAAAAAGGAGACATCCATACATAAATCTGAGAGCGAGGGAATTAAATTAGGGGGTAGAGTTATGCTTGCAACAAAACATGACCTTGCTGAAATTTCTAAGGATGATGTTTGCTATGTTTTGATATGCAAACAAGCGTTGTTTTCACTTGATGATATTGCTAGCTCTTTGCCTCCTGCGGTCACTAACATTTTGCAGGAGTACAAGGATGTTTTTCCAGCTGAGATACCCCCGGGGCTGCCACCTTTGAGAGGGATAGAGCATCAGATTGATTTGATTCCAGGAGCCTCTTTGCCAAACCGTGCCGCTTACAAAACCAACCCCGAGGAAAACAGCTTTTAAAACTAAATTCGGGTTGTATGAGTGGTTAGTGATGCCTTTTGGTTTAACCAATGCACCTAGTACTTTCATGCGCTTGATGAATGAGGTTTTGAGGTCTTTTATTGGTCGATTTGTGGTGGTTTACTTTGATGATATATTGATTTACAGCAAGACTATGGATGAACATATGGATCACTTACGTGCTGTTTTTGATGCGTTGAGAGCAGCGCATTTGTATGCTAACCTTGAGAAGTGCATCTTTTGCACCAATCGAGTCTCTTTTCTTGGCTATGTTGTTACTCCACAGGGAATTGAGGTGGATGAGACAAAGATCGAAGCCATTCAGAGCTGGCCGCTGCCCCAAAATGTCACACAGGTCAGGAGTTTTCTTGGTCTTGCAGGTTTCTACCGCCGCTTTGTCAAGGATTTCAGCACCATCGCAGCGCCATTACATGCCTTGACAAAGAAAGATGTGGTGTTTCGTTGGGGAACAATACAAGAGGAGTCCTTTGCTACTTTGAAGGACAAGCTTACACACGTGCCATTGCTGCAACTTCCGAACTTTGGTAAGACTTTCGAACTTGCTTGTGATGCTAGTGGAGTTGGCATTGGTGGTGTTTTGATGCAAGATGGTAAACCCGTTGCATACTTTAGTGAGAAATTGAATGGCCCTGTTTTAAATTATTCTACGTATGATAAAGAATTGTATGCTCTAGTACATTCTTTATAGACATGGCGTCATTATTTGTGGCCTAGAGAATTTGTTATACACTCTGATCATGAAGCGCTTAAGTATCTTCGATCACAAAGTAATTTGAACCGTAGACATGCTAAATGGGTTGAGTTCATTGAATCTTTTCCTTACATCATTCAACATAAGAAAGGGAAGGATAATGTGATTGCCGATGCTTTGTCTAGACGATATGCTTTGTTGTCCCAACTTGATTGTCGGATTTTTGGGCTTGAAACAATTAAAGAACAATATGCGCTTGATCCTGATTTTAAAGATGTGATGATGAATTGCAAAGAAGCACGTACATGGAACAAGTTCGTGATTAATGATGGGTACGTGTTTAGAGCTAACCGCCTATGCATTCCAGTTGGTTCTGTTCGTCATTTGTTGATGCAGGAAGCACATGGAGGAGGTTTGATGGGACACTTTGGCGCTAAGAAGACAGAGGATGTTTTGGTCACACACTTCTTTTGGCCAAAGATGAGGACCGACATTGAGCGGTTCGTTGCTCACTGCATGACATGTCAAAAGGCTAAGTCTCGTTTGAATCCACATGGTTTGTACATGCCTCTTCCTGTTCCTTCTATTCCGTGGGCAGATATTTCTATGGATTTTGTTTTAGGATTGCCTAGGACTAAGAGGGGAGAGATAGCATTTTTGTTGTGGTGGATTGCTTTTCTAAGATGGCTCATTTTATACCATGTCATAAAAGTGATGATGTTGTCCATATTGCTGACCTCTTTTTCAAAGAGATTGTACGTTTGCATGGTATGCCTTGTACTATTGTTTCAGATCGTGATGCAAAATTTTTGAGTCACTTTTGGCGTACTTTGTGGAACAAGTTGGGTACGAAATTATTATTTTCTACCACTTGTCATCCGCAAACCGATGGACAAACAGAGGTGGTGAACCGTACTTTGGGTGCCATGTTGAGGGCTGTTTTGAAGAAAAATTTGAAGATGTGGGAAGAATGTTTGCCTCATGTGGAGTTTGCATACAATCGCGTAACACATTCCACTAGTGAGAGAATCCATAGTGATATGGTTTCAACCCTCATGCTCCTATTGATATTCTACCTTTGCCTACTAGAGAGAGAATCCATAGTGATGCTAAGGAACGTGCTGAGTTTATATTGAAAATGCATGAAGCTACTAAGCATAACATTGAAAAGATGACAGAAAAATATAGAGTTGCTGGTAGTAAAGGTAAACGAGAGTTAAAACTCGAACCAGGTGATTTAATGTGGTTGCATTTGAGAAAAGAGCGTTTTCCAGAATTGAGGAAGTTAAAGTTGATGCCCCGAGGTGAGGGTCCATTTAAAATAATTGAAAAGATTAATGATAATGCATATAAACTTGAGTTGCCTCCCGAGTTCGGGGTTAGTCCTACTTTTAACATTGCAGATTTGAGACCTTACTTGGGAGAAGAAGATGCGCTTGAGTCGAGGACGACTTCAGTTCAAGAGGGGGAGGATGATGAGGACATCACTCCTACGGATATACACGAGGTTTCTTCGCTGGATATTCAAGGTCCAATCACAAGAGCTCGAGTGCGACAATTTAATCTAGAGGTGAGTTCGCTCCTAAGTGTTCCTATTAATATTTTGAGAATGGTTCGCTACCTATTGTTTATAATGTGATTAGGAACCAAGGAGAAGACCAAGAGACACATGGAGAAAGGCTTAGAGGCGTGCAGGACCAGCAAGGGTGGGCCAAGCTTCGTACGGTTGATAACCAGAGGAGTTGTGGTGCTATGATTGCTGTAACGCCTGGAATTTAAAGAAAATAAAACAATAAAATCTTGATTTAGTTTGAGGGCTAATTGGACTAAACCCAGCCATCATATAGGCCCAGTTTGCGAAGAGTGATGAAGTCCAAGTCCAACTCAATCAGCCCACATTTATTTCCCCTGCGTTGCCCCCTCCCCTTCGTGACCTATCTTCCCCCCACGTCGCCCTCTCTACCGTGAACAGAAATCAGAAGGAGAAGGGGGAAGCAAGAAGGGAAGAGAAGAGAGGAAGGGAGAACAAGGGTTCGCCGCCGTCGATTGCAGCCGCTCCCCTCCAAAAGCCCTATTCTTTTCAAAGGGGAAACCCTAGGTAAGTCATGCCCCTGAGCTAATTCATCTTTTCCTAAGGTTTGGATGGTTTAGCACCTGCGTGAAGTGGTTTTTCATTGCCGTTAAGGGCTAGGGTTAAGGATTTAGCCACGTCGCTGTTTTCAGCACGTTATTAATCTGTACAGGTTTTGGTTTTGGCTGTTTTATCCAATCTTCGTGGCTTCAAAAAAATAAAAACCCTTTATATGAGGTGTAGAAGATTTAGGGCCCGTTCCATAGCCGTAACAAGATCCCCAATCGGATTTGTGGTCATGGAGATATCTAAGTTTTATTCAGACACTTTTTCAGTCTCGTAATTCTGTACAGTTTGTGCTCCCTTGAAGATTAGGAAACCTAAACGACATAATTAGAATTTTGAATCCAAATGAAAGTTATCACAAATTTGATAAGGTTTCCAGAGTGTTAAATATCACCTTCATACGAATTTTTATGCTCTGGATATGTCTGTTTTATTGGGGATGTTATGCAGCGGCTGTTAGATTTTCAGTCTAAGGTTAACCCGAAGATTAGCCTATCTTAATGATTTTTTTGTTTTTGCGTACAATTACAAAGATGCATTATTTGAAGTTAAATATCATCTGGTAGAAGATGTTAATTTTTGGTGGTCAGAATTAATGTGTACAAAAAAGATAAGTAACAGCGCTGCTATTTTGACTAGAATTCTGTGTGTTAATGTGAGGACATTGAGTTCGGACGTAGAAACGCTTTGATTGATGTATTTATTTTACATGTATATTTGTGTGGTGATGAAATATATTTGTGAACAGGTGGTGCACCTTCGGATCGTATTTAGGTCGCTTTATTTTGATCTTCATCGAAGGCAAGTGAATGTAGCGGTGGTTTGCTACTGTTTTGAGTTGCTATTTTTATCAAAACCTAAACTTTGAGATTCAGAACCATACCACTTTAATTATAATCTGAATATTTGAGTTAAATGGAGGATATTTATGTTATTGTTCTTATTTACTCACTCGAGGTTTATTTTCATATCTCTATTATAATTGAAGTTAAGGTTGTGGTTATAATTGAAGTTGAGGTTGTGGTTATAAATGAAGTCAAGCTTGTGGAGGTTTTATTTCTCATTATGAGACATATGAGGCATATCATGAGCATATCATCTCATTTGCATTGAAGTTTGTTGCAATCCTATGGTTGCAATTGTACCGGTACACATCATGCGTTGCCCGAGGAGGGGTGCGATGTAAAAGTGGTCATGGCATTGCATTCATATGCATTTTTTGCATGGAAGTAAATAACATAATATATTATATTGAAGGTTATGTGGTTTTATATGCAACAGTGAATGTGTTCTATTTCTTAACTATTACTGTGATGGTTTGATGGAGGCTTACTCTTGATATTCTAAACTGATGATTAATTGAACTTGTGGTATAAATAGTTGGTCAGAACAATTCACTTGCTGAGATTTTTATCTCACCCTTGCTTTACTCATTCCCGGTTCTTGATGATTTCTAGGTGGGAAAAGAGGGATTTAGTTTCACGCCACAACTCATCTTTTATAGACCCCTTTTATCTTAGTTCAATTCAATGTTTTGTTATTGGGAGACTCGAGACTTATGCTTAAAGCGTAGTGTGGTTGTTAAACTCTTATTCTCATAGTATCTGGGATGTTGATTATGCGAGTGTGTACTTATATGATTTATATCCATTGTTATTGCTTCCGCGTTGCTTATTAATTCAGAGGTGATTGTGACATCTCTGATGTCAAAAGAATTAAAAGTACATTTAAAACTAATGCAAAAGGGAATTATGGGTTAAAACTCAAAAATCCATCAAAAATTCAAATTGAAATTCAAAAAAAACAAGGGTTGTTTGACACCCAACTGAAAACTCAAGAATTTTGTACTAAACTTGAAAATCTCCAAAAATAAAAGTTGTTGGTCATCACAAATAAGCCCTAGTCACTGTTTGGAACTTTTGAAAATTTTGCAGTTTAGTCCCTCAAAAACTCGAAATACAGTTCTGGGCACCTTTTTGAATTTAGGTTGTTTGAGCTCGAAAAATTTGAAATTTCAGGTTCACCCCAAAAAGAAAGTTGTGTCCCATATTTCAAACTCCAACTTTTAATTTCACACTTTTTCAAGTTCAGTTCAAATTTTTGGAGAAAATTCAAATGTAGCAGTGGAGCTTCCCGGGGCAGCCAGCTCGGCCCTGGCGCGCTCTGCGCCTGGCCGGAGCTCGGCCGCCACGTGGCCGGCGAGCGGCGGAGGCCGCGCCGAGCTGGCCGAGCCGCGGCGTCGGGTGGCCGTTGTCCTCACGTGCTTGTCCGACTCCTTCCCGCACCGTCACATCGCCGTCGACGCGCTGCCTCGCCTCGCGCCGCGGAGTGCCATCATGGCGGTCGGCGTCGCTGTGGTCGCGCGCTCGCGCGCGCGTCGTGCAGCGCCTCCCCGCGGAGGATTCCGTCCCGCTCCGCGCCAAGAAACCCTGTAGAATATCTCCCACTGCTCCACGCGATGATCTTTGACGCCCTATCCCGTGCGCGCGCGCTGCCCGAGCTCGCCGCGCCATCAATGGCGACCGTGACGGCCCGTGCACGCGCTCACACACCCCCGAGGCCGCTCAGTGCCCCTAGCGCACTCCAAACCCTTCACTGAGCACCCTCACTCCTTCCCCTCAGTCCACGCGTAGCCATTCCCACTTCACCGCGCTCGCTCCCGTCGTCTTCCACCTCGGGACGCTTTGAGCCGAGCTCGAGCTTCCCCGCCGCAACCTCGAATCGACCGCGAATCCCTCCACCCCTTTCCAATCCCCCGCGCGTGCAGCTCGCTCACTCACCCCGCTAGCTGCTCGAGCCACCCCCAGCTCGAATCGAGCCACACTCGCCGCGAATCGAAGCTTTTCCCCATCGCTCGGCCGTTGACACCGCAAACACCCCCTCCACGTCGAGCCCTATACCCCGGCCATCCCCGTCGCAGACGAACCCCACGACGAGCTCCACCATCGTCCCGTGAAGCTCACGAGCTTCTCCGCGCACCGCCTCGACCACCGTAGCCCGCCAGCGACATCGCCGGAGCTAGCCGCGCCGCCGCTCAACGTCGACGAGCCGCGCCGCTTCATCTCCGACCGCGAGCCTTACCTCAACCGACTCGCGGTGAGCTCCTCTCCATTTCCCCCAACATCCCTCGACCTAGCTCGCCGTCGTTTCGCCGGCGTAACAACGCCGACGAGCCCTAGGACTCGTTCGCGTTCCCCTTTTAGTTCTAGGGTCCTCTGCGCAAAAGTTAGGGACTTGTTCGTAAGGTTTTGAAAGTTCTAGGGTCTCTCGCGTAAAAAGATTCTTAACCCTAGATCTAATTTTTCCCGAATCTTGTAAAATCCGTTAAAAATCGTGCAAAACTCAGAAAAATGCACAAAAATACTCCCTGGATTCGTGGGATTGTAAACTCCAATCTCCTTTAAGCATGTATATACTTTTGATGAACCGTTTTTGAATAAAAATTCAAACTGTAAAATTTCAAACTTGTGCACCATTTCAAATCCAGAGCTCCGCTAGCGTTGATCTTTGGATACGTTAATTATAGTGACTTTGGGCACCTTGTGTACAAAGGGGACGTAAAAATATGAAGTGTAGCTTCAGTTATGAATTAAAATGTGTTTCCTGTCTTTTTGCAGTACAGAAATTATTAAAAATAATCTATGCAGTGAAAAATCACCATTTTTCTCCAGAGGACTAAAAACTTGTTAGCACATCTGTTAAAAATGCCAAACTTAATTTTTGCTCTGTTTAGACTAGCAAATAAATAGATATGTGTTTTTGGATAGGAAATTATTGAGGACTGTCCAAGGGTTATTCTAAGCCACCACTTGGCCAGAGCCCTCCTTGCACAAATGACTAACTTTGGTAGGAAAATCTCCTAATTTGGATGAATTTTAAATTTTATATGAATTTATTTCATTTCTGCAGGCAGCAGATTGTATTAATTTTACTAAATTATGTGTAGCTCAGATTTAGCTAAATTTTGGAGTGAGCTTAGCTCTTATACTCCAGTAGCTGTCATAAAGTTTATAGATAAAAATAATGAGCAGAAAAGGAGAAACAAAAATGAGAAGGAATCTAGGTGGAAATTGATTCATAGAAAAGAATAAACCTTTTTGTTAATTAGTTAGAATAAAATAAGGAGAATCTAAAAATTCCAGAACAGCACCCTAATTTGCAAATAATAAATAAAAATTCTTTTATATATATACACAATCACCATCAAAGATGAATAAAATGTTCCACACCCTCTACTCTATTTTTGTGCAGAAAAGAATAGTACTTAAGCATGTCTAGGTGAATATGGCCTTCAAGGCCTTAATCTTAGAATCAATAGGCAGCCAATAAGTTATGCATCTCATATAGAAGGCGCTATTCCGGACGGCAACTACCATCTCATCCCCGCCGACGAGGAAGGAGTCCCGGAGGGAGGTGCCGTCGAAGGATCGACCAACCCGGAGGCTAACCCCCAGCTAGAGCAAGAAGGCAAGCCCCGGAGCATAACCCAACCTTTAAAAATTATGCATTTATGAATTCCCTATTCTTGTGCATTTACGTTTCAAGGAGTTGATTGAATACCTTAGCTGCACATTTCCTAGTACCTATGACTTGCAACACTAGTATGAAAGGATCGATAGAGCATTGCTTAGGTCCGTTACAAGTCGAGTGATTTCCTGTCACTCGCGAGACATAGGAGTTGCTTGTCTTTACTTATGTTGGAATCATAAGGATTGACGGGCGGGATGGTAGATGTAGATCTCCCGTCCGTGTATGATAATTGATTTAAGGTCGAAACGTGTGGTTGAGTGTGTCAAGTTTTTGAACGTACCACATGCATGCCGATGTATGGGATCGGTAAGCCCGGTACCAGATTGAAGCAGCTAGGGCCGATAGCCATCTCTCCTTGGAAACTTTGTTTTCCCCTGCCGTACACTTGTGGATATATTCGTGAGACTGTGAGTGAAGCAGTAAACCTTTATCCTAAGGAAATGGACCCGGTTCCGAATTGTGGATCGATGAGAAAGGTTGGGAAGTGCTTGTACCTTTTATAGCAAGCGCTATCCGTGTGTGTTGGGTTTCCCCTGGCCAGGTAGCAAAATTCGGTTCGAACTGTCCGCTTCTCGCGGTTAATGAGACTGCTTGACCGTCTTGCTGCATTGAGTAACAAGTGGAACTTTGAGATTGATGAACTTGTTGTATGAGATAAATTGTATTGCACCACTTGTATGCTTAGAGAGGATGCAAATCTAGAATGGTTAAATCTAATAGAATATGATGCTAAAACATGAAAGCAAGGACCTACTCTTAGTTGCTTTTTGGCAAACAAACCCACCAGCCAAAAGCCTCTCATGTCTAGATGTCGGTGATGTAGTTTTCACCCGACGGGTAAGCCTTGCTGAGTATTAGTATACTCAGCCTTGCTTGTGGCATTGATTTACAGGTACAATGTTGGATGTTGCAGTCGATGCTTTGACTTGGCCTACCCAGGTTTCCCCTGGATGGCACATCGAGTGGGTTCCGTCCTCTGCCGAGGAACGGGAGGAGTAGCACCGTGGCAGGCTTCAGCATGGTGTTACTTGTATCGTCGTTAGATTATCTTCCGCTGCAATGAACTACTTTTATTACGCTGCAAAACTTTGATACTCTGTTTAAATTTCGAACTTGGTTTGTAATAACTTTATGTTATCTATTTGTGTATGTTAAATTTGTGGAATGTTGTAATCTCTGGAACTCACCTTCGTGTGGGCGTGCTGTTGTTTCGATCGAGAAAAGAATGTGGTTTAATCGGGTTTAATCCGACGGCGCTCCAGCTTATTCCGGATTAAGTGCCTGACTACTCGATTAGTGGTCCCGGGGTACTTAACTTGAAATAATTTCGGAGTGGTCCGCCATAGAGATGTTGCTGAATTTTCCACTTATTTAAGTTCAGCTGTTGTTGGTGTGTTTTAGTAGCATCCCGGGGTGTTGGTGGATTTCGGGGTGTTAGAATTGCAGGGTTCGAGTTGCTGACCTGAAGCCGGATCGGTGTGTTTCACTCCGTCCAAAACGAGAGTTATCTTACCTGACGGAAAATCGACCACCTACGTCTCATCATATTTTCTACAAATTTAGTCAAACTCATGGCACGAACACCCAAAACGACTCTCTTTCTGGGACGGAGGGAGTACATCTAATTAGATGCTTAGTGTGACGCCTCTCATGGGTTACAGAATCTTAATCTGGTGTTTTGAAGAATTACCTTTGTGACGATATTCTGCACAACTCTCATGACATTACTTGTGCAACTAAATATTACCATTTTTTCATGCATTGTTCCATTTTACACATGATGAATTGGGTTCATTAATGTTTCATGATTGGCATGTTCCAAGATTTTCAGTCCCCCCAACGATTACAAAGGAATGTCTTTGAGATGGCATAGACATAGATGTGATATCACTTTCATATATTAATTGGCACCTTGTTCTGCTCTCCAGTTTTACCGTCACAGGGATTATTATGTCCATACATTCCGCTCCACAAATGAAGTTAAACACTTTCTGCACACTGGAGAAGTTAAAGTCAAAGGACTTATGCAGAAGCTGCCGGTATTTATTTATCATTTGTCTAGTAATTATATAATGAGTATCATATTCTGATATTTATTATGTTCTCTTCTCCAAACAGAAATCATGTGATCTTGGTGGGCAGAGTTCTGGTAAGCCGGAATCCTTAGGTCCATTAAGTTCACCAGAAAGTGTTCATAATTATTATTTTATTTCAATAGTGTGCCCATGGGTGTACAATGTTTGTGTGTTGGGGGGAGGGGGGGTGGGGTTGGTAGCCTCCTATTTAATTATCTCATTCGTCTAGTGCTTATTTAATTTGGTTTAACCTTTTATTTACTGTTTTTAGAACTATTTTACAATGATTGACAAGTGTCAGCCGGTAATTGTAGGTATTTCTTCTGCATAATATTTGTGACCATTGATATTAAAAAATGTCATTTCAAATTTTAAATTAATAATAAGAAAGGTCCACTTATCCAGTACTTCTTGTTACTTTTATCGAGGTACTTCTAGGTACTTTCTATATTTTCCGTTATACTATTGACATTTCTGATACTTGCAAATCATTGTAAAAAAGCTCCTCTAGTAAAGTCAATGAGGACATATATGAGTTATTTGGTTTATCACAGAAAATGTTACTGAATCTTCCTACAACCATTTTAGGTACAAGGCGTTTGAAAAAAAGGAGCATGGAACTGCCAGCGAGTGATCCTGATAGAAAACCAAAAGGTTTTTATTTTCTCTCTAATTAATATTCCTTGACCATAGAAATCCTCAATAAACCAGCCATTTGTATCTGAGATCAAACGTTAGGTGTCCCACTATATAGTCTGGCATCATGCTTTGAGTATTTGCTAGCAAGTTTGCAATCTTTGATGTGCGCCCCTGTAATCTTTGATATCTTTATATGTGTACATCTAATAATGTGCAAACATTGCATTGCTTCATTGTTGGAAAACAGAAATTCATAAATATTGTACACACTTTTAGTACTTGTTCTCAGATAATGTACTTCTTACTGATATTCCATTCGATCATAAGAACTTCTTACTTATATCAGCTAGCAGTTTTCGGTTCCATATATACCTTATTTATAAATTTTATTTCTGATAAACATGTTTATAAGATTTGGTACCATTGCTTTCACTAAGTCAAACTATAACATATGCAGGTTATGGCTCGTCCACTAGTGGAGAAATGGTTCCAAGTTCAAGTAAACTTCCACATGGATTTGTGTAATTCCATCAGGATGACGAATTCGATAACCTGTTAAATACAGGGCACAATAGTTGACCTATGCCAACATGTGAGATTCAACTCTGCGAGAACTATTTTTATCCCCTTCTAGTATATAATTTTATACTAGAAGCACCAAAGTTCTACTTCAATATTGGACAATCGTATGTTTGGCATGTTTGATCATTATGATGTAGTGTAATACAAGTCAGACTGTTATATTGGTAATCATGAAGATATGTTTCGTATTTTTTTGGATGAATAGTAACTAGCTATAAATGCTCCTTTTTCGTAGCACCCACATCTGCAATGTAGAGTAACATGCAAGAGAAACAAAAGTGAGCATCATAGTTTATATAGAAAAGACAAATTTTGGAATAGCTCCTACTGGTATAAAAGGTAAACCTACAAAATAAAAATTTGGACAACATATGATAAGCAGGACCTCGCTCACCGACGTCTTTCTTTATACTTTTTTATTCAGGTGTCTCGATGTTTCTCCCTTTGACAATCGGAATAGTTAAAACCCACAGATATTTAGCCCTCCTACAGCGTTCCACGTCCTTAGCGGGTGACGTGCTAAAAAAATGATAAGGTCACATTGCCTTTTTTTCTCTTCCTTGGTTTTGTCCATCCACAGCCCTGCGTTCCTTCCGTGATATTGTTCCACACCAAACGAGTGGACCAGAGAAACAACCGGGGAGCAAAAACATGTATATTGTGGTCTAGTTCCATTCGCTATGAACCATGGCGGGAGAACGTGTGCGAGCTCGCCGTGACGCCGCGCACTTCAGTCTACCAGTCCATCTACCCCCGCGCTCCATGAGAGGTGGGCCTATTGGACCGTGGGGTAAGGGAAAAGCCGACATGCCAACCCCAGGTGCCGTGCCCCCCGATGCTGCGAGGATAGACCCCGCGCAGCACACTTTTGATGCTGCGAGGATGGATGTCGGGTGTACTACCTGATAGGTATAAGAACCCTGTCCGGTATTCCCGGGCAGGTAGGCCTACCCTAAGAAGGCCTACCTGGTTGGGGTCGCCAGAAGAACACCGAGTAGTTTATCTTCTTGGTAGGTGGGATGACTTAGCGCCCAAGATAGAGATCCACCAGATCTGGCGATAAGATCAACAACATCCCGAAAGTCTAGGGGAGTTAGGATTTTACTTGTAAAGCAATCCTTATCTTTCCTTCCGTCGGTTTGTAACCCTACCCCCTCGGTGTATATAAGGGGCGGTAGGGACCCCCTCCATCTCAGCTCATATCTCCACAAAATACACAAAAACCTAATACAGGACGTAGGGTTTTACTCACCTTGAGGTCCGAACTTGTCTACATCGTGCGTCTAGTAGCCATCTTGAGCTTAGGCGACTTCCCTACTCTCAATTAGATCTACACTACTTGGGCTACCCCCTAGTAGGATCGCCGGTCTAAAACACCGACAATACACCACCGTGTCCCACCTCTCCTCTGGCTAGATGTTGATGCTGTCCCGTTGAGCACAGCGATGGAGAATGCGCGCCTCCCAGCGCTTGGTCTCCATCCCTGCCGTCGCCACATATAAGTTCTCCCCTCCTCACCTCTTTTCCAGTCTCACCACTGTTTCCTCCCACTCCCCTCCATCTTGCTCACCATCGCTGCCTTTCTCTGTCAGTTTCCCCCTCCCTTGTTGCGTCATGGACCACACATCTGTGATGTCTACTTTTCATAATTAGCAGAAAACGGGGAAACAAATATTCTCATGGTCTTTGTTAAAACATAACATTGGCCATTATGTTTATATATTTAACTACATATATTGTAATAAAAGATTTATTATATCTCTATGGAAGTGTATTTATAATAAAAAAAGAATAGTATGATTTTATATTGCTAATCTCAGTCATTAAACCCATGTGAAAGTGCTTTTAAAATAAAAAAAAACTATTGTTCTGTACAGCTATAAGTAATTGACGTCATTATTCTGTGTCATTGACTTTTATGTGATCTCAATGTTATCATCAAAATAACATTAAATATAAACAAATATATGGGAGCGTAACCTATGGAAACTAAGTTCATATGGAAACTATAGAAACTCAAACCTCGTCTGATGACTAGAAAAAGATCAGGCGGGATAATTTTATGAAGCACCCCTCCCACTCATCCCTCAATCACATTTTGCTACCTCATTTCCGTCTTGGTCGCGCGTGTCCCCCTCGCGATCTCCGTCCCCTCCGTGCCATCTCCGTTGCCTGGCGATCTCGTCGTCCGCCCAATTCCTGGCCGGCAGTCAACAGAGCACGACGACGCCCGCCGAATTCCTGTCGCCTTGGGTGATTGATGACTCCCCCAGGACCCTTGCACTGCGACGCCCTGGACGGATGTGTGGAGAGTCGAGGAATAGAATGTACTGATCGCATGAGTTTCGAAGTGTACAAGGAACATTGGCATACGGCGACAGGAGGCCTGTGGTGCTTACTCGCCTACGATCTGGAGGACGCTTGGAGTGAGTTGCATGCGTCAGATGGATGCACGAAGCTTCAGAAACCTGTCATGGCCAAGTTAATTTGTCACACGCCAATGCTATGTTGACTGCTTGTTCAGGGGTAGGCGTCCAGGGGCCAGGGGGTCGTCGGGCGCCGGCCAGGTATTGATTGCGCGGGCCACGAGATCGCCAGGCGACGGAGACAGCACGGACAGAACGTGAGATCAAAGAGTAGCAAAATGTGATTGAGGGGATCGGTGGGAGGGGTTCTTTGTAAAATTATCCCACCTATTTTCATAGTCATCGGATGGGCATCGTAGGGTCCTGGTTTGAGTTTTCATAGTTCGATTTGAACTTAGTTTTTATAGGATACGCTCCCTTCATATATGGTTGTTATGTTTTCAAGTATTTTGAAAACTTTTTACCTATACTGGCAGTCAGAAATGCCAAAGTTCTACTGCGTCAAGTAAATCTTAGTATACAGTATGAGCAATATGGATTTTTGTTATCAGTCATGACTCTTAAAACGATTACATGTGAAACTAAGAATTTTTATTACCCCTCCACAACTAGCTTATTCTTTCGATACATCCCTTTAGCAGGCATTAGCACGGAAGCCGACTTTGCTACTGCTGGTGTCGAATAGCACCTCGAATGTGCGCTGATTCACGTTGCCGAGGACTCCAGTTGTACCGTCGAGCCCGGAGTCGGCGAAAGCAAGGCAGCCATTCACCAGGATCCCATTGGGCACGTGGAGGTTGATCGTGGCTCCTCCACTGAAGGTCAGAGAAATCTTCGGTACGACGATGTTCTTGTGACCTTTAAAGTCGTAGCAAGTGTCAAGCTGGTCATTGGGAACCAGCCGGTATGCCTGCATGGCTTCTCTGAACGCCGACCGCAGCACGCCGTAGGCCGTCGATGGCAGACCTGTGATGATCGAACCAGAGTCCACGATCATTCCCCCCTCGAACGCCGATGGCCGGAGGTTGAGCTTTTTGCCTCCAATCGTGATCCCGGCGAGCTTCACCGTGGCAAACGTTGGCTGCCCTGGGACAGTACCCATAGGCGTGAACTGGAAGCCCGAGGGGTTCCTCCCCGAGCCGAGGGCAAGGAAACCACGCTTGCTGCTCACCGCAGGGAGGCAGTACGAGACAGTGCCACCGTACTGCGCGCCAAGGGACTCGGACAATCGGCCTAGCCCTAGGAGTCCGTCGTACAAGCCGGACACCGTGTGCTTTCACGACCGCAGCCGAAATAGAAGTTCTTGACGACCACACCAGGCGCAAGCGTCAGCTTGTCCTTGCTGTACACACCGGATGTACTAGTCCCATCCGCGTACGAGATGAGGAACCCACACTGTTTCCCGTTACTAGTGCAGCCGTTGCTGTACACGTCGGCGGTGAGTTTCTTGCATGGATCGGAGCTGCAAGGAACCGAGCTGTATGTCGAGGAGTGGCTTGGGTCATACAAGGGGTCCTTCTGCGCCGTGCACTCGCCGGGGTTACACGGTTTACACTGCAACCATGAGAGGTCGCTGCCGGTGTCGATGACGACGACCCGGGAGACTGCAGGCGTGCCGAAGCTCACTGTGACGACGTACTCGAGCGAGTTCAGGGAGCTTCCTAGGTGGGTGGGGATGCTCGCTTTGACATCGCCATGGGAGCGCATGTCTGTCGGCGCTACGTTAGCGGTGTAGTTCAACCGAGCGCGGCTTCTGCAGAGGGTGTCAGCGAAAGTTGGCTTGTCTGTAGGTGGCGACGGCGCGCACGGGCCGTGGCGGTGCACTAGTGGAAGGGACACGATGGCAGAGTTGTTTTTGTCCAACGTCACTGAAATATATGCGGTATCATTATCGTCGTCAGATTTTGTTTCAAGTGTTAAAAGGAAACAGCCAGAGAGATAAGTTTGCAGATCGTATGTACCTCTCTCCTGGGAGCAAACTGGATTTGGCTCGAAAGAGCTGGTTGGCACTGTCACAAAGCTGTCGTCGCCACCTCCATGAACAATGGAATAGTAGCTGCACAAGACAAGGCACAAGAGCAGAGAAGCCATGGAAACTGATGAAAAAGCAGCTGTGAATGAACTACAGAAAGAAAGGGATTGACACCAACTTATAAACTGTTGGAGACTTTTGCGTTAGTTGGCACCTTTAATTATCACCTAGACATGTTTGGTATAGTTTAATTGCTTATTAATCCCAGCTACTAAAAGAGAACAAAAAGGGGAGTTAAGCATGAAATTACAAACTCCACCAAAATGTACACAAATACTTGGTGAGTAATATATGTCAACTGGATTGTTTTTATTAGCTGCTAGACAACAATAATAGAGTAGCACAACTCATTTTTTTCCCAGCAAATTAGGCAGAGGCCAATCTCTAAACCGACACAAGGAAAGAAGAAGAATACATTTTACAAACAAAAATATATTTAAATGTTCCAGCATCTGCATCAACCAATGCATGTAGTTGTTCATTATTATCGTATCAATACAAATGTTGAATAGAAGTAAAGAAAACATCTCAAAATTATTCCTATCCATTATCCAATCTATTGCAGATGGGCACGTTTTCTACTAGATTTTGTGGGGTAGATGGGATTGTGTGACAGCTTGTTTGTTCAGCATACTTTCAGTTTATTGTGTAATCCTCCCTGTTAGATTACGACGTAGGAGTTCATATGTGATACTTGGACCATGTATTTGGAACTATTCTCCCTTTGCAGTTGGCTTCAAAGACTAGTTGTATTTTATGTGATATCTAACCTTTATCTAATGTAACAAATCTTATCAAGACTGCTCGTTTAGGGTTTTTTCTAGCCTTGCCAGGAGGCGGAAGCCAGTGTCTTGATAGTGTTGGCATGGTGCCTGAGGTAGATAGTCACATTGGGTTGTGTGCCACCCCATGGTACCATTGTAGAATGCTGTAGGTGGTGACAACCCTGTTCATCCCTCGTATTCCACCACATTTTGGTGTTTTCATAATCATAGTTATAGGTTGCCGTTCAACCCCCACCCCCGCCCCCGTTGTCGCATTCTGAGGTCCTTTCGTTATAGCCGTCGAAGCAGATCAGCTAGTAAATAGCTAGTTGTTATAGTTTAGAGTAGGTTATCAGAAATTAGGCCCTCTACCATCGGTCCTTTGATCCTCTGGTGGAGTCCATTTGAATATTTTTAATTAGGTTGGTTGCGTCTATCGTTCGATAGATTCGATATCTCAGGTTTCACTCCATTGGTGAAAACCACATCGCCCTCCGCGTGTTTGTTTACAGTTGACATAGGTTTGAACCGCGTCTCTATTACCTCCACACAAAGGTGATGCTTGTTTCCATACCAGTCACCCATATCTATGGGTGACGCCTGTTTCAAACTAGCATCGACTATATGGGTGTATACGAGACCGTTTTTTCGTTGGATCCACTATGGTTGACGTAGCTGTTTATCGGTGGCGTTGTTTTCGTCGGCGTCTACTCTAATGGTGTCACCTTTGTAAGTTTCTTATATAGTGCTAGGCACCACGGGCAAGTCCAGCACGACGGTTGAAGGTTGGGTAGAAGATATAAATTAAATGAGTGGTGGCCCCCAGCCAGCCTGGCATGCCATGGTTTTATAGGTTGGGGCATATGCAGACAAACTAGTGAAACTTTGGGGACTATATAGAATATTTCCTGGTAAAATCAGAAAATTAATTATTATTCTATTATAATATTTCCAAAGATATATGTGTATAGTCTAGTATCCACATGAAGTGACTATTGTTGGTGGGACAGATTTCTCAGGATCTTGCATGCGAATGCAATGCGTATCTGGTCAGTCTATATTAATATATACACACACACAATTTTAGTAATTTATGATCAATAGACCAATAATTAATGTGTGACATCCATCTTTGCTGGCCAATAAATGTCGGAGAGTCAGAAAATAATTTCCCACCCAGATATGCAACGTGGTATAGCACAAATTTATATATCTGTACATTTTATATTCCTTATAAATCCAAGTCATAACGACGACCATATCTGTATCCTCTTTCTATCCCCAACATGTGAAGATCTATGAATGGAAGGAAGTTATTAATACTGCAGGAAAATACTAGTCTGGGAAGAAATTAATTTCAAGCCATCTCATATATAGCTAGTCATGGCTGGTTTCACATCTATATATCCCTGGAAAGTTTGAAACCACGTGGTTTCCTTCATCTAGGTTTCCATATATCTAGCACCACCATTCTTTCCTCAGCATAACATCTCCTCTTCCTCTCATTATTCCAGAGCCTAAACCAGCCCAGAAAGAGAAATGGAGGTTCCTTCATCAGGTTGTCAGTACCTCTCCTCCAAAAATCCAAGTGATAGCTCAGATGATAGCACGAAATCTGCGAGTGCAAACCATTTGATTCCAACTGCAGGTCAGGAAGATGGAATCTCTGATAGTGAAAGAACTGTTAGTTTTGGGGGAATCTCAAGTGACGGACATGGTAATGCCATGGAGGTAGATTCTGGACTTTGCAAAGCAAGAGATCAAGATTCAAGATCTGAAGACGCAGAGGTCATTTTGTCACTAATTCTTTTTTAAGTATTACTGTTGCTATTGCCACGAATTTTGTTCTGGGCTTTTTGCTTCACTGGTATGTTATTTTGCAAGCAACGAGTACAAATATATTTTTTGTGGTTTCTGCAGAAAGATGAAAAGCACACAGGGCATCTGAAAGCTTACGAGGGCAAATCAGTTGACCATGGTCACCGCCAGCAAGTTATATTTTTGGAAAAGAAAAAGGGCCTTTTAAAGATCCTACCTGAGAAGATGAAGATGGAGAGGGGTAATGGTGAGAGCAGCATTCCGTTGACGAACACTGAGATGGATGGGGAGACTGGTGATGCCAAGATTCAGCCGACAGACACAATGGTTCACCACTTTCTCCTCTTTATATGCACCATGCTTATATATTGGATGTCCATGAAATACCTTGTGCGTCATGACTAGAATAGTTTATTTGTTTGAATATTGCCTGAAAATGTTTATCTACCTTTGATTTCCCTAGTGTTGTCTTATCCCAGTGATGTAGTTACTAAGATTGCACCTTTTATATACCTTTTTATATTGGCGGTTTGCTTTGCCTTCAAATTCTTTAGGTTTTATTTTATAAATTGATTTAGTCACCTTGTATCCGTACTATATTTCTCTAGTACCAACATGCATATATTGACCACGAGTTGCCCTTCTGTAGGCAGTGGCACCTCTACCTCGGGTGCACAGTCGAAGGGAAGAGTTACCTGTTCCCCAATGGCTCAAGGATCAGAAATCTGATGTAGCCGACTCAGATGGGTGGGAGCATTGGCAAGTACATCGATATGATAGTACTGTTAGGAGGAAAGATAAGGTCTGTTGCTGTCTCCTAAAAAGATGTTTTATTTTTTGAGTACTCTCCTAAAAAGATGTTGATTATGTCTCAATGCACTGGAACTTCATATGATTCGGTGGTAATTTTGCAATGGGTGTGGTTAATTATTATAACGTATTATATAGAGCGTGTGACATAGGTGACACTAGAATTGTTTGTAGGATTCAACCATGTAGTTTGTTCATTCGCTCAGGATGGCCAATAGTAATATATGACCCACATTATTTGAGTAGTTATTTCCTAGTTTAGTCAGTTCCATTCATAGTCACAAAATCATACAAAATATAAGAACCACTTCTACAAATTTTGGGTCCACAGTACAGCCACATCATGAGTTGTCATAAAATTGAGTTATTGTTTCATTGTACACATGAGTTGGGTTCATTAAAGTTTCATGATTGGCATGTTCCTAGATTTTCAGTCCCTCCAACACTTACAAAAGAATATGTCTTTGAGATATCATAAGCATAGATGTGATATCACTTTCATATATTAATGGGCATCTTGTTCTTCTATCCAGTTTTACCGTCACAGGGATTATTATGTCCATACATTCCGCTCCAAAACTGAAGTTCAACACTTTCTGCACACTGGAGAAGCTAAAGTCAAAGGACTTATGCAGAAATTGCCGGTATTTATTTATCATCTTTCTTGTAATTATATAATAAGTCTCATATTTTCATATTTATTATGTTCTCTTCTTCAAACAGAAATCATGTGATCCTGGTGGGCATACTTCCGGTAATCCCGAATCCTTAAGTCTATTAACTTTACTAGAAAGTGTTCATAATAATTATTTTATTTCAATAGAGTGCACATGTCTCTTATACTAGATACCGTAGGTATACGATGTTTGTGTGTGTGGGGGGGAGAGAGAGGGGGTGGGGTTGGTTGCCTATACATTTTAATTATCTCATTCGTCTAGTGCTAATTTAATTTGCTATAAGCTTTTATTTTACTGTAGTTTGAGCTGTTTTACAATTATTGGCAAGTGTCAGCTGATAATGGTAGGGATTTCTTCTGCATAATATTTGTGACCATTGATATTCGTCAGAAGAAGAATATTTTTTACAAACAAGAATATATTTAAATGTTCCAGCATATGCATCAACCAATGCATGTAGTTGTTCATCATTATCGTATCAATAGAAGTGTTCAAAAGAAGTAAAGAAAACGTCTCAAAACTTTTCATAACTTGGTTTTCGTTGACAAGATGAATTCAAAAGAAAATGTTATCAGCTACAATATTTCATAACTTTTCGAGATGTACATCTTTTATTTTGGTCATTTGTTCATACGGCATAATGATAATAAAAGTGTTCATTAATCTTACATCTCTCTTCTAGTTTCATGAACTTATATGGAGATGTAGGATTTTGAACACTTTTATTATGACTTTGTCATATGAAAAAATGACCAAACTAAAAGATGTACATCTCCAAAAGTTATAAACTCTGTAGCTGAACACTTTTTAATTTGAATACGTTTAGGGCTTCAAAATTTGTATTTGCCAAATGCTGATGCACAACACAAGCGGACCGTGGCTTCAACGGGCTGTGTTGATGAGCCACGCATCACAATCGGTTCGAGGTTCCAACCGGCTGCAATGATGACCAACTCAGACGTTCTATGGCTATGTTGCTCTCTTTTACCATTTTGTGGCTACGACACCCTCATCATAGCCGCACTACTGCGTTTCCCACCTGATACAACGCATGAAATACGTTGCAATATGCCCGATTTGGTTGCAACAGCCTCTATTGCGCCCAAAAAATTTCGTCAGATTTTGCTGCGATATGTGCCGTGGTATTAGGCTATTTCCACGATTGTATTTTTGTGGTTGCGATTGTTTTTTTATTGCAACACACTGAGTCGTTGGAGTTGGCATCTATGGATGCCATCGTGGTGGTTGCAAATGATCCTATTGCGACTCATATGCTGTTGCCAGAGGTCCAATTGCATCGTTCCCAACGTGTTGCAATTAGTAAAACGTGCGTTGCAAAACATTGTATTGCTACACTCTAGTTATGGTTGCTATAAGAGAAGCACCTCTATTGCCGCTACCGTGCTTTGGTGGCTATATGTGGTTCCCTATATTACCACGTAGTGAATTTCGGTGCTATAGGTGGCCTCCTCTATTGCCACCAGGTTGTGTTGGTGGCAAGAGGTGGAGAACTATATTGCTTCATAATAGGGATGTTGTAGATGTGTCATTCTATTACCACTACACGCGGTTTGGAGGCTATAGGGGGGGATATATTACCACCATCCTTGATCGGAGGCTATAGGAGAGTTATATTGCCACCATCCTTGATCGGAGGCTATAGTGGAACTTCCTATTGCCACGGCCCTTGTGACATCGAAAAAGTTGGGTCGCGAAAGGATGAATGTGCATTTACCACACATGTTTCTAATAGCTATTGCCACATGTCTATTATGCCACGCTTTGTATCACCAATTAATAAAACAATATATATATAAATATAGGATCAATAAATATTATACATTAATCATATATTGTAACAAGATCAATTCAACCACTCATTGTACGTACAAATCCACACAGAGTACCAAACGTGATACAAGTTTGCACCACCAGCAGGGAGTAATCAATAATGAAAACAAGGCTAATTTCACACGAATGGAAAAGCAAAAGCAAAAGCATAGGCAGATGATCCCATCACTTGATCTTCAAAGGGTGACTTCAAGATGGTCCCATCACTTGTTTCCTCCATGTCAACTGCCTTAGTTACCTGAAAAGAAAGAATAACAATTTTATCATGAAGTAATCTGAAATTATGAAAAGGAGGAAACAACAGCATGCAGTAAACCAAAGTTTCACATCGTATTTTAAAATTAACATTGACAGCAAACGATTTCCACAAGTTTAGATACTTTCACAGTTCATTCAGAAGCAAAGATTTCACCTGTCTTTTTTTGCGGTCTGTCGTTTCTTTGCAGCATTTTCCTGTAGCTGTTTTGTAGTAACAAATGCGGCCTTTTCCCCCGTATTTGCAGCTCTACTTCTTGTAGTCCGAACGCCGATTGACCTGGATGTATCATTGACTTGGGATTGATCTGGGTGACGTTGAGGGTTTTCCTGGGTACAAAGAAGTTTGAATGAAATAATTAGCGTCATTCTGTTTAGTAAGTGATGATAGCACTAAAAAATTGGTAATTCACAAACAACCTGATGTGAAGGGACCTCATGTTGTGGGGTTAGCTGAACTTCTTGAGAATTCATGTTTGTTGCAGCTGTCGGCACATCTGCCAATGCAGTGACATTTTTGTTTGCCTGGACAGATGGTGTTGGATGGAGAATCTATGAAACATGCAGAGAAGTAGTTATAGTACCTAAGGAAAAATAGGCATTCAAAAACTAGTTTGACTAGTACCTGCTGAACTGTTGTCTGTCCATGTGCTCCTTGCAACATCGACAGGAGCTCATGCCTAAGCGCTTGTAAATCAGCCTCCCTTGCCTTTTTTAACTCCTCAATCTATCGTGCATGTTCTATCCTTTGTGCTTCCCGGTCAGCTTCCCATGAGGTCATTTGGTCTTGTAGCTGGCTAAACGACTCCATCATCTCGACGTGTTCCTGATGCTGTTGCTCCTCCTTTCGAACTTGCTCCTCGCGAGCTTCCTCCAGCAGCTCCCTTCTAGTTGGGTTTTGGTTTGGTCGCTGTGACTTCCTTGTACCCACAACCATGTAACCTTTTTGATTTGGTCACTGTGACTTCCTTGTATGCCTCCTGGAAAATCTCATTCTTTTGCTTTAATGTAATGAAGTTTCCCTCCGTATTTGATTCCCTCACAGAGATCAGGCTCTTTGCTTTGTCCTAACATTTACAAGCCACAGATGGAGGAGTTAGCTCAAGAAGAAATAGCATGCATTCGCTATTTGCATGGACTATAACAAGTACATACAAATTCATTGAGAACTCACATAGACTTCCCTGGAGTCGTCGTCTTTCTATTGCCCAGCATTGGTGTGAGTTATAAACCAAAGTTCCATATCATTGGGCTCATCGCCACTTTCTGGGTCTCTCTGACATGACAAGTAAATAACAAATTAGTAAATCTTCATGCACGAAAGCTTGTAGATGTGCACTTCCAGTTTTTACCTTCTCATAGCTGCACTGACCATAAGGCTTGGCGCCTGACAAATGTGTGGTCTTTTTTTGGCTTCGAATATCATAATTCTGGGTGCTCCTTTCCTACAGAATGCAAAGAGTTGAACAATATTATTAATGACCCAGACATATACATTTATATGAAAGTGATATTGTCATTAACAGTAACAAGGTCGAACAAACCTGGAATTTGGCAGTACTAAAATACTACAGCAGATAGTGCCATTCAACAATATTTAATTCTTCTGGCTTATTTAACATTCTCTCGCGGTAACTGTTGTATGCCTTTGCTGTAGCACTGAAAGTTGAACGCCAGCCTTTGTAACGCTCCCTAGCAATACCCCAAATGATTGCCCTTGACTTGTGATTATCCTCAATGTCCCACCTAGCCTGTTTGTAATTACAAGAACATGCAAATACTAGGTCAGTTGTTACTTTAAACTGTTACTATAATGTATACACAAGCAAACATGATTATTACCAATATATCAGTTGCTATTGATTCTTTTACATCTTCATGAATCTCTTTCCACGATCTCACTCCAATTAGTGGCGCCCTTTTCCTCATAAACACTACCACTTCATCAGTGAATGTGCGGTAGTTCTCACCTATCGGTCCTCCAAATCTGGAGAACTCCACTTTCATCTTCTGATTGCCCGCCTTGAATCTCTTGTTGATTGCCTTCAATCCTTTCAGAGGACCACGTCCCCTTTTTTTCTCATTTCCTGAACACATTCCCACATGAACAAATTGTAATATTATGAACATATGTACATATGACCAAATGAAAGAGAATCAATATTAATTCCTAATAAACACAACTTACCATTGCCTAGCCCCTGTCTAGAACAGCGAGCATGAGATGATGGCTTCGCTTGAGGTGTTGGGTTGCTGTCCTGACTGGAATGAATCTGACTGCTAGGTTGCAAAAAAAAATCTGCAGACAATATTGTCATATCATCAGCTAGCATAATGTGAAGTTTACAGGGAAGATTGGAAAATGATTAATCAATTAGGCGAGGGATATTACTGATGGCATCAAGTTTTCCTTCAACACCTAACCATTCTTCGTATGTCTTTATTGTGTCTTCCCTGTACATATCTTGAAGCTCTGGAAAGGAAAGAAATATAATATCAGTCATAAGTGCATTGAAAAAAAAATGTACGTATTGGGTTGCATCATATATATCTCACCCATGGATTGCTTCCTTCTATGCATAATACATAGCCAATCTTTGTACGCATTTAAATCTGACTCATACACTTCTTCTTCTTCATGGTCTGAGGTATTGTTGGATTTCATTGGTGTTATGGCCACAGATCCGTCTGCCAATTCATTTTTGGACAATACTAATCTGATCTCCATCTCTTCCTCATTATTTTCTATCATTCTCAATACATCATCAGCAAAGCTATATCTTTAAGTGTTGCTGCCGCAGGATCAGCAGCACTCCTCTCCTTGTAGTACATGTAGTCCCTCGACCCATACCCGAACCTAGATTTAAGTGTTGTCAAGTTCCCAAGTGTGATCTCACTCTTGGGAACTCTACAAGATCTACCAATATATTCTACCTCCTCACTCCCCTGGAAAGCGACATGCAAGATCCATCTATTGTCCGTTCTGCATATTTAGCGATAGCATTTCAATTTTGGTGCAGTGAATCGCGGGGACAAATGCATGAATGGTACGGGCATTACTACTAGGGGATGATCTAGGCACGTACCCGTTCTCTGATTCGACCTGAGACGAAAACACCAAATCTTGTGGTTGTTGAGAGTTGTCCCCGGCATCTTCAGCTTCGGTCCTTTGTGATGGTCTTTCGGATGGCGGTGACACAAGGAGCGAAGCCGCAGCCCTAGGCCTGCTGGACATGACTGGGGGACTCGGCATCCTACTCCGAGACGGTGTTGTGAACATTGGAGCTAGCATCGCCGACGCCGTTGAAGGTGTGTTCAACGACGACGATGCGGAATTCGTTCCCCATCCCACCTCGCTCGGTGACGCCATCCTCTTCGACCTTGCGATGGGATTGGGGAGGCTAAGATGTAATCTAGTTTGCAAGGCGGCGTCTTTCGTATAACCCTAACTACTGCGGGGATTGATGCAGAAGGCAAGCCGATGAAGCGGCGTTTCGCCTTAAATGTGGACCCAGGGATCCCCCGGCACGGTGCAATGGCGCGGAAACAAAAATTCGGATGAAAAATCGGCGCGACTAAATTTCGGGACCCAACAAATTAGGGACGCATTTAGTGATGAATCACCGACTCGTAGCCCCATCGTCACTGGACCCCACGTGTTAGAGAGCCAATGTAACTGTTCGATGAGTACAAATTAACTCTAAATTTAAAATTTGAATAGCTTACAAATTCACGTAGGTTTTTAGGGTAGTAAATGATTTCAAATGAAAAAGTCATAAATATCAAAGTTGCAGAACGCATCAGGATCTACAAACTTTATGTAGGTCAAAAGTACATTTGACAAAGATTGAATCATACAAGTAATGAATTTAAAAATTTGTATAGTAAAGCATGATTTTTTTGGCCGTAAATGATTTCATCCTAGAAAGTCTTGAATAACAAACTTTCATAACTCAATGAGATGTACAAAGTTTGCTATTCATCAATTATCCATTTGACATTGCGCATCCCTGAAACCCTGAACATTGCGCATCCCTGAAACTCTGAACATCAATGTGGTTTGTTTTTTTCGATGAAAAATGAGGGGTTTCCCCCTACTTGTTATATATTTTATATATTTAGAATATAAAACTTACAAAGTTTCTCAAGAAACAAAGAAGGAAAGGAAAAAGATCAAATCTACTAGAACATTGTGTCTATCCATGGTTCACAAGCATTCACGATTCACAAACTGCAAACTACCGAACAGATTTGTCCACATTACATTAGTCCAAGAGTTTCACCATCACTACATCACTAGACCATCACTATTATCCACATTACATTAGTCCAAACTAACAAAAGCATCATGGTTCTGAACAAAAGCCATGAAGAACACCATCACCTCCATCGCCGGCCACCACCACCACCGGCGGCCATCACCACCACCACTGGCTAGTAGATTTGGACCAGCGCAGTGTTGGGGCCGATGTTGCGACCACCGTGGTGCACGAGCCTGCTGACGCGACGGAAGAAAACCTCCTCCGTAATCCAGCGCCAGGAGTGGTTGTCGAACGTGGCGACGTCCGCGGGGGAGGGGAGGCGAATCAGGAAGATGGTGGGGACGTCGTCGTGGTGCACGATGGGGACCATGTAGGTCCCCAGGATCTGGTTGACGACAACGCTGACGGAAATGGCCGGCTGGAACTACTCCTGGTGGTTGACCATCACGAGGACGACGCGGTCCTGGTCCCCGGACCACACCCGGAGCTGGTGGAGAACGCGCTGCGAGATGAGGAACTCCATGGAGATGCCGAAGAAAAGCCCTGCAAGAACACGGGAAACGAAGAAGGGGGAACTGAAATTAAAGGAAATGCAAGAGCAGATATGGCGTCGGGGACGAGAGCAAGAAGAGAGGAATCACACCTTCGACGGCGGTGGTGGGGACGGTGACGACGGCGCGCGCGAAGTAGAGAGATTCCGGCGAGCAAACCCTCAATGTGTCAAGAAGAAAGGGGACGGAACTGTTTGGAACGCGGCGCAGCCGGCCACATTAATAGCATTACTGTGGAGGGGTCTTGTGTCGAACCGGCATAGTGGAGTCGGCAAACCGAAGGGTCTCGCCGCCATGTGTGGAACCGCTACTGTGTCGAACCGATCGAGTGGAGGCGCGTAAAACGAAGGGTCGGGAGCGCGGCTCTTGGCGGAGGAGTCCGCTGCGGCGTGACGCGTGTGGTGACGGTGCGTGGCGGAGGAGGCCGTGCCGGCACGGCTGGCAGCTCTTGGTGGATGAGACTGCTGCGGCTCGGCGCGTGGTGCAGTGGCGGAGGACGGCACGACGGCGCGGCGCTTGGCGGAGGAGTCCGCTGCGGCGTGACGGGTGTGGTGACGGTGCGTGGCGGAGGAGGCCGTGCCGGCACGGCTGGCAGCTCTTGGCGGATGAGACTGCTGCGGCTCGGCGCGTGGTGCAGTGGCGGAGGACGGCACGACGGCGCGGCGCTTGGCGGAGGAGGCCACGGCGCTCTGGCGAAGCAATCAACGTGAGATGAAAAAAAACAAATTGACACAGTTATGAAGACAAAAATTCATAAGTAGAGTTCGAAACAGAGACCTTGGGTATAAACAAGAATTGACTTTACCACCGCACTACCTAGAAGATTTCGTGTGTGTGGGCTCGTAAATGGTATTATTATATTTAAAATTTGAGTAGCTTACAAATTCACATAGGTTTTTAGGGTATTAAATGAATTGAAATGAAAAAATCATATATATCAAAGTTGCAGAACTCATCAAGCTCTACAAACTTTATTTAAGTCAAAAGTACATCTGACAAAGTTTGAATCATACAAGTAATGAATTTCAAAATTTGTAAACTAAAGCATGATTTTTTTGGCCGTAAATGATTTCATCCTAGAAAGTCATGAATACCAAACTTTCATAACTCAACGAGATGTACAATGATTATGTGGGACATTTTTTGATTTGACAAAGTGGTAGTGTACATTGCTCATTCATCCTAGCTTCACTCACAATGATTAAGAAACTATGTGGGAGACTTGACAAGTTTGCACTACGTGTTATTAGCACTTGTGAAAATGACCAAATGACCTAAATAAATATTGTACATCATGTTGAGTTATGAAAGTTTGCTATTCATCAATTATCCTTTTACATCATTTGTAGTTGTCATTCATTTAAACTAAAAGATTGGATTGTCTAAACAGTCTCACACATAATATATTTCTACATAATAGCATTAATAGGTTTCATGAATTGATATAGCGTAATTTTAGAAAGATTTAGAAAAAAAATTGACAAGATTTGAAGTTCGTATGAGGGAGAAAGACTAGTTACAAGATTTATGCAGTGATCAAAAAGAAAAATTGTGCTTGCATTTGTGCTCATGAGTCCCCTGAGCCTGGATTTCGTGGGTCCCACGTGTCATCTGGTGCGCTTTGGGCGCCGGGATTTCGTGGGTCCCACATGTCATTTGGTGCGCCTCTGGCGCCTGGATTTCGTGGGTCCCACGTGTCATTTGGTGCGCTTTGGGCGCCTGGATTTCGTGGGTCCCACATGTCATTTGGTGCGCCTCTGGCGCCTGGATTTCGTGGGTCCCACGTGTCATTTGGTGCGCTTTGGGCGCCTGAATTTCGTGGGTCCCACATGTCATTTGGTGCGCCTTTGGCGCCTGGATTTCGTGGGTCCCACATGTCATTTGGTGAGATATTTTTGTGTTTCCAATTATACCTGTGTGGACTCTTTTTGTCTCTAGTCGTCAGCGGCAGGGTTTTTTTTCCCTTTTCGCATCCCCTAGATCGAATCCAACCTCGCCGACGGTCGCGTCTCCAGACGTGGAATCCTCGGCGGCGGCTCGTTGCTCAAGGGCTTCGCGGATCCCCAAGTCAACGCCCACAGGTGGCGACGTCCACATCGACGTGGAGGTGATGGAGTACGTCAATCCCACCCTCAATCCGGTGAAGGCGGATTCAATACGGATGCTCTGGTGGAGGTGAGCTCATATTTCTTGTAGATTGTTTTGGTTTATGAAGTTCATTATCTCTTTCAAAATGTATATAGATAGGTTGTTAGATTGACATCTTGATTAGATCATGTCATTGATTAGATTAAGTGCTTGATTATTAGATTGAGTTCTATTTAGAATTTCAACAAATACATCAAATGATTAAATTTGCAGTGCACCTAGTACATAAACTCTTATCACACCATACAAATGTAATCAACTTGTACAGAAAATAATTTAGTTAATAAAATCAGCTCATGTTAAATTTTAAAGTTATGCCTATGTGTTGAGAGTGTTGATATGCAAGTCTCCCTTTTTTTGAACATTTGTTTAAGAAGGAAATGCGTGAAGGCGACTTTGAGTACCACTTCCCCAACATGAAGGTCGTTGTCAGCCTCCATGACGATGAAGGGCTGGGTGATTTAGGAGATCTTCTGGAGTATCGGGAGGTAATTTCATCTAACCATGCATAAAAAATGCTAACAACTTAACCATTTTCGTAATGACAGGTTCGTGGAATGGCGAAGGCGTTTTGGAAGGTCCTGCTTCGGAAGGCCTTGGACAAGAGGATCAAGAAGGCAAAGAACAAGTGAAACTATGTGGGACAAGAGGATGAAGAAGCAAAGAAGAAGCGAAACTATGTGTGGCACTTGAAATAGTAGTGTGAAATTTAATGTGTCATTGCACTTATGTCATGGATTTGGTGTACTATGATACTTGATATGTGCTGTTTTAGTGTCATTGCACCTATGTGTGGTACCTGTGTTAAATTTTTACCTTTATCGTAAAGGTAATCCAACAGCCGTATTGTGTTAATTGTGATGCAATGTGTGGAGATTAAATCTATATATATGTATGATGTGGCTTTTTCACCTTTTTTAAAAAATATACCACAGCAATCAAAATGTTCTGGCTTATGGGCAACACCTCATGTTTTTTTTAAAAAAAACAATGAAAATGCAGGGCAAGTTTCCTTCTCCAGTTTGGAAAGAGGACGGTTTTTCCTGCGTATTCTCAGAAAAAATGAATGTTTGGTAGGGCGGCCTATGACGGCCCATGTCCCTTCCCAAACGGCGGTGGTGCCTTTTCGTCTGCGTCGTCTCTATCGTGCGATATTGCGGCTTTCCTTCCCGCACAAGCCTTCCCTCTCCCAAAAAAACCCTGAAGCAGTTGCCACCACCATTCCCTTCGCCGAGCAATCGCAGGTTGCTCTCAATCCTCCCACGCGTGGATTAGGACCGGTGAGTATTGCGCTTTCTACATTGGAGATTTTTTCCCCATTTTTCTTTTCGCATTTCGCTAAACGCGCCAGGTTTTGGGGGATTTTACTGTAGCAATGGCGACCAAGAGGCCGCGCGATGAAGGGACATCGGAGGAGCCCTCGCCGGATTCACATCGCCGGAGGGAGGTACGCGTCGTCGGGAGCGCCCCTTCGTCATTCAGCGCCGCCGATGACTCTGCAGTGGCGTCTGCGTCCTCTTCTACTTCTCTTCCACAAGGGGCGGATGAAGGGGCCGAGACGGCACAAGTCCAGGAAGCTCCGGTTCAATAGTATGATACGCTTCTTGCTCTTTTCTTCATCATGATATTGTCAGTTGAAATGATGAACTTCAAATTACTATGCCAAAATTGGTAATAGCATGTGTTTCCCAACTGAATTTGGTATTTGGAATGGAAATCTTTATTCGGCTGTCACTAGATATGGCAAAATGTGGGTGCAAGTTGTCTGTGGGTTGTATTTAATTTTCCCTTCATGAGTTTGGAATTGAGATGAAGAACTTTAAATTAACATGCCATAACTGATAATAGCACGTGTTTCCCAACTCAATTTGGCATTTGGGATGGAAATTAATATGCCATAATTGATAATAGCATGTGTTGCTTACAGTGGCTGCCATTGTCATTTTCAGTTACGGTCCTCTCGGCAAACTCCCCTTCGACGCAGCGGTTACGATCATGGAGAGCTATGTTGCAGATCCAATCCAGTTGTTGTCGTTATCTACCACTTGTGGTGTGTTCAGGGATGTGTTCAAGCAATCTGGCCGATGTGATGTGCTAAAATCAGGTGCGCCGATGCTAATCACTTCACCTAGGGGAGAGGGGATTTTGGATGCCATTGCCCATATGCCTGGTGGTGTGTTTGGACTGCATGACATTGCCAGGGTTTCCTCATTCCAGTGTCAGTCCGATGTGGTGAGAGGTCAATCATGGGTTGGGGGAAAGGATGATGGGATGCTGACTGTTGATGGGATTCACCACCTGTCACTTGTTAATTTGATCAGCGGAGGTGTCATCCCCCTTCCTTCTCTGGACGCGCATCCACACATTGTGCATCTGAGACTTATTATGGGCTTCATGTGGGATCCAAAGTTAGTGAAGAGGGCTGTATTGGCTAGGACTCCAAGGCATCACGAGGGATACCTTGTGATTGCCATCTTGGCATGGGACTTGGTATTTGTTGCGCGGGCTGGGGTTGATGGTTGGGTGATGTTAGAATATGAACCTGTTGGATGTGGACTATGTGATGCAATTTTACTCAGCAACAGGGTGTTGGTTGTTACAGAGTGGCTTGGCTTGATCACATGGGACCTCAATGGCGCTCCGACCAAAGGAAGACACACATCGGGGCCATCACTTGGTGGAAGCAGCGAACACGAAGGAAACTTCTTGGCACTCTCCGGGGATGGTCGTCTTCTGATGGTCAGCGTACATGGTGATGGTTGGGTCTGGGAGTATGAGGGGGTGGTCAGAAATCCTATGACAAGCTTCACCCCTCGCTCCATGCGTGTTTGGCAGAGAGATGACGCGACTGGTTCCTGGGGGTCTGTTGAGGACTTCGGCAATGTAAGGTCTCTCTTCCTTGGCCTTACTTATCATTTCTTCTTGGATGTGTAGACCCCCAGTGGCCACCTCAAGGGAGATAGAGTATACATCGCTGATGTTGTGGGCAGCCAATGCATTGCCTTCAACATTCACAACCAGACCTTGGAGCGTATCTCTTTCTCAGTCGCTCCTGTTGCACTCCAGAGGCCAATGTGGTTTCAGCCAACCACGTGCAAGTAGCGCCTTCATCTGTGCAAGAAGTGAACGTTAAGGCTTTTGTTGAATGGGTCCTGTAATTAACAGTTGTCTTTTGTGATGAAACATTGTGGTGTAATGAACTTGATGCGTGTGAATACATGTTTTGTTATGAAATTGTTAATGAGTCTGCTTTGGTAATGAATCATGGATGTTGTTTGTGTTTTAATATGGTCTCCATTCGCACTTGTTACATCAATTCATGAACTTGTTACATCTTTTTTTGATCTAAAAAAAGAGAACTTGTTACTTCTATGGATGCTGTGTCGGTATGAACTTGTTGAAACTTATATAGTGCCGATGCACTCTAAAAATTACTGTGTAAAGTAAATCCATCATCGTCCAAATAAATTGTACGAGTATCAAATAAAAAATTGATCGTCTTCGGCTTGTATCACAGCACCAACTGGTGCAACAACTCCGTCATCAATGTAAGTGTCATCTTCATGGTCGCTATCAAAGGCCACATCGTCTGGTTCATCAACTGCTTGTTTCTGCACCTCAGCAATAACAGAAACATCCCCAGTTGTGCCTTCCTTGTCAGATCTTGTCCAATTTGTCAAATCCAGTTGTGCATCGAATAAAGTACTGACTTCGAGACCCACATCAATAGAGTCCTCAATTTCTAATTCAGGCATGGAGAACAAATCCCTTGGTTTCAACGCAATCACACTGCTCCAACCAGGCTTGTTTACTAGATTCACATAAAACACCTGTTCTGCCTGTGTCGCTAGGATATATGGTTCGTTCGTATACCTATATCTGGTAGTGTCGATATCAATAACCCCAAATTGATCCTTACTATATCCTCTGCCTCTGTTGGTAGTGACAGCAGGCACATCATACCAGTCACACTGGAACAAAATAACTTCTTTTTGTCCTGGAAATTCTAGTGAGATCATTTTCTTAACCACCCCATACCAGTTCATGTTGCTAGAAGTAACGTCTCCCTTGACAAGCACACCATTGTTTTGTGTTACGAGGCCTTTCTCGATGTCAGCGGTTCGAAACAGCCAATTGTTGACATGGCATCTATGCAATGTACGAGCTCGATTGTCTGGTCCTTGAGAAAGTGCACACAAATCTTCAGTCACTTCCCCTTTCGCATGTAGATCCCTGATCTTACCCTCAAACCATCTTACAAATTGTTCCTCGTTTCGCCTTTGCAGATTTCTTGAACCATATTTCTTTAGTTCTTCAATATGTTCTCTGCAACGAAATGAATATTACTATGAGTAAATAAATATAAAATATAATTTTAATATATTGATGTTTAGTAGTAGCTCAAATTATTACTCTGTCCATTGCCTGGCTTCATCACAGTTTGTAATTATGTAGTGCCTCATCTTCCGCATTTCATCTCCTCCAATGATCTGGACAGACTGTCCTCTCCTCTTGTAATCCATGTCAGCAAATATGCTCAGACCAGATGGTGGCTCATTCACAACAATACTTTCATGTCGATCAGCACGATTCAGTTTGGCGTCCACGTCCAAGAATCTTGAGCAAAATGTAAGGCACTCCTCGAGTATGTATCCCTCGGCTATTGAACCTTTAGGGTGCGCCTTGTTCCTCACATAAGCTTTCGCAGTACGTAGGTACCGCTCCACTAGATACATCCATCTATAACACACAGGTCCACCGAGCTTAGCCTCTTCAGCTAAATGAACAGGCAAATGCATCATGATATCAAAAAATGAAGGTGGGAATAGCATCTCTAGTCGACAAACAGTCTCCCTAATTGAAATGCTAAGTTTGTCCAACTCTGCTGCCACCAGCTCCTTGGAACATAGTGCATCGAAGAAATTACTAAGCTGAATCAATGCGATGACAACTTGTTCTGGCGAAATCCTTCGCACCACTAAGGGTAGCAGTTTCTGTAGAATTAGATGGTAATCATGAGTTTTCAAGCCAGACACCTTACATGAGTTTAGGTCAACACATCTTCTTATATTTGAGGAAACCCCATCAGGCATCTTAACTCCATATAGAAATTCGCATAATATTTCCTTATCCTTCTTATCTAACTTGTACAAGCCTGGTGGCAAGACATACTTATCATTCTTAATCACAGGATGCTTATCTGGACGTATCTGCATTAGCTCCATGTCAAGCCGGGCCTTCTCCCCGTCCTTACATTTACCAGCCAATTCAAGCAGAGTGCCTAATATGCCTGATGAACAAAGAAGACCGGTAAGGGAGGTAAAAAAAATACTCTTCTTCCTCCAGTTGTACCATCGTTGGTCTTCGTCACGCTTCCTTTTTTTTGATGCATTCTTCCCATATTTCACTTGTTCAAAACTTTCGAACTGCTCAAGTACCTGTGCACCTGTCAGTGGTACTGGCACCTCCCTGGTTTCGACTTCGTTGTTGAAGCTCACCTTGTTGTTGCGCCATGGATGATCCAAGGGCAAGAAACGTCGATGTCCCATGTAGCAGTGCTTCGACCCATGTTTCAACCACCAATACTCAGTATCTTTGTGGCAGTACGGACATGCAAACTTTCCTTTTGTGCTCCATCCAGAAAGCATAGCATAAGCTGGGAAGTCATTAATTGTCCAAAGTAGTAGAGCATGTAATCTAAAATTCTTCCTTGTCTGAGCATCCCATGTTGGAACACCCTTTTCCCAAAGCTCCTTTAGATCCAATATAAGGGGCCTCAAGTACACATCAATATCCATTCCAGGAGATTTTGGACCAGGTATCAACATTGACAGCAACCAGTTAGATTGTTTCTGACACAACCATGGAGGCAAATTGTAAGGTATTAACATAACAGGCCAAATGGAGTATGTAACATTTTGCATCCCAATGGGATTGAAGCCATCAGAAGCAAGACCCAGCCTAATATTACGACCTTCTCTTTCAAATCACTTATATTTATTATCCACATGCTTCCATGCAGGTGAGTCAGCAGGGTGACGCATTTTTCTATCTTTCACCAATTCTTTCTTATGCCATTGCATTTCCTCTGATAACTGCTTGGACATATACATTCTTTGAAGCTGAGGAATAAGAGGAAAGTACCGTAGGATCTTAACTGGTAACCTCTCCTTTACAGTGGCACCATCAGCAACATCATTGTCAGAGGTTTTCTCTGCAAGTCTCCACCTAGACTCTCCACAAACGGGACATTCATCAAGCTTTTCATGTTCCTTAAAAAACAAGACACAATCATTCTTGCATGTGTGTATCTTGATATAATCCAAGCCTAGGTCTCTTACCACCCTTTTCACTTTATCCAACGAGTCAGGGATACAATGGCCTTCACGGAGAACCGTTGAGAACAGTTTTAGTATGGCCTCCAACGCTGAGTTACTAATTCCGTACAAGCACTTTATCTGAAATAGTTGCACTATAAAAGATACCTTAGTTGCATCTTTGCATCCTGGATACAATTCCTTCTTTGCCTCCTCTAATAGTTTCAAAAATATCTCTGCAGCATTATTTGGCTTCTCACCATCCTCATATATGATTTGTCCATGTATGGTGCCACTGATAATGCTTCTAATCATAGTATTAGTTGCAGCAGGGTTATCGACAGGTTCTTCATCATCAAAATACGGTGATGAGTCAGCTGCAGGTTGTGCATCTTCAGGTTCTTCTCTTATACCAATATTCATATCAGGACCGACACCATGATTCACACGACCCTCAGCTATTGATGAACAAGTTTGCCCTTCTAATTCATTATTATCGATGAAACAATCAGCAAACCCTCTAGTAAGTAAATGAAGCTGAATCTGAGTCACATCATGATATCTCATCATGCATTGACATGTAGCACATGGGCACGCAACAGACGATGCACGTGATGATGATGATGGTGTGCTAAAGTATTCAGTACAAAATTTCTTGAAATTCGTCTTCCAAACCGATGAATGTCGAGGCAGCCGCATCCAACTCCTATCTTCGTGTGATGCCATTGATCTATTGGCCTCCACGTACGGGGGACGGCAGACTCAGGCGCACGCAGATGGAGTAGCACCTGGGCGCGCGGCGGCGAAGGTTCCTTGATCGATCGTAGGGATCTAGGAAGAAAGGAGCATCAGATCATCGACGAGACCTAGGAAGAAATTGAGGCTTGAGATCACGAGATCGATTGAGATCGATACTGATTATGGGAGGCCCACCTGTAGGAAACAAAACGTTGCCATAGATAATTTTAAGTGCAACCAAGGCAGACTTCGTTGCAATAAGTATGTAACAATTGCAATGACTGCGACCAGTATGATAACCACGCAAATTGGTGGCAATACATACATGCTATTGCATCTCTCGGCAAAGAATGATGCAATAGCTACCTATTTATTGCCACCATTCACCAACTATTATACAACCCAAATAAATGGTTGCAATATAGCCGTACAGAAGCAACCAACTGTAATATGGTCGCCAAATCACCTCTATATTGCAACGAACGAAACACAAATGCAACGCATAATTGGTGTAGCAGTATTCGCAACCAATTGCAACATAAATCCTTAAAATGGGTGCATTAGCGTCTACCTGTTGCAACGCAAAAAAACAAAATCACAACACATTTGATGTGTAGTAATAGGATCGCCTATTACTACACAATCACTATTTCGATGCCATAGTACCCCCCTATTGCATCCAAATGTGTGGTGTAGCCTAAAGGTTTCGTGGCATTAGGGGGAAAACGTTGTAGTGCCGGTTGTGTCCGCCAACCGGCCGTGATAGTTGCATCACAGCCGGTTCCAACCGGTTGTGGTTGCCCCTTTACAGCCGGTTGGCTGAAAACCGGTTGTAAAGGGGGCGTTTGATATAACCGAATATGTAGTAGTGGGTATACCTCTCAGAATGTGATGGCTATGTGAGTTTGATATGAGATTCACTTTTGTCATTGCGAGATGACCTGGATGGGTTCATGATACAGGTTCCCCCATCTTCACAAGGTATTGGCCAAACTATCGTAATTCATAATCTTGCAATCCTTTATATGCAACTAACCAAAAAAAATGTGTGTAGGCAAGTTCTATCATGCGTACTCGGGGTGCTCAAACCGACTGGGTTATCTTGCACCATACATGGGCACAAATACCATCTCCTGGAGTTTCAACAAGGACTAATGCCAAAAGGTCAGAAGGAGTTATTCAATTTATACTCATTTGTCGCTTAAAAATGTTATCGAAAGGTCTTTTCGAGTTTTGAAAATGATGAGGCGGTGTTTGCTTCACTTGTTGAGTTATGCAGTGGCAAAGCAAAGTCAAATTATTACGGAATGCACGGTGCTTGTTAATCTCATTAACTCATTAGACAAAGTGCTATGGACGATCAAGACTTTGACATGTGCGACCATGAAAAAAGCTATGTTCCAATGGCGGGAGAAGCATCATTGTCTTAAGAAAATCCTAATATTGGCATAAGGATAAAGATATAAATATGAATGCTTTTCGTGATTGAATAGCGGGTGAATTGTCAATAAGTAGTGATTTTTTTGTGTTGTAATAATAAGAGTCGTGAATTTTATTAACACTATTACAATATTACGATTGTGGCCAACTGGAGATAGCAACGGAGCCATGGTGGGATAGGGAAATGATGGGGGGGAGAAGAGAAAGTGTGGGAATTAGATTAAGGGGTATAAGGGTCATCTTCTCCTTGTCCCATCTCCTTTTTCATAGCCCTGGTGGTGAGGGCTTCATCCATCTCCTTTTTCCTAGCCCTGGCGGGCCCGCATCAAACCCAGTTGAGTATGGGGTTCAATCTCTAAACAACAAAGAACGAGTCACCACAGGGTTGTTGAACAAGAATGGGGCCATGGATCACAATAAACGGACTTGGCGTCACAGTTACAATGATCGATGTATGTTTCGCACTGGAAATCAATAACTAAACAAAACACAAGGCTAGGCAGTGGTAGCTACTGAGTTTATAAAGAAAAGGAGACGTCCTAGGGTTGGGGGGTGACCGGGGTGGTTGGCCACAACATGGGCCAAAGGTCCGACACAGTACAAGGCCCAAGTTGGCCCAAAATGGGTGACACAACACTTTTTCATGGTCACACAACATGACCCATGAGTCATCTGGAGCTTGGACCAGATCCAAAAGAAGCTTCTCGTCGTTAGCTTTCCAACTCATTCGAGATCACCTTGTTTGGACGTCGGATGTGGGAGATATCACCGATTTGGTGCAGGGCTACTGGCTGAAATTGAACCAAAGTTGCTGTCCAAGTTGGCGACGAAGGAGATGAGCCCAGCTTGCGTGTGTCTTGTGTGGTGATGTCCTAATGATTAAGGAACTGCCTCCTTTAAGATGGGCCCAAGGTTAGGTGGGCCTAGGTCGGTCGACCAATGGCTAGGCCCGTACCGGACCAATTTTTGTCGGTACATTCCTAATGGGCTCCTTACATGGGTTTTAGGTGTGTGATGCACCAACTTTTGTTAGTTTTCCTTTTTTTAGTCCCATGGTGTCAGTGTACTTTTCTATGATTTTCCAAAGGGGTATCTGTAGGTCCTTTAGTGTGTTCTCCCTCTATATTGAGGTGTGGTCTCCTAACATCAATAATTCACCAAAAATCCTGGAACTGATAGACGTGAAGTCCTATCGCTAAGTTTGGTTTTTGTTTTCTGCAGGAGTTGACAGTAAAGTATGGTAGGAAAGGACGGTCAATATACAAAGTAATATAACCTTATATATTCACCATAAACATGATTAGTGTGGGGCAAAAGAAAGCTGGTTAGATTTTAATTCTACTTTATCTGAAATAATTCCTAATTATAACATTTAAGAAACATAAGGGTACAAGAGCTATTTAAAATAGAAAAATATAGGCTAGTTATTAAGGGATATTAAAGAATTCAATGAAGATTCATTTTCCTATGCTTAAACTAATTGTAAAAATGGTTATTTTTCTTTTGGGGAGCTATAAACACGTTTTGGTGCATAATAAACCCATATTTCCTATCCAAAAACATATGCTTATTCTAAGCGAGTAACAAAAAAACAGGTTTATACAAAGTTCTGGACAGACCCTAGGCATAAGTAGTAGTTGAAATTGTAAATGTACTGATAAAGGATTTTACATAATTTTTCTAGCATTTTTGGGTTAGCATTTACAATTTAACTCTAGGAAAACATGATAATGTTGAAATAAAATGTTGATAAGTAGCAAACAAAACTTTTTGGAAATGAAAAATTTACCAAAGGTAATCCATCACTAGATAATGCTACTTTGTATTTTTAGGATACTTTTTCATGCATATAAACTTATTTATTCAATAAAGATCTTAGTTTTTATATTTAGAGCTTAGTTTTACAATCTAGCAAAATGGATTTATATTTTTAGCATTCTTGTTTGATTTACTACATGTTTTCAAAGTTTCCTACAAATGAAACAATTTGCATGAAATCAAATAGACCCTATAGTCCCAAGGACAACATTGGTCACTCGTTCTTTAGCTACGCACTCTTAACCGTGGTGGGCTCCATAGTCAACTTATCCAGTTGTGCCAAACCAGCGGCTAGGTGAACAATGGCATGGAGGGTATTGGCTGACCTTACACTCGAGATATTCCCACCCAATCTCCGGAAAACTATTAGTTTACTAGCATATTTTGTTAGTATGATTTGGTCCCACTTGTATTTTGGCTTTGCTATGATTTCAGGGACTAAAGCTGAAAATACAGAGAAATGAGCATAAAGTGTAAAGAATATCTCGTCCTGGGGATGCTCAAATAAACAAAAGGGCCCACAAGATCAAACAGAACAAAGCAATCTTCAACAGAGGAAAGCTTGGGCCCATGAGACAGAACACCACGCGAAGGTGGTGGCCAAGTGTGCCGACCCATGGTCCTCAGACTAGGGGTCCGATCGACCCACTGAAGAGGCAGTTCAGACCCACCTTTGGTGAGGCGGTGCCATGGTGGTTCCTTATCTCGTCAACTTCAACTACCATACTTCAAACCCGTCGAACCGATCTAGTAGGCCTATATAAGCAAGGGTACCCCCTTATTTGTAACAGACACCACAATTGAAGGCTCTCAATGTCTATCATTTTACCAGTAGATCTAGGATTAGAGGAGCCGAGTCTAGTTCATCATTGTGATGAAGTCTTGTTGAGCTCTTCATTGATCATGGGTATGAAATTCAATCCTATCTGTCTAGATCTTATTATTTCATCTAGAGATATTGTATGGTGTTTGTGTTATTCTATATTGTTTGCCATCAAAGTTTATGCTTTCATGAGTTATATTATTTACAAGGAAAGATTAGCTCTCTATGCAATTGCAATGCTATGGCGTTCCTTGTGCTTGATTATAATATTTTGCTTGGCCATCCTTTGGATGGGAGCCCTAGGGTGGTTAGATCAGTCCTTTTATACGCGGGCATGGTGCTTGGGTAGTGAGAATTCCTGCAGATGGGCACATTTTCTACTAGATTTTGCGGAGTCGATGGGATTGTGTGACAGCTTGTTTGTTCGGCATACTTTCTATGTATTGTGTAATCCTCCCTGTTGGATTACGACATAGGAGTTTATATGTGATACTTGGGCCATGTATTTGGAACTATTCTGCCTTTGCAGTTGGCTTTAAAGACTAGTTGGAATTTATGTGAGGTCTAACCTTTATCTAATGTAACAAATCTTATCAAGGATATTTCCTTCAGACTTTCCGATATCATAGTTCTATTCTATTTGTTTATTCTTTATTATTTATAAGGTGGCTTTAATATCTATGTCATATCAAGATTCACGTGACAATATTTATCATGACTTATCCAAGTTTTGCTCTCTGAAGAATTGAGTTATAAATGCAATGCTATCCTCCAAGTTAATATTTGTTTGACTGATGTCCCACGGGAAATAAATAAATAGTGATAACCTTGTGTACTCCAATTTAAAATCCTTCAATAGTATATCTGCGAGCTTGCGGAAAGTCTCACATACGAAGGTTGTATATTAACATCATCCTAAGCTTGCACTTACCTAGCACCTATGGGTAACTTAGAGATGGTGTTAACAAATGCCAATACAGGGCACCAGGAGCACATGATCAATGAGGCTCACAATGCCAAGGGGTTAGGAATGTTCGATTTTGAGGCGGTGCCCATGTGGCTTACCCATACATTGGTGGCACTTGTGAACTAGCACGCCCTAGAGCATCGGTAGCTTACCAAGGTTTGGCTTATGAGGTCAGACGATGCAAAAGGTTGGAGGTTGACAGGTGTCAAGAGCTAGGGAAGGAAGCGCCGGGGATGGAGGTTGGAAAGTAGGGAAGGTTTTGTGGTGGGTGATTCGGGAATGGTGAGGCGATTGGTGGGAATAATTGTCGCATTGCTGTTTGATATTGTTCTTGGAAGAGCTGGAAGAGAAAGGGGGTGGGTGGGACCATGGGAGTGGGTGAGTGAGGGAAGGAAAATGGGGCGACGGCCTCATAGTTTGTAGTGGGGGCATAGCTCTACGGGTGTTAACGACATGGCTGACGGCTGAAGCGATGACTGGTTGGGCATTGTTCGATACGTGGCAAGTGCCTCCTGCTAGTCCGACGCGATGCCATACGTGCTTGGTGAAACTACTGTTATGCAATATTTGGCGTGGGATGAGACAAATTTTGCTGTTGGCGGACATAATTCACTGATTTGATCACGAAAGTCCCAGCAACATTATCACTAAAATAAACCCTCCAAGGGTCTATTTATTCTCACTAGTTCCACACGTATTGATGTATATTGACGCATAGGAGGAGAATGCAGGAAAAATAAGGTGAGATGAGCTGTAGGCCCGGTCGGTCGGCCCATGCTCGGCCGGTTGGCTGCCCACTTGCTCTGTTTGCCACAACACTAATCCATGAAGGGAGAGGCACAATGGCAAGCAGTCACAACTGTGTCGTTGGAGTCGGTTCATTCAATGGACCTGAAAGGACCATGCCATGGATCAATGGGCTCACCTTCTGATCTTAATTTCCATTACCCATGCAACCACCAATACAACGACGTCAAGAAGCCATCTGGAGGGTCCACATCAAATGCAATGCAAGTCAGTGAGATAGACATCCGGCCGGCCCACCACTTTGGCCGCTTGAGCCCATCTTCGAGTGGTGGTTCGCTAGGATGGTTGCTCCATCAAGTTGATTAGGAACCACCCTATAAAGGCTATAAAATTAGAGCTCATTCATATTATTGCAGACACCATTCCAAGAAGAACAAGAACCACTTGAAGTTGTAGTTATCTTAGTTACAGAATAGAGAGAGTGTGGGGTTGTCGCAATCTTTCTCCTTTTTATGCACCCTAGGGAAACAAGCTTTCGAGTAAGTCTTAAGCAAGTTTCTCGTCCCTCTTCAGCGTCTCACTAGCTTAACTCTTTACTTCACTTAGTTGGATCATTTGCTATTGTTGTTGATCTGCGGGATCCATTGTCTGTGCGAGTTAGCAACACTGATCATTTAGGGTTTCTTCTAGCCTTGCCAGGAGGCGGAAGCCAATGTCTTGATAGTGTTGGCATGGTGCCTGAGGTACATAGTCACATTGCATTGTGTGCCACCCCATGGTGCCGTTGTACAAGGCAGCAGGTGGTGACAGCCCTGTCGTCCCTCGTATTCCACCACTTTTGGGTGTTTTCATAATCATAGTTATAGGTTGCCGTTCGCTCCCCCTCCTCCCCCCGTCGTCCCTTTCCAAGGTCCTTTCGTTCTAGCCGTCGAAGCAGATCAGCTAGTAAAAAGCTATTTGTTAGAGCATCGAGTAGGTTATCTGAAGTTAGGCCCTCTACCCTCTATCCTTTTATCCTCTGGTGGAGTCCGGTTGAATAGTTTTAATTAGGTCCGGTTGAATTAGTTTTATCGATCATTCCCAGCCCGAATGAAATCCGACGGAACCGAACAAGCCCTAAACATGGTGTAAAACATTGCATTGCTTCATACAAGTTTTATCTTGCAGTTTCATTGTTGGAGAAACCAAAATTCATAAATTATGTACACACTTTTAGTCTTTGTCCTTAGATAATGTATTTCCTACTTATATTCCATTCGATCATAAGAACTTCATACTTATATCAGCTAGCAGTTTCGCGGTTCCATATAGACCTTATTTATAAATTTTATTTCTGATAAACATGTTTATAAGATTTGGTACCATTGCTTTCACTAAGTCAATCTATAACACATGCAGGTTATGGCTCGTCCACAAGTGGAGAAATGGTTCCAAGTTCAAGTAAACTTTCACATGGATTTGTGTAATTCCATCTAGATGAAGAATTCAGTAACCTGTTAAATACGGGGCACAATAGTTGACCTATGCCAACTGTGTGAGATTCAACTCTGCGAGGACAATTTTTATCCCCTTCTAGTGTATAAGTTTATACTAGAAGAACCAAAGTTCTACTTCAATATTGGACAATTGTATTTTTGGCATGTTCGATCATTATGATGTAGTGTAATATGGGTCAGACTGTTATATTGGTAATCATGGAGATATGTTTCGCTTTTTGTTGGATGGATAGTAACTAGCTAAAAATGCTCCTTTTCGGTAGCGCCCACATCTGCAAATTTTTGTAGGGTATGCACCGAAGAGAATCAAAAGTGAGGATCATAGTTTATAGAAAAGACAAATTTTGAACAACATGTGATAAGCAAAGACGTACTACATGAACGTGGCTTCGCTTACCGATGTCTTTCTTTTTACTTTTTGTTCAGCTGTCCTAGATTTTTCACCCTTTGACAATCGGAATGGTTAAAACCTACAGATATTTAGCCCTCCTATAGGGTTCCACGTCCTTAGTGGGTGACATGCTAAAAAATGATAAGGCCACATTGCCTTTTTTTTTCTTTTCCTCAGCTTTATCGGCCCATCCCACTGTGCGCGCTCCTTCCGTGATATTGTTCCACACCGAACGCGTGGACACGACAAACAATTGGGGAGCAAAAAAACTAGGTCTATCATGGTCTGGTTCTATCCGCTATGAACCTAGGCGGGAGAGTGTGTGCGAGCTTGCCGTGTGGCCGCGCGCTTCAGTCTCCCAGTCCATTTACCCCCGCGCTCCCTAAGAGGTGGGCCTATTGGACCGTGGGGTAGGGGAAAAGCCATCACGCCCGTCCCCAGGTAAGTGTTGTGCCCCCTAACGCCGCAAGGATAGACCCCGCGTACCACGCTTTCATGATTAGCAGATGCTGGTCGGTGGGCTGCCACTGAGCCTGGGCTCTCATGTAGAGGCACACAGACGCAGAGGCGAGAGGGAGAAGGCAAGGCGAAGTGGAGAACGGGATCCGAGCGGGCAGGGGATGCGAGGCAATATGGTTGGCGACTACTGTGTCTTATCGGAACATTACTTGTCGTGCGGACCTTCATCCATGCATGGCTCCCACCTCTCCTCTAGCCGGATGTTGATGTTGTCCCGTTGAGCGTGGCGTTGGATAATGCACACCTCCCGGCCCTTGTTCTTCGCCCCTGTCGTCGCCACAGGTAAGTTCTCCCCTCCACGCCTCTTTTCCACTCTCATTGCTGCTTCCTCCGACCCCCCCCCCCCTCCATCTTGCTCGCCACCGCTGCCTTCCTCTGCCAGTTTCCCACACACTTGTTGCGTCGTGGACTATGGATCTGTGAGGGTCTGCTGTTCTCTAGGCATCTTGCTGCAACATGTATTTGCCGTGACCTGACCAGATCCACGTTTCTTTGGTGTCCTATTTCAGGGGGGTTCTGTCCATGGTGTCGATGACCTAGCTCTACGAGTAGACAACTATGGAAAGACGTGAGGGGCTCAGTTTGGACTTGGGATGAGCAGATCTGCAAGTTTGGGAAGAAAGAGTGGGTCATGCTCCCATCATAGTGCTAACTCTGTCGTTGTAGGGAGGATCTTGAATTAGCAGGAAGTCGACGAAGGTATGCCTCTCATGGACTTCTCCTGAGCTTTTTATTTTGAACTTCTGAGTTTGGAAAGAAAGCCTGGTCCTGCTCCAGTCATTGTGCTAACTTTTTCGTTCTTTTCTGCTTGCAGGGAGGATCTTGGATTAGCTGGGTCTCGTTGAAGCTATGCCGCTCATGGACTTCTCCTAGGCTTTTGATTCTGAGTGAGCCATGTATTCACTGCCTGCTCTTTCATCGTTATGTGCTTCCAGGGAGGTTCTTGGATTAGGTCTGTGGGAACACTAGCAAGGTATGCCTCTTATGGTAGATAGACTTGTGTGTGCTTTAGATACTGAGTACACTTGAATGCATGAGTTAGGGTAGGCATGGTATTTGTGCGTGGTGTGTGGTGTAGGCAGTGTATTTGTGTGTGCTATGTGTTGCTGCTGTATGCAGCTCTTTGATGTGTCGTCTTGTGGTGCTCATGGGAATAGCATATTGGTTGATAGTGTTTTCTTCATGAAAGGAAGAGATTCATGGTAGGTTGAATGCATTAAATAGCTTCTCTGATCCAGGCAAGGGGTTCTTTGTAATTGTAGCTTTTAGTTCCTTCTATGCCATATGCTTATTCCTGTTTCTTATGCTTGTGCCCCTACCCCTACATTTATGTGCTATGTGCTGTTCTTTACTTGTGCCCCGCTCCCTTACACATATGTGCTCTGTGCAATTGTTTATGTTATGGTTGGTCTCCTAAATACATTTTGATTTTGTGACTTATGCTTCTGCCACTGGTCCTTTACATGCACTTTTGGATCTGGTATTTGTTGCTAGGTTATCAATGGCTGGCACCAGGTTGAGGTTGTTGTCTATTGTTGTGTTGGAGGTACACATTGAAAAAAGGTATGTTTCCTCTTCGTTCTTTGTTAAATTTTAATTTGTGCAAGGCTAGGCTAGCTAGGAGACAATAACCTTTTACTTCCTTTGCAGCAGTGTGCTTATAAGGTCTACTTAGAACAATATGTTTATAAGTATTCCCAATTCTTTCTTGGGTTAAGAGATTGGCATGGTTATTGTGTTTCCATTCTTATTGAATATGGGGTTTAATTACTTTGTCTTGCACAAATGATAAAAAGGCATATGTCATAAAAAAGGCTGACCAGAGAACTGCAAATCAGAGGCCTTAATACCCTATGGCTTTCCAATATATAGTATTTTCTACAAAAGTTGGCATGATGTAGTTCCAAACAATGCATCTAGAAAGATTTGCAGCAGTGCTCTCGGAACCACAAACATATTGGTAGATAACAAAGTTGTTTCCATATTCTGCTCAGATATATCATTTCTTGATCTGTTACCGTTTGGAAGAACAAGCAATAACAAATGATAATATATAGAGTCAGGAGGCTAAGTTACCTAGGAGAGAATAACCTTTTCTCTGAAATAAATTATCAGTACTCCAGTAGTGTGTTTATCGCTGAGCTGATCAGTCACTCAGCTGGTTAGTCTGAATTTTGAAACACATGTCTACATTGGCATTACAATGAATATCTATCGAGCATTGGTCTTTTAGCTGCCAATTGCACCATAGGATGTATGCCATTACACTGATGACCTGTTGAACTTTGTAGTCAAAGCACGGCTGCATGAGCAGGAGTGCTCATCGCCCTTTTCCCTCCACCAGCTTTTGGGTGTGCTCGGTCTTCATCATACGAAGACATGTGGCCTCAAGTTTAACCATGAACTTAACAATAAAGTGCTTACAAGATTGAAGAAGGATCACATGTATGAAGAAAGAATCCAATGGATTTCCCTTTCTAATCTCTCTCTAATCATCTCCTAATCACACTACATACTCTAGTCATTATTTGGTGTCCCTCCTCTACATCCCTTCTCCACTAGATGTATCTAAAGCCGAATGAAGGAATCAGGGGGTCTGCCTCTTCTTATATAGGGAGGTTAGGTCGTCGGTTCCGGGAGTCTTTAGTATGGAATGCGCACATAACTGACCTTAGGAACCTCCATACAACCGCCTCACCAAAGACGGGCCTCTCGGTCTTCTCCCGGGAGCCAATCAGGCCCAGGGACCAGCTAGGCCCTTGTTGGGCCCATTCGGGCCCAACTTTGGCCGCTAGATCACTTGCGGGCTTCTATTGTCAATTCTGCCTGCGATGGCCGAAGTTGCGTTGGTTTTCTTTGAAGTTGTAGGCCCATAACTACTGTCAGGAGTTTTCGGAAGTGATGAGGACATCATTTATGATAGATCCATATGGGCCGTCTTCATCTCCGAGCTATGAATGGTCGCCGACTTGGATAATGGATCCGGTTTGGATTAAGCCGATAGCCTTGCACTAAAGTGGCAATATCTCCCTCCTCTAGCGTCCAATTGAGGTGTTCTCTGATGCGTTGGAAAGCAGACAACGAGGTGCTTCTTTTGGTTCTAGTCCTGTCCATCACCTCTTTGATCCATCTTTGGTCTTTAGCCATCGTCGGGTTTTCCTAAATTCCCCGACGTGCATGTTCTTGGGCCCCTGAGTATGTTTTTCCTCCATATGCAGGTGTACCTTCCTTAAATCAACAATTCACCAAAACTTGTTGAAATGATTAGTCATAAACACCTATCACTAAGTTTGGTGCTTGTTTCCGGTAAATGTTGACGGTTAAATATAGTAGCTATGGACATCAACAGCACCTTAGTTGAATTGAGCCTTTGGTCTTTATTTATATTGCTTCCACATTGATTTGAGTTTATCGTGAGATTCCCTAATCGTTTCTATGATCGACACATCACTAGTTACATGTCAGTTTTGATTAGTGTTTAGAAGAAGGGTGTGTAGGATTGTTTTTGGACATAGCCCTTCACTACTACAAAAAGATTTTCGGAGGCGGTCAAAAATGGTTTTCGGAGACGGTTTTTCTGTCCGCCTCCGACGCTGCACTTCTGTTAATGGTGATTTTTGGATGCGTCCGCCTCCATTAATCCAACAAAAAAACCCTAGATGGGCCCACCGAGCCCATCTGGGCCCGACGAGCCCATCTAGGGCGCTCGCTGCATCTGTCGCCACCGCAACGCACCTCCGCGGATCCACCGATGTCGCCTCGCCAGATCCGAGGCCACCTTACCAGATCCGGGGCCGCCTCGCCGGATCTGACGTCGCCTCACCGGATCTGAGGCGGCCTCGCCGGATCCGACGTCGCCTCGGCCTAGACATGAGGATCGACGACGTCGGGGCCCGGAGTCGATGCTGCTTGGAAGTCGTCGTCGTTGTCCTCCTCCTCGCCTCCCATCCTGGCGCGGGCGACGGCCTCCGTTGTTTTCCGCTTCGCATCCTCTAAGAGGGCGAGAGCCCGTGGGAACGCCGCCACCGCCTCCTCGGTATCCCCCCTCGTCACCTCCACCATGGCAAAGGGGTGCTCCTCGATCTAGTGAGGCCGGCGCGCCACCGCCTCCACGGTCTACCTAAGGATTGATTTTCTAGTGAGGGAGAGAGGCAAGGCGGGAGAGATGGGCGCGGGGAGGGAGATAGGGGTGGCGAGATCTAGGCGCGGGGAAGGAGAGAGTGACGGCGAGGGAGAGAGGGGCGCGGGGAAGGGAAGAGGGGAGGGAGGCACAGTCAGTAACCCTAAAAACCCACATATATATGGCACGCGTGTTAACGGGCCGAGATGGGCCTCGGCCTTTTAGGAGGCGGGCCATATATCTGTCCGCCTCCGAAAATCTATTTACGGAGGCAGACGCTTTATAATGTCCGCCTCCGAAAATAGATGATTTTCGGAGGCGGTTGTTTTAAAACGTCTGCCTCTGAAAACAACCGCCTCCGTTAATCCCCGCATTAACGGAGGTGGACATTTTTTCTGTCCGCCTCCGAGGGCTTTTTTGAAGTGTCCTCTAAAATATTTTTTGTAGTAGTGGTGTTCTCGCTGGAGAATTTTTAATGCTCCCATTCACCTCTTCTAGTTGCCAGTTTGGTCCTACAAACTTTTCCCTTCTATACCGTATCATTTTGTCCCACAAATAAATCTTGCTGGTTGTTTGTTGGACTAGTCGTCACTACTGGGCAGTTACCCGACGCCAAGCCGCTGTCTTTCCTCTAGTTTTTGTACTCCATCTAGCTTCCACTGTGTTACCTCCCCTAACTAGCCTATTTCCACCACTCAAATCTTGGAGGCAATGTATCGGGCCGGAAGCACTTCCACCATCTAAAGATTTCTACCGAGATATCTTTTTCTTTCTTGATCACTACAATAGAACTGCCTTTTCAAAACATCTCCCATGAGAGATGAAAGCCCGAACAAGAAATTCCCAACATGACTGATATCGTTTTCGCATTATGATACCCTTTCCCAACCATTCAAGTTTTTAGTCAAACATAAATTTTTCCATTTGTTTATTAATTTTGTAGCCATGCCTCATAAATTTAAAAAACTACTGAGCCGATCGGATTGGTATTCCATAGCCTGTTCCTATCGCGAAGTGGTTGTGATAGGTCATTTCTACACCCGGTTCGTATTACAATCCAGTCAAATCCAAAAAAATTATAACCTTTTCATATTAAGTTAGATTAGGACAAATTTTATATCAAACTTTTAGAGCTCGTTGAAATCTACAACTTTGTAGTTTACAATTTGAAATTATTTAGATACCTATGTATTTAAAATACAATATTGTGCCTATCAAACAACTTCATACAATTATAGTCCACGTCAAAATCGTAGTAGTCAGTGAGATTACAACTTTGTAGTTAACAAGTTTTTCATTTAAAATTATTTAGCTATCCAAGCATTAAATATAAGGTACTCCCTCCATGTTGGTAAAGGATGACGTTTTAAGATTGTCCTAAGTCAAACTTTATAAACTTTGACTATAGATAATTTTTTAAGTATTAAGTTTAGAAATACAAAAATAATATGAGTAGATTTGTACTGGAATATAGTTTCAGAAAAGTACTTTTAAAATATATTTTACAAATATTTTATACTAAAAAATATTAATCAAAGTTGTATTTTGGAGACCGTGTCAATGTCCTAAACGTCTTCCTTTACCAACCCGGAGGGAGTACAAAGCAATTAATCTCTTGCTCATAACCGTGTGAGCGGTGTGCACAATAAATAGAACCCTAGCAACTGTGACAGCTGGACCAACTTTACTAGGGTTCTATTTATAGGTGGCATGGACTACTATAGCTACTAATGAACTCTTTTTCATAATTAGCAGAAAAAGTAGAAACTAAATTTCTCATGGTCTTTATTAATAAAAAATAACATTGGCCATTATCTTTATATCTTTAACTACATATATTGTAATAATAAATTTATTATATCTCTATGGAAGTGTATTTATACTAAAAAATAATAGTATAATTTTATATTGCCATATGAAAGTGCTTTCAAAATAAAAAAAAGACTTCTGTCCAGCTATAAATAATTGACGTCATTATTCTTTGTCATTGATCTCAAAATTGTGATGTTTTCCAGCTACTTTGAAAACCTTTTACGTATACTGACGGTCAGAATTGCAAACGTTTGACTGCCTCAAGCCAACCTTAGTATATAAGTAGTACGAGCAATATGGATTTTTGTTGTCAGTCATGACTCTTAAAAAGATTACATGTGAAACTAAGAATGTTTATTACCCCTCCACAACTACCTTATTCTTTCGATACATCCCTTTAGCAGGCATTAGCACGGAAACCGACTTTGCTACTGCTGGTATCGAAAAGCACCTCGAATGTTCGCTGATTCACGTGGCCGAGGACTCTAGTTGTACCGTCAAGCCCGGAGTCACCAGGATCCCATTGGGCACGTCGAGGTTGATCGTGGATCCTCCACTGAAGGTCAGGAAATCTTCGCTACTAGAGAACCGAGCATTCATCCCTGGTACGTTAGTACCGGTTGCACTATGAGCCGGTAGTAACGTGCAGCCATGCGTCGACGTTACTGGGCCTATTTAGTACCGGCTGGTGTCACCAGCCGGTACTAAATGGCGCCCACCAACACCTCTGGTGTCAAGGGCAACGGCTAGAACAAGTTAGTACCGGCTGGTGGCTCCAGCCAGTACTAAATGCGCATAGTTAGCACCGGCTGGTGGCTCGAGCCGGTGCAGGGAATTTAGTACCGGCTCGAGCCACCAGCCGGTACTAAACGTTTCTGATTAGTACCAGCTAGAGCATCCAGTCGGTACTAACCACCAGTCAGTACTAAACGTTTACGATTTAGTACCGGCTGGATCCATGAGCCAGTACTAAACTGCAATTCTATGAAAAGGGCCTTCTTCCTCATCTCGACAGGAAGCCGCTCAAATTGCATCCACCCGAGAGGAGCTTGTTCTTGACGTCCAAGAGCTCTAGGAGGGAGGTGCTGCCCATTTTTTCAACAATGTGGAGATTTTAGCCATCTAAGTGTTCTAAAGGTTAGTAACTTTATTCTCCCGTTGAACGATGTTTAGTATGTTGCATTTAATGCTTTTTAGCTAGAGAAATTTGTGATTTCCAAAAATGAGATAGAGAGAGAAGAGATATTTGGTAGTTGTTCATGATTTTTGTTAAAAATTTCTATAGTCCTATTGTTAATAATTTCTATAATCCTTTACGTGGTTTGTTCTTTATTTTTTTATAACAATTACCTGTTTTCTATTATTATATTGTAATGTAAATGTTTCAATTGTAAACTAGCCCCTAGAATATTTATATTCTTATAATAGCTCCTGGTTTTCAAAATTAATTATAAACTAGCCCTTGAAAACCATTATATTCTTATATGTTAGTCGTGGTGTTTTAGTTTAATTATAAACTAGCCCTTGCAAACCATTATATTGTATTAACTTAGCTCCTAGATTTTTAGTTTAATTACAATCTAGCCCCTATAATATTTATATTCTTATAATAGAGAATGAATTTCTGGATTAATTATGAACTAGCCCCTGGATTTTAGTCTAATTATAAACTAGACCTTGAAAACCATTATATTCTTATAAGTTAGTCCTTGTTTTTTAGTTTAATTATAAACTAGCCCCTAGAATATTTATATTCTTATAAGTTAACACTTGGATTTCAAGATTAATAATTAAATAGCCCCCGGATTTTTAATTTCTTATAAGTTACAAAGTATAATTAATTCTTTATATTATCTTGAATATAAAAAATTAAAAGTATTGTCGAAAGGACATGGCTTCTGTCGTTGGAGGTAGCGGTTGTGGGCGAGATAACCGTTTTTCATTAGGTGGGAAGGGAAAAAATCAATTGACCCCTAGCAAAAGTTATACCCCCAACAAAAGTTTGTGAAGAGCACAACTTCGTTATTTGGAAGGAACACATGCAGAATATAATGCAGCAGGAAAGGAACATCCTTTTGATATTGAGGCTGTGAGGCGAGATTATTCGTCGGCAGTAGCAGCACCAAACCCGGCGGTTACGGCTACACCATCCTCTTCTACGGAGGAAAAAAATTATCCTCAAGTTGTTGAAGAACTTTGTCATGTTGGTTGTTCATTAATGTTTTTGGCTAATAAATATATGTGAAATAAATTATGTATTGCGTGGAATAGAACTACTACTCTATGGCCGGCCATAGAATAACTATTCTATAGCCACTTTTGATTTACTACAGTTGCTATGGTAATTTATGAAATTATAGTAAATCTTACTATGTGATTTACTATAATGAAATTATAGTAATTCAATTACCATGCGAAATTGTAGTAAATCAGTACATGAAACTATAGTAAAACCAATGTGGCTATAGAATAACTATTCTACGGCCGGCCTCGGAGTATACTCTCCCTTAAATAACTGTGTTTTTAGTCAATATTATGGCTAGTTCTATTTTATACAAAAGGACCATAATTGTAAATTGTAGACATAACAAAGGGCATAATTTCTATATTATGGTTGCAGATGGACTGGCGTTGGATGTACGGTGAACGAAGCACTAGCGCGTGGGTTACTGAGTTGGATACATTTCTTGATGTTGTAGAGGCCAACCGGTCAACAAAGGGGTTCATGTGTTGTCCATGTAGAGATTGCAAAAATGAAAAGGAATACTCCAAGCGAAGGACGCTCCACTCGTACCTTGTTGTTGTAGGTTTCATGCCTAACTATTCTCTTTGCACCAAACATGGTGAACCTGGAGTTGTGATGGAAGAGGATGAAGAAGAAGCTGACCTTCCTGAGTGGGTTCAATTCCAAGAAGCTCCATATGAGGATCCAATGGATGATGCTGCTGATGACAATTCCTCAGACAAGCTAGGTCAGGTTTTGCTTGATGGACAGAAAGAAAGTGTGACTATATTAGAGCACAAGAAGTTTCAAAATATGGTTGAGGATCACAAGAAACTGATGTACACAAGTTGTAAAGAGAAGCACAAGAAATTGCATACCACACTTGATATGCTGCAATGGAAGGCAACAAATGGTGTTTCGGACAAGGGTTTTGATCATCTGTTGCTAATGGTAAAGGATCTGCTCCCTGTCAATAATTGCTAATGGTAAAGGATCTGCTCCCTGTCAATAATGAGCTTCCCTCGTCAACTTACGAGGCCAAAATATTGTGTGCCCTCTAGGATTGGAGGTACAGAAGATACATACGTGTCCTAACGATTGTATCCTATACCACGGCGAGGAATATGAAAACTGGGAGGCATGCCTTGTGTGTGAGGCATTGTGGTATAAGATAAGGCGAGATGATCTAGGGGAGGTTGAGGGAGAGGATCATCGTAAGAAAATTGCAGCTAAAGTGATGTGGTATTTCCCCATAATACCGCGTCTGAAGCGTTTCTTTAGAAGCAAGGAAAATGCTAAATTGATGCGGTGGCACAAAGTGGAACGCAAGCAAGATGAGTTCATTCGACACCCAGTGGATCAGTCTCAGTGGAGAAACATAAACAGGGAGTTTCCAGACTTCGATGAGGAGGCAAGGAACATAAGGTTTGCCCTAAGTGCAGACAGAATGAATCCTTTCGGTAACCAGAGCAGTAGTCATAGCACATGGCATGTGACCCTTAGTATTTTGAACCTTCCTCCTTGGATGTGTTTGAAGCGAAGTTCATCATGATGCCGGTGCCTATCCCATGTCCAAATCAAACAGGCAATGATATTGACGTGTACCTAAGGCCGTTGGTTGATGATCTTTTACTCCTATGGAATAAAGGAGTAACCGTGTGGGATGAAGACACACAGGACGATTTCAACCTCCGAGCATTGCTTTTCGTAACCATCAATGATTGGCCTGCACTTAGTAATCTATCCGGACAGTCCAACAAGGGATATCGGACATGCACCCACTGCCTTGATGATACGAACAATATTTACCTAAAATACTATAAAAAGAATGTATATATGGGTCATCGTTAGTTTCTTCTGGCTAATCACCCGTTATGGAAGCATGGAAAGTATTTTGAAGGGTTGCAAGAAATTCGTTCAAAGCCTTTGCAATGTGATCGCAAACGCGTGCATTCGATGTTACAGGATATTGATGTCTTCCATGGCAAGGGCCCTGGTAGCAAACCAGCCCCAAAAGGGGACGATGGGCGTGCTCCCATGTGGAAGAAAAAGTAAATCTTTTGGGAGCTACCCTATTGGGAATTCTTAGATGTTCACCACGCAATTGACGTTATGCACGTGATGAAATGTGTTTGTGTGAACTTGCTTGGCTTCCTATGTGTATATGGGAAAGGAAGAGATACACTCCAAGCACGTCTGGACTTGAAACATATGGGGCAACGAAAGGACTTACATCCAGAGAAGAGGGATAACGGACAACATTATTTACGTCCTGCCAGCTACACTCTTAGGAAAGAGGAGAAGAAGAGCATGTTTGATTGCTTGAACAGTGTCAAGGTCTCGACCGGGTGCTCATCCAATGTTAAGGGAATAATACAGATAACAGAAAAGAAATTCACAAAACTCAAGTCTCATGACCACCATGTGTTGTTGACACAGTTGCTTCTGGTTGCATTGAGGGGTACTCTACCAAAGAATGTAAGATTGGCAATCGTAAAGCTATGTGCGTTCCTAAATGAAATCTCACAGAAGATAATAGATCCAAGAAAACTTGAAAGGATGCAGCAGGACGTGGTCCAATGCCTTGTCAGTTTTGAGATGGTCTTTCCACCTTCATTCTTCAACATTACGACCCATCTCCTTACTCACCTTGTAAAAAGAGATCTCGATCTTGGGTCCAGTATTCCCACACAATATGTTCCTCTTTGAGAGATACATGGCAGTCTTAAAGAAGTACGTTCGCAATCGTGCTCGCCCAGAAGGATCCATCACTAATGGCTATGCAACAGAGGAGGTCATATAATTATGTGCTAATTTTGTTGATGACATTGATCTGGTCGGACAGCCCGTGCCACGCCACAAGGGGCGGCTGAAGAGAAAGGGAACACTAGGGAAGAAAGCTAGTTTGACCATCCCTAAGTTTGATATGCGCATAGCAAACTTCATGATTTTGCAGAACTCATCACCAGTTGCTCCATATATGCTTCATCACAACAATATTATCCGGTCAGCAAACCAAGATAAGAGTGAAGCCTGGATTACACGTAACCATAAAGACAATGAGGGAACAGTGGTGTATGTATCGATGCAATAATAGACAATGAGGGAACAAAAGAGACATATTATGGTGTCATAGAAGAGATATGGGAACTGGAGTATGGACCTCTATTGAAGGTCCCTTTATTTCGTTGCCAATGGGTCAACCGTGCTCTAGGAGGCGTTTTTGTGGACCGGTATGGGATGACAAAAGTCTACCTTAGTAAGATTGGATGCAAAGATGAACTTTTCGTTCTAGCAAAAGATGTCAGTCAGGTTTTCTATGTGATGGACATGTAGCAAACCGAAAAAGGGCCCTAACAAAGACCAACCTAAACGCCATATAGTACTATCTGGAAAGAGAAAGATCGTTGGAGTTGAGGACTTTTCAGATAATTCTGAAGAATTTAATCGGATCGATGACCTCCCTCCATTTTCAATTAATGTTGACCCCAGCATCCTGTTGTCTCGAGAAGATGCTTCGTACTTAAGTCGCGATCATAAAAACGGAGTCTTAGTTAAAAAGAAAAGTATCAATCTTCCATTAGTTCAGTGAAAATGGTGCATGTATGAACTCAAGTGTATTAGTTATGTATGAACTGAAGTAATGATTCTGCTAATTTATTTAGCTTTTAAATTAAATTCATGTCAAATGATGTATTTTATTTAAAAATTTAATAGATTACTAAAGTATGAAAACCTTAAATTAGTAACAAATGAAGTAAAGAATGTATTAACTAAAGTCAACATAGTAGACTATATTACATAAAGTGTTGTAAACTATTTTTGCATGTTCAAAAAATATATACATAGTAGAGTATATTGTCTTTCATTTATCTGAAATTCTATATTTTTTTCTAATAAGAATTAGTCAAGCTACAGAGAATTAGAATCCAAAATGTTGTATGAGCACAAATATTTAATCATGTGAACTTATATAATTTAATGATTCAATGTATGTGTTTCATCAAAATTTATAAATATTAAATAATTTTTTAAAATATCAAAACCTTAAATGAGTCATAAATGCAGTGAAGACTTTATTAACAGCTAATGGAATATTAAAATGTATTATATATAATATATCACCATTTTGTGCATGTTAAAAATATATATTTTTTATTTTTTATGTATTTATTACGTATAAATGAATAATAACAAATAATTAACAAAAATACAAAACTAAAAATGAAGAAGGGCGGGAACTGAACAGTTTTGAGGCGTTAGTACCGACTGGAGCCACCAGCCGGTACTAAACACCACCCTTTTTAATTTCCCGCTGCGGGTGTCGTTTAGTACGGGCTGGTGGCACCAATCGATACTAATCGCCACCCAATAGTACCGGCTGGTACCACCAGCCGGTACTAAATGGCCCTCTATATAGATCTGGAGCGCCATCGCACCCAAAACTTAGACATTTTCGATCCCGCGCCCTCCTCCTTCTTCTCCGCCGCCGGCCGAGCCCCTCGTCATTGCCGCCCCTCCTCCTCGTCGCACCACTGCGGCCCTCGTCGCCGCCGTCTCCTCCACGTCGTCGAGCTCCTCGTCGCTACCTCATCGTCGCCGCCTCGTCCTTCTCGTCGCCGTCGCTGCGCCGCCACCTCACGGGCTGGAACCGCCGTCGCCGCCCCGTCCGTAAGCTCCGTCGTTGGGATGCGGTCAGCACAATTCGTGCTGACGTCAGCCAGTTTTTTAATTATGGTTTAGTTTAATTATAAATAAATTGAAAAATAGCCCCTGAATTTGAGTATAATTAGAAATTAGCCCCTGGATTTTTATTATTATTAGAAATTAGCCCCTAGATTACTAGTATAACTTGTAAATTAGCTCTTGGATTACTAGGTTAATTACAAACTAGCCCCTGGACTTTTAGTATTATTAGAAATCAGCCCCTGGATTACTAGTGTAATTAGAAATGAGCCCCTAGATTTTAGTATAATTAAAAATTAGCCCCTCGATTAGTACTATAACTTATAAATTAGCCTTGGGATTACTAGTTTAATTAGAAATTAGCCCTTGGATTTTTAGTATTATTAGAAATTAGCCCCTAAATTTGTAGTATTATTAGAAATTAGCCCCTAGATTAATAGGTTAATTAGAAATTATCCCCTAGATTTAAGTATAATTAGAAATTAGCCCCTGGATTACTAGGTTAATTATAAATTAGCACCTAGATTTCTGGTATTAGTAGAAATTAGCCCCTGGATTACTAGTTTAATAAGTAAGATCATTGTGATACTCTTAGCATTTGAAATGGATGATGGACGTGAAAAGATGGATGAGTTCAAGAGTCAGTTGATTAGAGGAAAAAAACTTGTAATTACCACCTAAACAAGATATACCCGAACGCGAGTATGATGGCAGCCAGTATCTTAACGTGACTGGTGATGGTGATGAGGCTGCTAATTCTAACTCTGCGTAAGAAGATATACCTGAGGTATATATATAGAGACACATGCTACATACTTTTTGTTGATACTTAGGATCATATATATATGAATGGATATCTTCTCAGGCTTCGACGTCTAGTTGGAAACGTAAGCGAAGCACTAAAGCAAAGATGACAGGGAAAATCATCATTAGAGAGATCGATGAAGAAGGTGCCCCGAAAGCTCCAGAGGATGCAAGGACAAAGTTTGTCAATCAGGCAGGATACATTATCAGGAAGAACAACCCCATCAGTTTCAAAGCTTGAAAAAGGCTAGGGGCCTTGAATCTGCATATGTAATTCCTAAACAAGAGAAAGATATGTGCTGGGAGCAGTTGTTGTCGCACTACACACTTCCAGATGGAGAAAACATCAAGGAGCAAGTGAAGAAGTTCGCCTTGAAGAAAATGACGATTGTTTTCCAAACATTCAAGAAGAACTTAAAAAAAGATTATATCAAGAAAGGGACCACACCTGATTTTGAGAATAAGTTCCAGAAGCTTCGTCCACACTGGGATCAATTCGTCCAAAACTGTCTCTCAGAAGACAGAGCTGCCTCGAGAGAGCAAAACAAAGCCAACGCGAGCAAAAAGATTCACTCCCACCGTACTGGACAAGGTGGGTATAGGAAGACAATTCCAAAGTGGGAGAAGATGGAAAAGGATCTGATCGAGAAAGGAAACACCCCACGGACCCTACATTGGCCTGAAAGAGCGAAGTGGTACTATTTTGCACAAGGCGGGACTCTTGATATGACTACTATAGATTTGATCCCGTCAGATGCATAGGGAGCAGCAGTAGATAGGCTCGGGGCAGTGCTAAAGGCTAAGGCCAAAGGAAATTTCACACGAAATCAGGAGAAAGATGAGCTATCGTACACCCTAGGGACTCCTGAACACACCAGGCGTGTGCGAGGCATGGGGTAGTTCCATGGAAGCATAGCTTCTCTGCAGATCTCGAGACTTACAGAAGCAGAAGTGGAAGCAAGGCTGAAAATGAAGCAAAATTGCGTGCACTAGAAGAACGAGTCTCTGCACTAGAAGAACAAATCTCGCCGATCAGCCCCACCTCCAATGTGCCATCCAGTGTTCAATCCAGGGAGTTAGCTCAAAGCTATTCCGTGGACTATATCAGAGAAAGGCAACCTTGTGAGCTTCATACTCCCAAAATCAGAAATAAGACAAAAGAAGTAGCACATGTTGTTGCTGAGGTCCCTGTTGTAGGCGGGGTGATACACGATGTTCCAATTCCCTCAGGATATGCAAGGGTCAATGTCGACGGGACACTACCCGGTTGGGAGGACCTCGACCTCGAAATCAAAGGAGGCGATGGTGAAAAGGTTCTAGGTCAAGCGTTGCATAGTTGGATATGTTTCCACATTTGACCAAAACAGAATCTTCAGGACGGGACACTGGGATAAGATCACCACCGACTGCAGATGTAACAACCCCGAGCAGGGATCCACATACACCTCCAGATCTATGGGTTCAGCAGCCTTCTCAAATGGAGCCTCCACCACCTCCTACTAAAGAAAAGGATATGCAGCCTGCTGGAATGGAGCCGAGCGTTAGCTCGCCTGTGCCTCCTACAAAATCTGCAAATGTACCAATACCTGCAGAAAGGATGCAAGGAAAATTAGTGGCGGAAGCAGAATTAGGATCCAGCCACCTCTTGTGCCCCACCTCCTAAGCAGAAGAAGGAGGCTTGGGAGAAAGCTCCTGAGAAACCACCTGCTGTGTCACAGAAACAGGCTTCACCGCCTATTCAGAAGACCAGGGTCGAGATGACTCGAAAGTAGTTCACTGCTGGCAGAAGCAACAAGAGACGAAAAGTCCATTATTAGACTATGACCGTCAAATAAAAAAGGCAATCCAACATAAGAGAAAGGCGTCGAGCAATCCACAGCTTGGTATGCAGAAGAATCAGTCCATCCCACCTCTCAAAGTGCTATCAAAGGAGGACCAAGCTCTCGTTGATTTTGTCTACAACACAGAGCTCACCAAAGCACAACTACGAGGCGAGGACCATATTCCAACTCATCTTGGAGCCGAAAGAACTGTATTTGAACTGAAGAAACCTCTAGTGTTGCAACACCAACTCAGGGATCTTCCAACAAGAATGTGAAATATCCATAGTTGGTACATGAAAGAATCTGCAAACGACCAATGCTACCTGACTCTTCGTATAAGAGATGGGCATTATTTTCGAGGGTGGATGATATAAATATTGAGTTCTCGGAATTCTGGTATCTGTTCAATCAGGACGCCCTCGACAAATCGCTCATCAGTTCATGGGTTCTGTAAGTCTTTCATCTCATTTATGTTCCATCCATCTATTCAGTAATATTGTTCGACATCACATTCGTAATTTGATTTTTCTCATGTAGAATGGAACAACAAGTTTGTCAGAGAAAAGGCTTTCAAAACCTTGGCTTCATGGACCCAAATGTGATCCACGAATTTATTGTCAAGAACAATCCAAAATTGACCACGAAGAATATTTGGAAATTCTTGGATAAACAAAAAAAATGTGATTTCATATTGTTCTCGTACAACACACAGTGTGTACTTCAAATTTTACTTATCATCACATGTCCTAGCAACCAATATATCTAACATAGTATGCGTCTTTCACTACACAGCTTCCATTGGATGCTCTTCATTATAGAGCTCCAGAGAAGCTTGGTCATAGTCCTTGACCCAAAGAAGAAGGCAGAAGAAGAGTTCCAAGATGTCATCGACCTCATGAACAAGGCATGGGCTCGCTTCCGGGAAGAAAATGGAGGTCCACCTAAGGAGAAACTCCATATCAAGCTAGAATTTTGGGTAAAAACTCAATTATAAAATTTACTGTCTGTTTATACGCAATAGCTATTTTAATAACAGTTTCGCATTCCACATAAGTCTATGAGACAGGAGCGAGGGAATAACCTATGTGGCTACTACGTGTGTGAGTTTATTCACCGGTTTGTACGACCGACGGGCGCAATGAAGCCAGATGAATTCGAGGTATGTCAGGCATATGATCGTATTCAATCATAAGACTTTGTATATCGATATATTTAATATATTTTTTTGAATGTGACACAATGGCGTATGGAAGAATGCCTCCTCCCTATGGACAGAATCAAGGCCGTACAAGAACAACTTTGTGGATTCCTGATAGACGAGGTAATTGACCCTAAAGGTGAATTCCACAACAGTGGATCCTTCTACCAACCGGATATAGGCATCCAAGACGAAGACAAAGCATGGCCGTAATTTGAAATATTTCAATATATGTGTTATGTATGTAACATCTCTCTCCCATCTCTTCTTCCTCTCTCTTCTCTTCTCTGGTCCCTCCTCCTCGTGCAGTTGTGCTTGAGCGGAGGTGCTCAGGGAGAGAGAGAGAGAGAGAGCACACCTCAGCGGCAAGCATAAGGTTGCGCAGCCAAGACGAGACTTCAGGAGTACACATGGGGGGCAGTGTGCGTGAGAGCACATGAAGGAGCACCGGCGAGACACGTGCTGCGCGAGCTCGGCCTAGGATCAACATCGCCGCTGACCACCATGAATGACGCAGCCCAAGCTTTCCACTCCCACCAGCCGCCTCGTGGCACTACTCGAGCTCCACGCGGCCACTAGCGGCCTGAGCTCCACAGCCTCGCAACCACGCCGGCCGCCGCCAGCAGCTCCGCCCAAGCTCCACACATCCTCACAGTTGGAAGCCCCAGGCAGGGAGAGCCCTCTCCATTTAACGTTTTGAAGAGAGGCCTCCCATGACAGGGTCGTGCATGCGGAGGTGGGAGGGTGGGTCAAGGAAAAAACTCATAACTTTACTACTAAACACTCAAATTAAAATCAAATCACACCACTATACTCAACTCGAACTTCGAAACAAGATCTCAGTCGACTATGTTCTGATGAAAAACAGCGAAGTTACTTTTCGTGAGAGAGAAACTTACTTTCTGTATCACACGGATATGTCGAAACTTACTTTCTATATTACACAGATACGTCGAAGTTACTTTCTACCACGACATTGCAGCCGTTCTTTGTATAGTATCGGAGGATAGAGTTACTTTTTTCTGATGCTCTTTGGCCTCAAAGTTACATTTTCTAAACATCTACGGAGCACAAAGTTACTTCCAAACTAGGGGCTTCCACCCAGCCTGGGAGCACCATCGGTTGCACGTGGGGGGCCATGTGCAACCGCATGCAAAGTGGAGCTCGAAGCTTTACAAAGCCGTAACTTTACGAGCACGCATCCAAACTGCATTCAGGCCACACCATTATATTTGTCTCGTTAAATACTTCAAAACAAGACTCAGTCGAGTATGTCTTGATGAAAGGTGGTGGAGTTACTTTTGTCAGAGGGAAAAGTTACTTTTCACATCGCAAAACATGTGAAGATGTACTTTCTCTGATGCTTATTGCCTGTGAAGCTACTTTTTCAACATACCAACGGAGTAGAGAGTTACTTCTATTCCAGCGGAGTAGAAAAATTACCACAAATCTCCATAAAGCATGCATTAAACATTCGGTGGTGCTCCTGCTCTCTCACGCCTCTCTACCACATGTTCATAATTCTCTCCAAATATAAAAAGTGCGGAGGGCTCTCCACTTAAGCTTAAATGGAGAGGCCTCTCCAATTAGCTTTTGGGAAGCATTAAACATTCGGTTGTGCTCGTGAGTAAGTATGGAGGGCTCTCCACCTAAGTTTAAAAAGGAGAGGCCTCTCCATTTAGCTTTTGGGTTAGTTTATTTGTTGTGGTGTATTGCATACCAAACCTGATTTTCACAATGTGCTAGAGACAAAATTCATTTTGGAGATGTGTTGGCCTTGAGAATGTGTTGCGGACAAATTTCCCAAAGAAAAATGTGTCACTGGCAGTGGCACCCATATGTCGGCAAAAGTGCTTTAATAGTTGCATATTGTTGCTTTGAACCAATGTCTTTGAGCTTTTCCATAGCTCATATAATGCATAGCAGCTCTCTTAGAGCTCAATCCAACACACCCTTATGTTTTTTTGCAGCCCTAGTTGAATGCACTTTTCTATTGCAATTAATTGATTTGTTGTCACGGGACGATATGAACACTTAAACTCAGCTTTCTGCACTACCCCAGATTAGCCATCACAGCTAGTTTCAAACCCCTCATCGCAGCTGGTTTTGGGAAGCATTTGATTTATAGCTGCAGCGTTGGTCTGCTCAACACAGTCGGTTCTCGACCGGCTGTGATACGCCCTCATCACAGTCGGCTCGTGGCTGGAACTGGCTATGATGAGGGTGTCCAGGCCAGCGTCGCGAGCACAAAAAAAAAGTAGCAATTTTTTTTAATGGGGGAGCGGGACCCTATCGGCCAGCCAGTGCCAAACCCACCTTACGCGTGCTACACGGCTGGCAGGATTCGAACCCGCAACCTCACACTCACGCGTACCGCACTCTACCACTACACCATAACCTCACATGTACTCATGTCCTAATATTCATTCCCCACATATTATACGAAACCGAGTGTAAATTACTTGTTTGAGGACCTAAAGGAGTTCAAATAAAAAATTTGTCAACTACAAAGTTTCATAACTTTTTGAGATATACAACTTTCATTTTGGTCGTTTTTCCGTCCGCGGTCGTTTACAAAATTTAAATTTCAAATTTGAATTCTCTCAAACTTGGTTTTCCTTGACCTGATGAATTCAAATACAAAAGTTTTGAACTACAAAGTTTCATAGTTTTCCAAAACCTACAATTTTCATATTGATCATTTCCCCATATGATATAGCGATAATAAATTTGTTCACAAATCGTACACCTCTCTTCTATTACCGCTTTTTCATATCAACAAATGACGAAAATAAAAGTTGTACATCTTCAAAAATTATGAAACTTTGTAGTTCACAACTTTTTTTATTTGAACACGTTTAGGGCTTCGAGTTATACTTTGAAATTGTATTTGTCGAATGTCCATTGCTATAGAACCGGCTGTGTTGATCATCATAGCCGGTTGGAGGCTTGAACCAGCTGTGATGAGGACCAACACAGCCGGTTCGTGTCTCCAACCGTCTGTGTTGATGAGGCACCCATCACTGCCGGTTTGTGGCTCCAACCGGCTACGATGAGGATCAACACAACCAATTCGTGTCTCCAACCGACTGTGATGATCGAAGCACTCATCACAGCCGGTTGGTAATACAAACGGGCTGCGATGAGAGCATCTCAACCAGTTCCATTTCCAACCGGCTGTGATAACCCTTGACAGCCGGTTTTGAACAAACCGGCTGTGAAGGGAGCGTTTGCTGGGTCAAACGAAGGCTTGCATTTTAAATTAGAGGGAACAAAGTTGTACTTTTGTACCTATAAAGAGAAAAGGTAAATACGACTTCGTTTAATCCAAACTAGGCTGCATTACATTAAGGGCTTCTTCGGTTCCATCGGATACAATCCGAGCCGAAAATGATAGATATAACAAGAAATTCATGATAAGTAAAGCTGGAGACCGGGATTTATTCCGGGTGGAAAACTAATTTACTCATGATGGATACAACGAGAGACCCGGAATGATTCCCAACCTCTTGACTAGTGGATTGATTTCTGGTCTTTTGGTATCACTATTGTGAGTAAATTAGCTCTTGAGCCAGAATAAATCCCGGCCTCCTATTGTACCTATCATGCATTTCTAGTTATATTTATCATTCCCGGCCCGGATTGAATCCGATGGAACCGAACAAGCCCTAATTGTCCCCGAAGACGACATGAATAAATGGACTTAGTTTATTGAGTTTATGCAAGACAATGAGAACATCTAGAAGCAAGTATATATCACGTTCCGATCTGCCTATAGGTGACAAGTAGTGCCGGACTGAATGCCAAGTTCTTGAAAGAACAGCTAAGAAAGTGCTCGGAAAGTGAACTTCGTGCTAGCTAGTTCAGCAGGCGCCGGCCCGGAAGCCGACTTTACCACGCCCGACGTCGTAGAGCACCTCGAGCGTGCGCTGATTCACGTTGCCGATTATGCCGAGTCCATCATCTGGCCCGGACTCCTGGAAAGCGAGGCAATCGTCGAGTAGAATCCCGTTGGGAACGTCAAGGTCGATGGTGCCGCCGCCACTGAACTCGAAGGCGATCTTGGGCACGGTGACGTTGCTGTAGCCGGTAAAGTTGTAGCAGGTGTCGAGTTCACCGTTGGGCAACAGCGGGTACGCCGCCATGGCCTTCCGGAACGCCGCCTGAAGCGCGTTGTGCGCAGTATGCTGCAGCTCCGTGACCACCGTGCCGGAGTCTATGATCATGCCTGCCCGGAACGCCGACGGCGGGACGTCGAGCCGCTTCCCACCGACACTTATGCCGGTGAGCGTCACCATGTAAAACGTTGCTATGTCTGGTAGATGGCTCATGGGCGTGAACACGAAGCTGCCCGTTGCGTTATTGACGCTCTGGACGCCGAGAGCGAGGAACCCGGCCTCGCTGTTTACCGCCGGGAGGCAGTAGGAGAAGGCGCCACCATAGACGGGAGACGTTTGCATAACGAGCGACTCCGGCGCGCCGCCGAGGCCGATGAGGCCGTCGTACTTGTCGTTGTCACCGCGCTGGATTTCGCCGCAGCCGAAGTGGAAATCCTTGACGGTGACACCGGGCGAGAGGGTTAGCGTCTCGTTGCTGTACACGCCCATCGTGGTCGAACCGTCACCGTAGGTAATGGAGTAGCCGCAGTGGGCGCCACCGTCCGTGCATCCGTTCTGGTAGTGGTCTCCGGCGAGGTTGCGGCACGTGTCGGTGTTGCACGCGATGGGAGCGTACGTGGAAGACTTGCTCGGATCGAAGAGTGGGTCCTTCTGTGGGTAGCACGCCGTGGCGTTGCAGGGCGCGCACTGCACCCACGACAGGTCGCTGCCGGTGTCCATGAGGAGCACCTGTGACACGGACGGCGTGCCTAGGCCGACGGTCAAGACGTACTCGAGGGAGTCCACGGAGCCACCAAGGTTGGCCGGGATGGTCACGTTGGCATCGTCTAGCGTGTTTACCATACCTTCGAACGTTCTGCTCCTGATGTAGTTGGCACGTGTATGGCTTCGGTGGAGTCTCTCGGTAAAGGATGGCTTGTCGATGTTCTGGAACGGGGCGCACGGCCCGTACCGGTGCACTAGTGACATGGAGACGGTGGCGTGGCTCGGCTCCAGGGTCACTGGAAAAAAAATCATGTCTAGAATTGCTTATTCTGATGTGTGCAGGGTCACGGCAGGGACGAAATATTAAGGTCATGTACCTCTGGATACAGAGCATGCTGCTTCAGGCTTAAAAGATCTGGGCGGCACAACTGCAAAACCATGCTCGTCGCCTCCATGAACGATGTAGTGGTGGGTACACAAGACGATGGCAAGAAGCAGAGGAGAAGCCATTGTAAAATTCAGGATGAGCATCAACTAACTAATAGATCAATTATATAAGTAGGCCTTTGAACTTGGATTCGCCGTGAACTTGCGAAGATTGCTAAGATAAGAGACGCCATGTTTTAATTTGTGAAAAATAAAATGCCGTGTTGTCTGTTGTCCACAAACTCTTAACAAGTACTTACGTTACCTCCCATTGCCGTATGTTGTTTCTTTCACACGTAGGCTCACATTTCCTTGTAACGAACGTACATGTTTGAATTGAAAAAATCATCCTTCAGCCACTGAGTACAATATTTCCCTTGTTGACGCCACCAAACGTTCCTAGTTGGGAAACGGAACCACATAGACAGTAGGGAAAACTCGTCCATTCCAGCAGTGAATCTTCAGCAATAGGCTGATCGCCATCACTTCGATGGGAGGGAAGCATTATGTTGCACGTTTGAGCTGATCCCTTTAAACAAGTTTTCAGGATTCCCTTTAAACAAGTTATCGAGGGACCACTACAAGGCAACTACCGGAGACGATGCACCCAGCATGACTACATGAGAGGAGAGACAGAAATTTGATCGATTGTGACTAAATTTTGTTCACTAAATGTGTAGTTATCTAGGATCGATTATGAGTGTATGACATAATAAAACCACCTGGACTTTAAAGCTTGGCGCTGACATCGGTTGCACAGCTTCTAGATCCGTTAAATTGATGGCACCATGAACCTTGGAACCAACCTATATATCCTGTGGCTCTGTTCACTAAATTTTGGATCGACCAATCCCACAAACTAGTAACACGTACGTCCCGTTTCTCTCATCAGGGAAAGCTAAATTTTAACAAGGTGAAACTAAGTCCCTTCTGACACAGATTTTTTCCTTACCTAAATCCTCACTTCATCTCTTTCGTCTCCAATTCCGGCAAGATTCTTGCGAACTTCCGGCAAGGTTTGGGTTTGAGGGCCATGCTAACCACTGGCCTTACAAAAGGTCCAGTAGTGGCTGGTTTGCCTGGCGGAGGCCGGCGGCAGGGCGGCGATGGGCGGCGATTCAGGTAGAGCAGCAGTAGGGGCGAGCAATGGTACTTACGTTACCTCCCATTGCCCTCCCCCACTGCTAGGGCTACGCTGGAGGGGAGACGGCGATGTTGGACAGCGGTGGTAGCAGCTGGTGGGTGAGAGTAAGGAGAAAGGCGTGGAAGAAAATAAGATGAAGAGAGAAGGAGAAATCTAGTCCATTCATTTTTTATCCAAAGGTACACATATTTCATCCAGGTGACTAATAAACACTTCCTCCTTTCATCACACAAACAAACGAAGGAAATGAACTCCAAAGACGTATCCTCTCTTATTTCATATTATTCCAACAAACTTCCAAAAATAATGTAATAAATCCCACGATTTGCTACGCTCGCGCTATCCCACAGCCAGGAACTGTGGCACTAGTTCAACAACTATACAACGCCAAACTCGATAGTCAACTAGACGACTAGCACGTTCCCAGCAGCCTGATCACACAATAGCTTCCTCGCTACAAACACAAGCACAACTAATCATGCTAACGCAGTAACGCTCCGTAATCACGAAACGGTAGTTAATTATCTTTCAATGCACGATGAGGAACAACACGTTTATTTTGCAGAGCACTTTGACACCGAAATAAAAAACGGGGGATGTCGATCCCAGCTCAGAACCACACAAAAACACTAGTACTTCAGCAGGCACCAGCCCGGAATCCAACTTAGCCATGGCCGACGTCGTAGAGCACCTCGAACGTGCGCTGATTCACGCTGCCTAAGATTCCCGGCACATCGTCCGGAGGGCCTGACTCCTGGAAAACGAGGCAGTCCTCCACTAAAACACCATTAGGAACGTCGAGGTCGATCGTCGCGCCACCGTCGAACGTAAGCGAAACAGTCGGCACCGTCACGTTGCTGAATCCGGTGAAGTTGTAGCACGTGTCGACGCCAAGCTCGTCGTTCGGCGGCAACAGCGGGTACGCGGACATGGCGCTTCTGAACGCCGTCCGCAACGCCGAGTAGGCCGTCGCCGGGAGCTCCGTGGCCACCGTGCCGGAGTCTACGAGCATGCCCTTTGAGAACACCGACGGCGGAAGGTCCAGCTGCTTTCCTCCTACGCTTATACCTGTAAGATTCACAAGATAAATTCCGAATTCGCGTTTCATGGGCGTGAACACGAAGCCAGACGTGTTGGTGCTCGCTGCGCCCAGCGTAAGGAACCCGGCCTCGCCGTTTTGCGCCGGGAGGCAGTACGAGAAGGCGCCGCCGTAAACCGAAGAAGCTTGCCCGACGAGCGACTCCGGTGCACCGCCGAGGCCGATGAGGCCGTCGTACTTGTCGTTCTGACCGTCTTGATCGTTGGCACAACCGAAATGGAAGTCCTTGACAGTGACCTCAGGTGCTAGCGTTAGCGTGTCCTTGCTGTACACGCCCCTGGTGTGCGATCCGTCGCCGTACTCGATGGCGAACGCGCACTGGGCACCGCCGCTCGTGCATCCGTCGCGGTAGAACACGGTAAGGTTTCTGCACGTGTCGGTGTCGCAGGGGATGGGAGCGTACGTGGAGGACTTGCTCGGGTCGAACAGGGGGTCCTTCTGTGGGTAGCACGCCGTGGCGTTGCAGGGCGCGCACTGCACCCACGACAGGTCGCTGCCGGTGTCCATGAGGAGGACCTGTGACATGGCCGGCGTGCCTAGGCTAAGGGTCACCACGTACTCCAGCGAGTCGACGGAGCCGCCGAGGTTGGCCGGGATGGTCACGTTGCCATCGTGTTGCGTGCTCACCGAAGTACCCTTGAAGGCTCTGCTCCTGATGTATTTCGCACGAGCACGGCTTCGGCGGAGCCTCTCGATGAAGGATGGCTTTTGAGCAGTGGTCTGCCATGGCGTGCACGGGCCGTGCCGGTGCACTAATGGCATGGAGACGGCGGCACGGCTCGGCTCCAGGTTCACTGGAAAGCACGGGTAGTAATAAGATTACTTATTACTTATGTCCAGATGAGGCTATGAGCTGGGCAGACTAAAACAAGGTGAAATATTAAGGTGATGTACCTCTTGATGCTGATACAGAGCATACTCCTTCAGACTCAAATGATGACCTTGGTTGCACCACTACAAATCCATGCTGTTCGCCTCCATGAGCGATGTAGTAGTAGCTACACAAGACGATGAATAGAAGAAGTGAAGTCATGGAAAATTACTTGCACTCTGTAAAACCAAAAGGGTAGTAATGACTAATGACGACCCACTAGCTTATGGATCAAAATTATATGGCGCATCCAGCTCTGTACAAAGAAGCTGCGAAGACTGCAAAGCTGAAATTCCGTATTATCCATTGTCTTCAGACTCTTAACAAGTACGGACAATATTTCCAATTGTCCCATATGTTGCTTCTTTGCCACGTACGCTCACATCTTTTTGTTTCAATTAACATCCGTCTTTGAATCCTAGAATTAACATGGTCATTCAGAACATTGAGACATTCATCAGTACAATCTGGCAACATCGGTCTGACCATCAGCACTTGCATCAGATATAAACTTTTTTTATTGCATGTTTACAGTACATCCATGATCATATATTCTACAAGGAAGATTAGATCGATGGTTTGGGACTAGTTAACAATCCAGCTAGTCCTCCTGAAACTGGATACATTGGCAAGGTTTTAGCATAAGATGTAGCCGTTGATTGGCCATGACATTGTTAATAGATACACTGTGGTCCGTAAAAATGATGTGCTTATTACACAAAAGATTGAAAAGTAGGTGTTACAAAGTGAAAGTCATTCGAATTAAATTGAAACCCAGATTCCAAAATTTCTCAAAAGCAATATGTTCTTATCCACACATAAGAGCCTCGGAGTATCCCTTTGTTTACAATGTATTAAAATTTATAAAGTAACCTTTAATGAACATGGACAGCATACTTTTCTTGTTGTTAACAAATTCCAACAACCACAATTAGACATTTAGCAACCTGTCAGTAATAAGCAACACTATAGCTGTGAGATTTCCAGTGCTGATAAATTTTGTAACGAATATGAAGGTAGTACCTAATTATTACTCACCAGCCTATCAACTCGTACTCCTGTTTGAGCTAATTAGAATTAATACAAAAATAAAAGCTTAATTAATAATTATAATAAACTCTCTACACTATCTTTCATCTATTAAATATTCTAACACATGCTAAGATACATATTTATCATTATCTAGTTGCAATATATTTCATTTTGTATCAAATATCCATGTGCATTATTATCTCTTCCGTCATACATGAATACATGGTAACACACATTATGGATAGTATTTTTTATATAAAAAATAAAAAATATAATACATTACTAATGAAAGAAATAGTATTTTAGAAATTTATATCAGTAAATGGCACTCATCATACAACAACTTGTATAGTCGTATCAACTTGTATAGCAAAACAAACGACCAGGTGCATAAACTTGCGAAATATGTGCATATATGGTCGTAGATACACCGTGTTTTATGTATTTTGCCACCATGGCACATGGCATCGATACCTTTTGTGCATGTGACCCCTCTATCTTTGTCCCACGTTTCAACTATCGCTAAAAAGATTATACGGTCACATGTACTGTACACATTAGTAACTATGTGCGCAACTCATGTTTCTTTGACATCGTTGAAAAAAATATTGAAGCGACCGAACTATTATTGCGCTCACCCACACCCCACCCCCCCCCCCCCACACACACACGGAGACAAAAGGAAGTGTGTAAAATTTTCATCATTTGATCGATGTAGATTTGTGTATTAGATCTGCGAGGGAAAACGTATATATCTAGTAGTGCAATACATAACTTCTGATTACTGGGCAAAAGCAAAACTGCCGTTGCTGCTACATTTTTATTGTTTCAGCTGCAGTCCTTTTTATAACCGTGAAGAATTTCAGAAAGAGTTCGTATTTCTTCAGTTGCTTCATTTGGAAGTATTGCGGTCCAGAGGTTAGCAAGCCCAGGCCGGAATCCGACTTGTCCCCGGGCAGAGTCGTAGAGCACCTCGAACGTGCGCTGGTTCACATTGCCAAGGATTCCGCTATCATCCCCGCCATCTCCGACGAACGCGAGGCAGTCTTGCAGCAGAATCCCCGATGGCACGTCGAGGTCGATCGTCGCACCACCGTCGAACATCAGGGATACCGTCGGCACCGTCACGTTGCTGAGGCCGGTGAAGTTGTAGCATGTGTCGATGCTTGGACTCATCGGCGGCAGCAGCGGGTACGCTGACATGGCGCTTCGGAAAGCCGTCCGGAGCGCCTCGTAAGCCGTCTGTGGGAGCTCCGTGATGACCGTGCCGGAATCTATGATCATGCCCATCGACTTCGACACCACCCCCGGCGCTATGTCGAGATGCTTCCCGGCGACACTGATGCCGGTAAGGTTCACAGTATAGAACGTTTCCTGTTCAACCGTCATAGGCGTGAACACGAAGCCGGAGGTGTTGACGCTCGTCGGTGCACCAAGCGCAAGGAACCCGGCCTCGCTGTTTTGCGCCGGGAGGCAGTACGAGAAGGCGCCACCGTAAACCGGAGACGTTTGCACGACGAGAGACTCCGGTGCGCCGCCGAGACCGATGAGGCCGTCGTACTTGTCGTTGGGTCCGCCCTGGTCGTGGGCGCAGCCGAAATGGAAATCCTTGACAGTGACCTCAGGAGCTAGCGTGAGCGTCTCCTTGCTGTAGACGCCCCTCGTGTGCGATCCGTCACCGTACTCGATGGCGAACGCGCATAACGTGTCGGCGCTTGTGCAGCCGCCGCCATAGCCATCGGTGATGAGGTTCCGGCAAGCGTTGGTGTTGCAGGGGATGGTGGCGTATGTGGAAGACTTGCTTGGATCGAAGAGCGGGTCGTTCTGGGGGTAGCATGCCGTGGAGTTGCAGGGCAAACACTGCAACCACGTCAGGTCGCTGCCCGTGTCCATGAGGAGCACCTGAGACACGGCCGGCGTGCCTAGGCCGATGGTGACCACGTACTCTAGCGAGTCCACCGAGCCACCAAGGTTGGCCGGGATGGTCACGTTGGTATCGTCTAGCGTGTTTACGCTACCCTTGAACGTTCTGCTCCTGATGTAGTTGGCACGCGCATGGCTTCGGCGGAGTCTCTCGGTGAAGGATGGCTCTTCAGAGGTTTGCCATGGCGCGCACGGGCCGTGCCGATGCACTAGTGGCACGGTGGCGCGGCTCGGCTCCGGTGTCGCTGTAGGGGCGGTCATGAATCAGTTTGTCTCCTAACATTTGAAGCCACAAGGCAAACAGAGAAATTGTTCAGGTTCTTTTACTGTACCTCGTTATGTCGAACATTCTGCTTCTTGATCAGACGACCTGGTTGGTACCACTATAAAGCCATGCTGGTCGCCTCCATGAGCGATGGAGTAGTAGGTGCACAAGACAATGCAGACGAGAAAATGAGAAGCGGCCGTGGAAGATAATTGCTGTGCACTGGACATGATGGTCGAAAGCTCTATAGATAAAGTATCAATATATTCATGTAGTCGAAACTAGGATTGAACGACAAGCTGTACACGGGAGAGGATGGGCGATCGGTACAAGGATCAAATGTCGTGTCCTGCATATTCCTAAGGTCCATACAGTGCATAAGTTACTCCCCCATTGTCGTAAATGTCATCGCCCTGTCATGCACGACTGTATTATTTTCTCAATTAGCTCAAATACAGGTTTGACAACTAAAATATCGTTGTTATCCATATTGCGCTTGGCCTTGTCCGTCAGCATTGGCCTGTTTGTCACCACTTCCATGGTAGGGAAGAAGCAATTCGCCAATGAACTTTTCCTTTAATTTTGGGGAAACATGGTACACACAAATGCTCATATGAACACACCACCATGAACACGCACGTGGTGACGTGGACATCTCAAGGTTGATGAAGTTAGCGTAGCCATAGCTGTTGACGGATACATCATTTACAATCGTAAAGAATCTTACCATTAGTTTTAGAATAAGTCCAGAAATATATGAACACCGTGTTGTGCCAATGATATGAACCCTAAAATTCTACACATATATGTCCAAACCCTAATGAAAAGTAACATTACCTATTTGTTGCTCTGTTATTACTGATCAAATATACAAGCAACAATTATTTATTGTTAATTTTTGGAGAAAGTCCAAATCACTCCTCTTAAGTATAGCCAAAGTTTAGATAACCCTATAAACTATGCTTTGGTTCATTTTACCCCCCAAACTATGTCAGTTAGTTTAGTTTAAACTCTAATACGTTTTATCCTTTTTGTTTCTCTTTGGCCCTATTCGGCTGGCCAAAAGTGGGGCTGGATGCCACCGCCCACACAAGGACACGCACATATGTTGAGTTCCTGTCCGCTGACAAAGAGGGCCACCACATCTTGTCCCCACGTGTCATAGCACTGAACTCTGACTTCATGCATCGACGTTGTGTGCGTCTAGCACCAGCACCAGCCCAGCCAGCGGATCCGCCAGTCGAACAGGGCCTTTATGCATAAGTGAGAGTCTTAGAGTTAAAATTTTGCAACAAGACATTAGACATCATAACAAATGCTAGAAAAACATAACATATTTTTTATTACTATTTTGATAGGGTAGGAAATTAATAATAATTTGATATTTTAAGATATAAATACTAAAAAATATAAAGAAAAATCAAAATACATTTTCTTGACCTGCATTGTGATGGACCCTACCATCATGCAAAATTTTAAATTAAAATGCAGCCTATGTATGGAGATATAAAAAAGACAAAATACTTTAGTTTAGGGGGTTAATTAAACTAAAAAAATAGTTTAGGGGGTTCACTACTAAAAAAAAACATTTTAGTAGATACTTCAAAAACGGCCTTAGAGGCGGACTGAAATTCGGGCCACCTTTGTTAATGCCGGAGATTAACGGAGGCACACATTTTTTGGTTTAGGAGGCGGTTGCCCTTGTCTGCCTCCGAAAATCGATTTTCAGAGACGTACGAGTTAAGTTGGCTTATAAGGCCTGCCTCCGAAAAAAGCCGACGCCCAACGGGCCCAAATCGGCTCGTAACCATAGCTTTTATATAACCTAACCCTAAATCTCACCCCTCCATCTCTGTTTTCTCTCTCACTCTCCCTCCCATCCGACTATAGTCGCTGCCGCCATGACCATCACCCGCCGCCACCACCACCCCACTTCTCCTCTCCGCCTACTCCCCCTCATCTAATCCTCCTTTGAGGGTAGCAGCCACCGGGGCGCGCAGATGGCAGCCAAGACAAGCTGCGGAGGCGCACGTGGAGGAGGTGCCACAACGAGGCGGCGTGAAGAGAGGAGTGGTGAAGACACAGAGGCGCGCGCTGGCTCTGACACCGGTGACGCATGTAGGCTGCGGCCATGCCTTCCCCAGATCTGACGGTGCGTACATGCGTGCGGCACCTAGAGCGGGTAGCGGCGGTTGCTGTGCAAGGTGCGGCTAGGCGCGAGGTGCGCCAGATCCGATGGTGGCAGGCTCGATGCGACGGTGGACGGCTCGACAAGGTAGTGGAGCTCGCGGCGGTTAGCACGATGGTGATGCGAGGAGCGGCTGTGGGTGGATTCGCGATCCGGCGGCGGCGGCGCCCTAGATGGGCTCGCAGGCCTGTGATGTACTCGCTGGGCCTGTCTAGGGTTTATGTTTTTTATTTTTTTTATTTGATTAACGGTCCGCCTTCGAAAATACCTCATTAACAGAAGCGCAGGTTCGGAGGCAGACGCAAAAACCGCCTCCAAAAATAATTTTGACCGCCTCGAAAATGCTTTTTGCAGTAGTGGTTATCCAAACTTTTGCAATACTCGAGGGCAGTAATTTATACTTTTTCCTTAATTTTCATTGGGTGCATAAACAGTAATAGAATATAGGTTATACAAACATATATTGAAGCACATGAACTGAGTTTTCACTTTTCACTCGTAGGAGACACCCACAAAAATAAGGTTGTGTTATACATGAAAAATTTTCATCACTTAATCCATGGATATTTGTATTGGGCTGTGTACAATTGTAGAGGCCGGATTATTTCCCTTATCCAAAAAGGCAACGTATCATATGGAAACCAGCTTTCCGTGGAAACTATGAAAACTAAAATCTGGACCACACGATGTTGATCTAAAGGTGCGACCAGATCAAGTGGGAGGGGTGATTTGCAAAAGTGTCTTGCAAATCATCCCTCCCACCTCTCCTGAGTTTTGCGAATCACCCCTTCCACCTGATTAGGGTGCACCTTTGATCAACATCGTGTGGTCCAGATTGAAGTTTCTATAGTTTCCATAGGAAATTAGTTTCCACCCGATATGTGCCTATCTAAAAAATGGAGATTTGTATTCTTTTCAATATCCAAATCAGACGACGGATTGATCGGGGAAAACATATATTTAGTAATTAATGCAATACATAATTAGAAAAATCATCAATTGTACTTTCCTCTCTGACGTCACACCCACGCCATTGGTGTCATCTTATGCAAAACCAAAAATAACGGTTATGTACGTATGTTCATATTAAAGATGGTATGGAAGCATTGAACCACACTGACAAACTAGAAAAAAAAAGCAATCTTCTCTTATTTTGTCTAGAAATCTACTGGTGCTACATTTTTTATTGTTTCACCTGCAATCTATTGTAACCATGAAATTTTCAAAAGGAAGGTTTGAATTTGCGTTGTTTCAATTGGAAGTATTGCAGTCCAGACTTTAGCAAGCCCCTGGCCGGAATCCGACATGTCCCCAGGCAGAGTCGTAGAGCACCTCGAACGTGCGCTGGTTCACATTGCCAATGATTCCGGTATCATCCACGCCATCTCCGGCGAACGCGAGGCAGTCTTCCAGCAGAATCCCCGACGGCACGTCGAGATCGACCGTCGCACCGCCGTCAAACGTCAGTGACACCGTTGGCACCGTGACGTTGCTGAGGCCGGTGAAGTTGTAGCATGTGTCGAGGTAATCTTCCGGCGGCGGCACGAGAGGGTACTTGGACATGGCGCTCCGGAACGCCGTCCTGAGCACCTCGTAGGCCGTCTGCGGGAGCCAAGTGACGACCGTGCCGGAGTCTATGGTCATGCCCTGAGAGAACGCCGCCGGTGGAATGTCCAGCTTCATCCCGGCCACAGTGATGCCGGTCAGGTTCACCGTGTAGAACGTTTCCTGTTCGACCGTCATCGGCGTGAACACGAAGCCGGAGGTGTTGACTCTCGTCGGCGCACCCAACGCAAGGAACCCAGCCTCACTGTTTTGCGCCGGGAGTTAGTACGAGAAGGCGCCACCGTGAACCGAAGACGTTTGCACGACGAGTGACTCCGGTGCGCCTCCGATACCGATGAGGCCGTCGTACTTGTCGTTAGAACCGTCCTGATCTTGGGCGCAGCCGAAGTGGAAATCCATGACAGTGACCCCAGGAGCCAGCGAGAGCGTCTCTTCGCTGTAGACACCCTTCGTTTGCGAACCGTCTTGGTACTCGATGGCGAACGCGCATAACGTGTCGGCGCAGCCGTCGCCGTAGCCATCGGCGGTGAGGTTCCGGCAAGCGTCGGTGTTGCAGGGGATGGAGGCGTAGGTGGAAGACTTGCTTGGATCGAACAGAGGGTCTTTCTGGGGGTAGCATGCCGTGGAGTTGCAGGGCGCGCACTGCACCCATGACAGGTCGCTGCCTGTGTCCATGAGGAGCACCTGCGACACGGCCGGCGTGCCTAGGCTCACGGTGACCACGTAATCCAGCGAGTCCACGGAGCCGCCAAGGTAGGCCGGGATGGTCACGTTTGCATCGTCGTCTAGCGTGCTCACCATACCCTTGAACGTTCTGCTCCTGATGTAGTTGGCACGCGCATGGCTTCGGCGGAGTCTCTCGGTGAAGGATGGCTTTTCAGAGGTTTGCCATGGCGCGCACGAGCCGTGCCGGTGCACTAATGGCACGGTGGCGCGGCTCAACCCGGTGTCACTGAAATGGTCATGAATAAGGTTGCCTCCTAACATTTGAATCCAAAAGCCAAACGGGGAAAATATTCAGCTCATTTTACTGTACCTCTCGATGTCGAACATACTGCTTCTGGTTCAGACGACCTGGTTGGTACGACTACGAAGCCATGCTGGTCGCGACCATGAGCGATGGAGTAGTAGGTGCACAAGACAATGCAGACGAGAAAATGAGAAGCGGCCATGGAAGGTAATTCCTGTGTACTGCATGAAGGTCGAAAGTTTAATAGATCAACTGTCTATATAATCATGTCGTCTAAACTAGCTAGGATTGAAGGACAAGCTGTACACGGGAAAGGATGGGCGATCAGTACAAGGATCAAATGCCATGTCCTCCATATTCATAAGACCCATACGGTGCATAAGATACCCCCCATTGTCGTAATTGTCATCGCGCTGTGATGCACGGCTGTATTATTTAGTCAATTAACTCAAATACAGGTTTGACTACTGAAATATCCTTGTTATCCATAATGCGCTTTGCATTGTCCGTCTGGATTGGCCTGTTTGTCACCACTTCCATGGTAGGGAAGCAATTGGCCAATAACCTTTTTCTTTAATTTTGGGGGAAACATGATACACACAAACACCGGAAACTACCATGAACATGCACGTGAATATCTTAAGGTTGATGAAATTAGCGTAACCAAGCTGTTGACGGATACATCGTTTACCATTGTAAAGAATATTAGCATTAGTTTTAGAATAAGTCCATAAATGTATGAACACCTTGCTGTGTCAATGATATGAACCCTAAAATTCTACACATATATGTCTAAACCCTAATGAAAAGTAACATTATCAATTTGCTGCTCTGTTATTACTGATCGAATATATGTGCAACAATTATTCATTATTAAAATTTATTGGGTGCATAAGTAGTAGAATATAGGTTATGCAAACATATATTGAAGCACATGAACTGAGTTTTCACTTTTCGTAAGAATTCCCCACAAAAATAAGGTTGTGTTATACATGTAAAATTTTCATCACTTGATCCCTGTGGATTTGTATTGTTTTGAATATCCAAATGAGATGATGGGTTGATCGGGAAAAATGTATATCTAGTAATTAATGCAATACATAATTAGACAAATCACTTGTACTTTTCTCTTTGACATCACTTCTACAAAAATTGGTGTCATCTTGGGCTATTCCTAGTGGGAGTTTCATGCATATTAATTAGCATGCATGTCATGTAGGGCTATATGATGATATGACATAGAATTTTAGAAGAAAGAGAAGAAATCAGTTTCATCTAGATGTATCTATTTACACAAATGCCAACACTCTATGAGTCTTGAAACTAAATGCAACCGAACCTAGGAAATCACACCATAAAATTATGCATTGGGGGTGTAGTTTCAGACATTATTTCAAAGCCTTCTTGCTTATATATATACTGATGTCTTGGAAACATAAAAATGAAGCCCTCCATTGGGATTAGCCTTATGCAAAACTAAGAAAAACTGTCATGTACGTATGTTCATACTAAAGATGGAATAGAAGCATATTTTCAACCACACTGATAAACTAGAAACAAACAATCTTATTTTATTTTGTCTACAAATCTATTGGTGCTACATTTTGATTGTTTCAGCTGCAATCCTTTATATAACCATGAAATTTTCAGAGAAAAGTTTGTACTTCCGTTGTTTCTATTGGAAGTATTGCAGTTCAAACTTTAGCAAGCCCCTGGCCGGAACCCGACATGTCCCCGGGCAGAGTCGTAGAGCACCTCGAACGTGCGCTGGTTCACGTTGCCAATGATCCCAGTATCATCCGCGCCATCTCCGGCGAACGCAAGGCAATCTTCCAGCAGAATCCCCGACGGCACATCGAGGTCGACCATCGCGCCGCCGTCGAACGTCAGCGACACCGTCGGCACCGTGACGTTGCTGAGGCCGGTGAAGTCGTAGCACGTGTCGAGGTCATCTTTCGGCGGCAGGAGAGGGTACTTGGACATGGCGCTCCTGAAAGCCGTCCGTAGCGCCTCGTAAGCCGTCTGCGGTAGCCCGGTGATCACCGTGCCGGAGTCTATGATCATGCCCTGAGCGAACGCCGTGGCCGGAATGTCCAGCTTCTTCCCGGCGACGCTGATTCCGGTAAGGTTCACGACGTAGAACGTCGCCCCTTCCGGCGAGCTGTGCAGCGGCGTGAACACGAAGCCCGCCGTGTTGTTTCTCGGCGCGCCGAGGGAGAGGAACCCGGTGGTTTTGTTCCCCGGCGGGAGGCAGTACGAGAAGGCGCCGCCGTAGATGTGCGCCGTCTGTGACACGAGCGACTCCGGCGCGCCGCCGAGGCCGAGGAGGCCGTCGAACTTGTCGAACGTGCCTTGCTGGCGTAAACCGCAGCCGAAGCTGAAGTTTGTTACGGAGACGCCATGCTTGTTCAGCGTGAGCGTCTCCGTGCTGTACACCCCGACCGTGGTGTCGAAGTTGCCGTACTCGATGCCGTACTGGCACAGCGACGTGCCGGTCGTGTTGGTGCAGCCGTCGTTGTAGCCGTCGGCTAGGGCTTTGCACGCGTCGGAGTCACAGGGCACGGGCACGTACGTGGAGGACGCTCTGGGGTCGAAGAGAGGGTCTTTCTGTGGGTAGCATGATGAAGAGTCGCAGGGCTTGCACTGCACCCATGACAGGTCGCTGCCGGTGTCGATGAGGACGGTCTGATCGACGGCCGGCGTGCCGAAGCCGAGCGTGACCACGTACTCGAGCGAGTCCACGGCGGAGCCTATGGACGTCGGGATGGTGACGCCGCCGCTGACGTCGGAGAGCGTGACCGTGCGCCCTGTGGCCTTGCTTATGATGTGGCTCCTCCGGGCACGGTCTCGCCGGAGCCTTTCGGACAAGGATGGCTTGCCAGCGGCCGAAGCGGGCGCGCACGGTCCGTGACGGTGCACCAGTGGCACGGACGCGCGGTTTGGATCGGAAGTCGCTGGAAATTAGCATTGCAAAATGGATTAACTTTGGATGAAGCTAAGAGAAATGAAACTAGCCTTGAGTTACTACAAGTTCAGTTGCCGTGTTTGTCTATACCTTGCGATGCTGACGAGCAATCTGGTTCGGACGAAGGGGAGCTTGTTGGGACCACAACAAAGCCGTGCTCATCTGCTCCAAGAGCAATGAAACAGTAGGTGAACAAGAGAACGTAAAGGAGGAGAGGAGAAACAGCCATGGCGACAGTAATGATTCTCACTACGATGTACGTGTACGTACAGAGGAGCACGCTCGGGCGTTTATGTAACGGGCGATGTGGTGAAAAATATTTTAGCTTCCGATCGAGGCAACGATAGTGGCTCCAAAGAACGGACGGACGGAGAAAGCTAGGCAGCAGACAAGAACGATGTATTCTGCCTTCGTCCTTCACGCGTAGTACGACTGGTGTTCTGCTGTCGTGCTGGCCTGGCAATATGTGCCATGAATTTTTGTCTTCCACGGGTTAAGGCTTTGCCAAGAAGCTGCGTGCCTGTGAATTTGTACTTTGTAGACATCAATTCGGCGTCCTAAAAAATAGCGGCCTCCATCTATCATCCACCCGCGAATTCATAGAGACGCCGAGGATATATATAGCTAGCTGTTGGTTGCTGGATATCGATCGCAACGTTAGCTTGCTCCACGCACAGCTATCATCAGCCTATAACTACTTATTGTTCAGGTGAATCTATACTCAGCTTTCAAATTTTGAGAAATTTCGTTGAAAAAATATGTACAATTTTTTTCAAAAAAATATAGGCTGATGCAGCTTTGTCCAAACTTAATTATTGATATAGGAGTAAGACTATAATCCCAAATATAATATTTATCGTATACTAAGGTACCAAGGTTTTGAGCCCCTCATGAATTATGGCCTCAGATGGGATCCCATACTATTTAGATAGGACCCAACCCTTCCATTGGGCGGGCACGCGGACACTTTCGTCCTCACTTCCTATAAAAGGGTCACCCAAATGTGCTACGGCTGAAAGATAAAGGCTTACAAGTTGCCTCCAACGTTGCTCAACTAGCGAGGTGGTACTAAATCCGTGTATACAGCACCCTACATGGGCCACAACTAGGCCATATCAAATTTGACCGGTGTCGTGTACACCCCCACCCCCCTTGTCCCCCAAAAGAATGGTCCAACTCATCCACAACTTTGGCAAATGTCAAGGAACATTACCTTTTGGTGTACGCCCGTACTTCTAATGCCGGTGTCATATGCCATGCCATGTGTCCTTCCCAGCCTACATGCAGCATGTGCTCTGGGTCGGCAATTTGGAGTAGTTTCAAAAGTGAGTATTATTTTTCTTTATGAAAATTTCAAAAGTCTGTTAATAAATGCTCTTCTTGAAGGAGTGACTAGAGTCCATAATTTTCAAATAAGGGCATCGGAGTGTATTCCGAAACTGTAGTGTACACTCCATAGAAAAGATGATGATAATTTCCAACAATGCGATACAAAAATGATAGTAGCATACATCCAATATATATCTTATGTTAGTAGAACCCACCAATGGTTATTGACTAGGTTGTGTTTGGTTAGGTCATGGTTGTATGCTGTGAAACAAGCTTTTGTGGTATGTGAGCTATGGAAAAAGTTGAAAGATGTTTGGTTGAAACTATTGTGGAAAAGTTGTAGAAATGTTTGTAATGTCCCTAAAGGTTTGAGAAGCTATATGTATATGTAAATTGATCATAAAACAATTATATGTATATGCACATGGTTGACATAAACACAATGATATCATTTTACAAAATATATCTAGTTCACATTTATATTCCTCTTGCACTGACCAAAGCATCTATCCATGTGTTTGTGTCGCATCACATTTGGCACGAGGTAGTTACCCCTCATCTGCATCACATCTATCAAACTCATTATCAAGTAAGTTACTTTCAGGAATGAAATTATGCAATGACATACAATATATATTGATATCTTTCTGAGTATGAATATGGAAACTTGGTATCACCTTCAAAATACACCACTTTTCCTTCAATAACCTGAAAGCCCGCTCAATAACATTTCAAAGGGATGAATGCAAGAAACTGAACATCTCATACTTCCCTTGTGGAAGACACCCACCACGAGCCCAAAATTCCGGAGTCGACTAGATAATATTTTTCTTTGAAACGAAATCAGAAATCAATAAATGACAAGATAATATTTTTCTATCAAACCTATTCAGCAAACAATAAATGATGAGATAATATTTCACCGTGAAACCAAATCAACAACCATGTGTACCTTTAGGAGGCACCGAAAAATCTGGAAAATTTCCCCAGCTAACAGCCGGTGGAAGCAAGTCTTGGGCTGCTGTGAAAATTGGCTTGCGGGAAAGCCGCATTTCTTGGCAGCACCTAGGAGAAAGACACCCCTTTGGTCGGGCTTCTATCTTTTGTTAGTAGCAAAAGAAACTTATAGACAAACCAAACATACCCTGTAATTCTCTCTTTTCTTAATCTTTCAAAAACAAATTCTCTCTTCTCTTACATTGTGAAATATTATATCCATCATTCAGAGCATCTATATTGCGTGCATGGTTGTAGGTAGGGATGAAAACGGATCGGATACGGACGGATATGCCCAGATACGAATACAGATATTTATTTTTTTGCCGGATCGGATTCGGATACGGAAAGTACAAAATATGTCGAACGGATATTGATATACATTGCATATCTACAATAGACATTCAACCTTTGTTATGCGGATACGGTTACGGTCGGACGGGAAATATCCATACCACTTTCATCCCTAGTTTTAGGACTAATCTTTTTTTTCTTTCTCTTTGAAGCCAATATCTACTACTTTCACTATATATCTCACACATCATTGTCCTTATATCCTTCCCCTCACCTTATCATCCTACCCTATCCTCTCCCTTACTCTTCCATATATGTATCTAGTGGTAGTGCTAAAGTCACTAAATCTATAGGTATCCACATCTGAGTCTCTTTTCACGTTGAACCTGACACTTTCGAGCATGGAATGCCATGGAGTGTGCTGAAGTCTGCAAAGTTGGATAGAATGGTTATGTCAAGTTTGTGTCCCATACAGGCGGATCTAGTATACTACGATCCCATTTGGAACCGATTCTAGGCAGTTTCTATTGGATTTAAGCGGCAACGGAACCCAAACACATCGATTCGTGATTACCCCGGGCATGATTTGTGGGAAAGCTCCTTTTTCACTACAACGTGGAATCAGCTCCAAGCTCGCTTCTCGTTTCGTTCTTTTTCAAGTCGTCTTCATGCTCTGACTTCTTCCTCATGGCAGCTCGGTAGGGAGGGATGGAGAGGTGGGGGCACATGGCGTGTGTCCGGCGGGGAGCGTGAAGGGTGGTGGGGCCGGCTGATGGCGAGCGTGGCCGGTGGGGGCACAACGGGCGGCAAGCGCAGGCATGGAGACGAGCACAGGCATGGGCACCATGAACGGCGCGAGCAGCAGCTAGACCTGGCGAACACGATTCTGTGTGAGAGCCAAATGGTTCATTCTCCTAGACACGATTATATTCGCAGCTGCTTCTCCCTGAAACCAGCGTTGGAGAAAATCGCTTCTATCTGCAGCTGTCCCAAACAGGGCCTACATCTGGCACTTGACAGCTACCTCCACTCGTAGTTCAATCTCCATGCAGCTGTAACATATATTCTACAAATGGTAAGACAAGTTACTATTTTGCCAACTTGTGTTGAAATATGCATTCGAGATGTTGAATCAAGGTTATTTAAATTTATTATGGGAGTTTATTTCTGCAACAATATACTCTCAAGTTTGAATTAGTCAGCAAATGCAACATCAATATATGTTTAATTGAAATATTGGGAAGCATGTAACTTATTTATTCTATTCAATGTCAATATTGTATTAGTTTATTTACTAAATGTTGCTGTCCATCTTTATGTTATTTTGATATAAATTGCACCAATGCAAGTATTTTTCTTCTAATTGTTATATATTTTTGTTATGTTGTCAGAAGATTGTTATTTCGGAAGAATGGATTTGTATGCTTCTTTTGCATCTTGAGGATGGATGTTTAGTGTTGCATTCTCTATTCAGTAGATTTTGAGCTGAAAATCTATTGTTTGAGATTTATGTCGTGCCTAGACAGTAATTCTAAAGCCGATGGCTGAATAACAAAGAATGAATCAATCAATTTTAATTATCTGGACCAAGCTAAGATGGATGAGGATCCATATTATCATGATGTGATAGCTATGGCATACAGAAATAGTTTGAGAGATTGTATAATATATAGGTTTATGTGTGCTATGCCTATTTAGATAATTGGATTTTAAATGCCAGAAAATCTGTATGTCTGCCCATTGTTCATGTTTATTAATTCAGAGGGCTCCTGTTATGGAGTTGGTTGTTTTTAGAAATAAGGTTTTTACGCATGTAATATATTAGACCTGGTATTGGACTGGGCTTAGTCCAACTGTCCAATTGGATTTTGAGACTTGGACTATATGGACATGGATGAAATTGGATGTGGACATCTGTTTTGCTCTAATCCAATTGCGTTGGGTTACTTTGGATTAAAAAGATAGGACAGTCCATCTCATATTGGACTCCCTCCGCCGGTGCCGCTGCCGCCTTCCTCGCCGCTTCGTCCGCGTCCGCGTCCATGCCCTTTGCCCATGCGCCCTTTGTCCATCGTGTCCTTGCTTATGCGTCCTGTGTCATGCTCGTGCTGTTCCTTGCCGTTTATGGCCTCGCCCCACCTCGTGCTCTTCGCCGCCGTGGGGGACAACTCGTCGTCGACGCCGCACTTTCCTCAACGACGCCACCAGGTCCTCGGAACAATCCCATCCTCGACCGCTTCAATCTAAAGCACTGCATCCTCATCAATCTGGATCTGAAGCATCTCAACTTTGCCATCCAGGTATCCAGATTCAACAACATCTCAAGTCTTTGTCCTTGATAACCAAAAACTGGAACCTCGATCTGTAGAGTAGTGCTATTCTAGGCATACTTTGGTTTTTAGATTAAAAAATCTGGCCATTTCATAGTACAACAATTTTAGTCATTTGTCGTACTAGCACAGAGATGGCCTGTATGATGCAGTTTAATGAATTTGTAAAATTATTAGTTCCCAGGTTGTAGTACAGAAAATATTTTCTCTACCTTCTTTGCAAAGGTGAAAAGATCAAGCAGGATCCATTACTTTACAATATTTTGCTCTTAGCTTACTTGTAGCGCTGCAGTCATTTTCCGGAAATCGTAGTGCATCAATTTTAGTATTGGTGAATGAATTGTGTTTTTTCTTCAGAAATTAGAAAAAATTCAGAACAGTGACACCTCTTTGTATCTTTTGTGAACAGGTCAACTGAGAGGATGTCTAATAGTGAAAGTGTGGCATTAACTGCTGAAAGTGCAGGCGAAGTTGCACATCGTTCCAATCGCAGCAGAAAAAGATCTGTGGTGTGGCCGCATTTTGAAGAACTACCCGATGAAGCAAAAGCCATCTGCATTCATTGTGGGTCCAAACTGGCCTATCACAAAGGTATTGGAATATCTCACTTACAGAACCACATTAGGACATCATGCAAAGAGCTTCGTGCAGAAATTGATCGTAGTTCGATTTTTCCAAAAAGTGTGTCTACTGTTGATCTTCGTAGTTTTGTGTTGGATCCTAGGTAGTGAGAGATTTTATGACCAAGTTCTGGATCAGTGCAAATATTGCCTTTAAAAAGATAGAAAATGGGTTTTTCAAGAGAATGATGAGATCAGCACATCCAAGTCTTGAAGTTTGTGGTAGGCAAACACTTAAGACTGATTGCATGTCTGTCTATAGAGAAGAGAGGAATAAGATAGCTAATGAATTTGCCAATATAGATTCTTGTGTTAGCTTCACTACAGACATGTGGACTTCAGTCCAAAATATGGGATACATATGTCTGACAGCGCATTATATAGATGGAGATTTTAATTTGCATCACCATACCATCAACTTTAAGCAAGTTCCTCATCCACATAATGCTGCTGCCATACATAGTACTATAATGGACTGCCTTTATGAGTTGGATCTCTCCCATAAAGCATTTGCCTTTACTCTTGACAATGCCACATCTAATGATAATGCTGTGAAAAAGCTACGAGACACTCTTTGGACACATGAGATGGTGATGATCTTCACGTGAGATGTGCAGCTCACATACTGAATTTGGTTGTCCAAGATGGAATGACAGCCATATGGAGTGTCGTTGAGCCCATTAGAGATGTCATTAAGCATATTTCATCATCTACCTCCCGGCTGCAGACCTTCAGTACCATTCCACAACAATTTAATTTGCGATCTAAGAGGGGATTTTCCTTACATGCTCCTACGAGATGGAATTCTACATATGACATACTTGCAGAAGCTATGCAGTATAAGGATGCCTTGACACATTATTCTGATCTACAAAACATTCAAGGACCCAACCTTGAACAATGGAACCAGGCTGATAGAGTGTGCATGTTTCTGAAAAATTTCTCTGATACAACTAAAGTCTTCTCGCTGCATAATACTCCAAGTGCTCATAGGTATGTTGAAGAGGTTTGGGGTATAAGAGAGCTACTTCTTGATGAAAAGCATAGAAGCGATAAATTCTTGAAGAAGGTGTGTGATGACATGAAGTCGAAGTTTGACAAATACTGGGACGAACCTAACAAAATCCTTTTGGTCGCATCTTTGCTGGATGCAAGATACAAGTTAAACTTTCTGAAATATTGTCTTATGAAGGTGTAAGGTGAGGAAGTAGCTGATAGAAAAGCAAATGATGTTGTTATGTGGTTCAAAACATATTATCTTTACTATGACTCGATGCTGCAAAGGAGTTCACAGGGCAATATTTCTTCACCTGAAGTTGGTTGTTCTGCAAATATGTTGTCTTCACTATCTGGAAAGCGTAAGCTGGGGCTGGAATTTGCTTTGTACAACTAGAAAAAGTAAACCTTATCGCTTAAGAAGATAAGAGGCAGATACTTATTTGGATGATTCATTGGTTCCTATAAGGGAAAATGAGGAATTTGATGTGCTTAAGTGGTGGAAAAGAAACCAGGATCAATATCCTGTACTAGCAAAGATGGATCGAGACTTTTTGGATATTCCATTATCATCTGTGGCCTCTGAATCAACATTCAGCACTGCTGGCATCATAGTTGATAAATACCGCAATTCTCTAAGTTAAGAAACAGTGGAAGCACTGATATGCACTAAAGATTGGCTTAAGCAATACCTCTCGGATGATGAAGATGACGATGGTAACATATTTTTTATGTGCAAATTTGAATGCTATTCGCTTGGTTAATTATAGATGTTCAAAACATTGTGTTTGTAGTCCGAAGAATACTAGTCATCTAATTTTTTGTGTCATATCTGGACCGTTTCAGTTGCATGTATTGTTACCCTTGTTCTTGATTAGCTTGCAAATTAGTATCTGTTAATGAATGATCGATGCCTCATAATGTTATTTTAAATTATTAACCTAACAGTATTTTGATGTTTGTACTATTTAATACTAGTCCATCTAGCAAAACTTAATAATTCTTTTGCTATTTGGTGTAGGGACTGTGATGGATTAAGAGATTCTGCGAGGTTTGGATTGAGCCTGGCTACATTCTTGGTTTTTAGCCTAGCAAGTGGACAGAGATGGTCTATGCCACCTGCAAGTTTAATTTATGATTAGAGGCTATTCTTTGTTTTTTATGCTATACATTATCCTGGATATGTCTACCATGAGAGGGTGTTTTGTACTGAGATGTTGCTAAACTATTTAGTGATCTGTAAACACCTTTCACTTTGGTACAGCTTGCTTGCTGCTGCTGCAGCTGCAAGCATGCACTTTGTTGTCCTTGCAGTCGTAAGCTCGCCGTGCAGGTGTAGCTCAAGCTGACAGCTTGTTTGCTACTGCAGCTGCAAGCATCCGCTTTGCAGTCATTTGAGCTAAACCATGCAGCTGCAACTTAAACTGTTGAAAAACATATTTAGGATTATGCATGAGCCTGTGTGAAACAAATATTGGCAGAGACACTGCGGCTAATAAGCTGCCGTAGGGGATGAAATCATCGTAGTATCCAGTATCCAACTGTCCATGACGACGTCTCCTTGGTGCGGTCCCACATGATGACATTTTTTTTTTGAACGAACGCCACATGACAAGTCGTTGACGACCTTGGCCTTCCCCTGCGAGCGCAGCAGCACTTCCGTGCGGAGGCAGGTGCAGGCGTGCAGCACGGCGTGGAGGAGGAGGCGACGACGATGGATGGATGGATATGGATGTTGGCGGCAGTGGGCTGGATTGGACTGGAGGGGACAATAAGTGGACGTGGATTTTAATTGGATGTAGCTCCATCCATTCCCACGTCTATAATATATATATATAGAATCTAGAAGGAAATAACACTGTGCTCTGCACACAGGTCCGTTTTTAGCACCCTTACGGCTTGTTTGGAAAGGGGCAGGTGGATTAAAGTGGAATGAAGCTCACCTATTCCACTTCAATCCACTAGTTTCCAAACAAACCCTTATGATGGCATTCATCCTACCTTAATTTCTTAAACATCCAATCGTGGTTGATGCACAATCACTTGCTTGCTGTATGGGTAGAACTGATTGATAAATAAAACTTAATTACTATTTGATTTCAATTTATTAATGATTACTTTAAATCTAAGAATTAGGAATATGTTACAACTACATATTAATATATTCCATGTTTCTTCCATAAATTAAATAAAAGCAATCTTTGCCCTCTATGTATTCAGGTGGGGATTCATGCACATTCTTCAGTAACTGGTAACATCAATTTCGTACTAAAATACAGCAGCAACGGGCAGGACATCCACCTAGTATAGCTATAACAGATGGAGGTCACTACGTCATTAATTCCAATAAAACAACTCTCACGTTGAACCACGTCATCAGAAATTCAGAATTAGTACGGCCATCCAATCACAGGTTCTTTGGTTTCATCCATACATTCATCACGTGTTATCTCATTCTTTGATTGCATTAGCCTTTGATCTTCTACAATATGTTATCCTGGACATTACTGCTGCTATCCATGGGTTACAAACTTGCAATAGTTGCCACCACATGTCTACATCTCGATCAGCAGCATTATTGTTAAGTTTTCTTTCGACATAGCTCAACAAGGCAGAGCAGTAATATGATATTTCCACTTCAATATACCACCTCAATCTTGAATGCTCACTTCATGCATTCTCAGTATGTCACTACAGAAGATGTACATATACCTACAAGTTTGTTTGTATCCACAATTTCATGAGTTATTAGTCCTTCATGCCCTGGTTGTATTGCGACATTATCCCCATTCACAAATTTAAAAAGTTTCGGTTTGTTCTACGTGAACATATTCTACATTTTATCTCTACTTTTTTATTACTAAAACACATAACGTTTCTGCCAAAAATTTGGTACGTCGGCGGTGCTAAACCGGACTCCCGATCGAAGCGCCACGACTACTTACGTACGGAGCCAAATCGGACTAAACCAGGAGAAAACCCGCCTCCCTGGAGAAGACTCGAGAAATACCGGCAACAGGAGAGGACATCGCAAAACCGGACTCCAATCCCACTCGAGCCTCACCTGCGAACTGCGAAGGCAGAAATTAGCTAAACAACGTGTGGTTGGAAAAGAAATGCTGAAAAAGCAAAATTCGGAGCAACATGGTTTGAAATCGAACAGCTGACCTCGGACGTATTACACCTACCCATTTCCACCATGCTAACATTGTCTTATATTACTCAAAGTAATTTGGAGAAAAAAAAATGTCTGAACAAAGAACTGTATATATAGTGTTGAACTGTACATACATACATGCGTGCGTGCTCACGGACAGTGAAACAAATTTATGATTATTTTTTTATGATACGTATATATGGTATTTGTTGGTAGTAATGCACATACAATTTTAGTATTTGTAAATAAGGTACCACTTCGCCACGTGCATGTATTCTCTTTCTCCCTGTAAAAAAAAACAAAGTGCACCGCCTCGTGCTAACGAGAGCTGTGGGGTGATGGACCTGGTCCTTATATGCTCTGTCACTTGCAATGTATAGTTTTATGGCACAATTTCATATACAAATTATGGCATTTAATTCTCGCATGATGTATGGTCAAAGTGTGATGGATGAAACTATAACATTTTCAATGAGAGTTTCTTGTGTCTCATGGGTTTCATGGTGATGACACTCTTCTCTCCTGTCTCTTCGATCATAATCATCATGCCATGTCACCAAAATTACTGATGTGTCACTTGATTTAATGCGCATGAAACTACCAATGAGACTGGTCTTATAGGTTAGTTTGGTTGGGTTCGAATTTATGTTCGAATTTAAATAAATATATTTTTAATGAATAGTATGTTAAAAGATTAAAAGATATACATATTGTCAAGGCCCGTAGCAATGTACGGGCATGTTTCCTAGTCAAGAATAAATGAATAATTATGATATTGATGATCGCTGGATCCAATATGAAATATATTTTCTATTCTGCCTCTTTTATGTGGTAAATGTTAATACCATTATACTCTCTGTAAACATAATTAAGGATAGTTTGAACTAACGAAAAGTACAAATATTTTTGGATAGATGGAGTATTCTCTATTTTGAATTGTCGATCCAGTAAAGGAAGCCTCTTTTTTTAAAAAAAAAACTGCAAACATTTTTTCTTCTCAACTTGTATTGATGGAGACGAGATAAGTCATCTCCAGCAGACATACTTCTTATTTATACTTGCAGTAGTATCAAACAAATAGACAGAAATGAACGGACAGAACGATTGATGGGAAAAGAGTTTCACCATATTAAGGGTAGCGAATTGTTGCAAGTTATACTGAGTTATTGACGATATCATAGTAAGCATGGATAGAACAGAAAAAAACATGCAACAGTATCTGTCTGAGGCCAATAGTACTGAAATGTGATCTAAATCTCATTTTATGATTATCTCCCATTACACAAAGCATGACTGCCGGACATATGTTCGGGTACCTTCATGACCTCCAGTCCTGCAAAAATAAGAGGAGTGTCTTAGTTGGATATAAGGGAAGTCTTCCTCTTCTACAAGCTGCGGGAAAACCATGTTAGCTGTTGTTCATGAAACAGAAATAATCAGGTGTGGAAAAGTTAGATGTAAACCTCACTTCAAGACATCAGGAACATTTCAATCACTTGTCCCAGTAGTTCCTTCTCGGAGGACCCACGCACTTCTTGAAGAGGAACAATGGCCTCCACAAGACCTTCAGATCGAGGAGTAATTCTAGTCAGTAAATGGTGAGATAATGAGTAGCAAATGCAATTGTAGACTACTAGCCTCTACAGTGTTAGTATGTGACAGGAATTCAATGGAACAGTGGTTTATTAGCTGTTCAATGCCAGCACAGAGTTATCGAATATTTAGGAATCCAAAAAATGGTCTATTGGTTAAAAACTTCGTATACATAAGCATCAGCACCAACGCTATATAGTCATTATCTTTGTTTTATCCTTTGAAAGAAACAAATAACACAATCAACTTGATCATAGATACTGATATATTAGACAAAATAAGGATTTCAAACAGGTTGTTACTGACATTGATCGAGAAAACAATGATCACACAAATCATTCCTACCAGAAATAATGGCAAGGAAAGTAGGTTGTTGCTACTACAACAGAATCTAGATATTAAAAACGATATAAACATGACAAAAAGGTGTACAAACAGACTCTGTTAGATAAAATGGTAAAAATATTAGCAGGGTGGAGACTGGAGAGTCAGACTGGTATCATATGTAGCCACAGTGATCTTGATAAAAATCTGTTCATCTAGCATACTGGACTACCAACTTTCTCTCATCAAGTTCCCCAAATAGCCAATACAAGTCATCAATTCCCACTCGGCTCATTTTTTATGGAATAGCTTTGATGGGCATAAAATCAAACATTTGGCCGATTGGAACATAGGGGCATGGGTATTCATGACCATAGAGATTCGAACATTTCCCTGGTAGGTTCCTCGAAAAGAAAAGGTACATTATTAATGGAAAAGGTCGCTTCTGGGCACAACTTGTAGACCGCAAACATAGCGCTGGTAAGCCTAATATCATTCTCCTGTAGATATAACAATGCTACATATAGTTTTTGCAGGGTGTGTGATGTGGGCCGGGGAAGTAGTAAAAATTGGTTATAGCTGGCAAATTGGGAATGGAAGGCTCGTGTTCTGGAAGGATAACTACCCAGGTTCTTCTAGCCTAGCTATTTTATACTTTAAGCTGTTTGAGCTGATCAATGAGAAAACAGCCACCTACAGTTGCTGAACTATGGATGAGAGTGAAAATGTGAAATACAATGTACTTTTAGAAGATGTGTAAAAAAACTAAAAATGTCGAATGAGGAAATCAGAGGAAATTTTTCAGTTAACGACCACACCATTGTGTTTTCATTGGGGAAGAAGGTGGTTTTATTTGGTATATATAGTAGATCTCAAATAGAGTGTACTTGACACAGTCCCAATATAGGATAACTGATTTCAGAGAGGTGAAGCAAGTATATACCCTTACTGCTTGGAAGTTTCACACCCTACCAAGATTGCATGACATCTGTAGTTGATGTTGAAGAACAAACTCTTAACCAGGGATAATCTAGAGAAAACAAGAAAAGTAGACCATAGAACCTGTCTTCTCTGTTGTGAAAATGAAAACATTCAACATCTATTATTTGAATGCTTCATCCAAAAAGAGTTTGGCAGGAGCTTGCTACGATTTTGGAGGAGCAATGAGACGTTAATTAGTAATGAAAATGCATCTGGCTTGTGGCTAAGGATGTTGCTTGAATTATGACTCATGTAGCAGCCCTACCCCTGTGGGGCATTCAGAAACTATCTTTGTTTTCAGGGTGATGTGCTTGGCGCCTTATCTCGCAAAAATTTGCATGGCAACTCATTTAGCAAATGCTATGAATTTTGGCTATACTGTGCCTAGTGCTGCATCTGGAGGCACTGGCTATACTGTGCCTAGTGCTACATCTCGAAGGATTTGTGAAGCAACACCGGAGGGGATTACATGGCTGGATGGGGCATTTATATTGGTGCCCATAAACATTAAAACTTATTAAGTACCAGGGTGGGAGCATAACTGTTACTTCATCCGTTTGAAATTGTAGGTCATTTTAGAACATTAACTAAAATACACAGTTAATTATTTGTACTTGGATATACAGTATGTCTACATGCATACTAAAATCTATATGATAAAACGACATACAATTCGAACAGAGCGAGGGAGTACTTAATTGGGTGGAGGGAGGGGAAATGATCCTACCAGTTGCCGACTACATCTAGACATTGTGTTTGTGGAGAGACCAACGAACCTCCAAACTGCCTTTCTGAGTCGAGACTTCTATTAAAAAATTCTCTAAGTGATGTATTGAACAGCTAGGAATTAAAATTGCTGTTAAGCAGCCTGTGCTGCCAGTGAGCTGGGATGTCGGAAAAACAACGTTGGGCATCATGTCGGTGGGCTGTAAAAGCTCTGCAGTCTGGACTGTTGCAACTTGCAATGCATATATATGGACCTGGGATTTTTTTTCCCTAGAACTCCAAATATATGCACAGCGGCATATATATCTTGTCAGAACAGATCACTTGAATGGATAACACCTGACATAGATATAATCTGAGTGGATTTCTAGGAAAATAGAAAACAAAGCGAATATTCTGTGCACACCGTGTCATGAAAAAAATATTCAGTTATGCAACATATAAATCAGAAGGTGCTGGTAATAGTTCAATTTCCTGACAGTGTGCATGAGAAAACAAAAGAAATGTGCATCTTGATTCGCAAAAGGCACATGTATACGTACTAAAAACTACCTAGTATTCTATCTAACACAAAGTAGGCTTTGTGTTGCTTTTTATGTTCAGGCTATTACAAGATGCGATTCACAATCGCACTTGAAAAACACCTCATGCAAATCAAACACACAGGAAACATCTAGTACACAATGATAATAAATAGCTGATGAGTCCCATGGGAAAACTCATGAACCAGAGCATGCAGTACTAGGAACTTGGAAGTACGTACCCACAAATTAAAACGAAGCACACTGATTATAGATCAATATGCAGATAATATCTCAGATAAGAAATGCAACACAGAAGAAAGAAACAAGCGATCAAAATGGCATAACATTGTAGCTTTTGCAAGTTTTATTTAGTCATGCATGAATATACATGTTACCATTGGCAATCGACGGTGGGAGGTCCCAAGGGAGAACGCAGTGCCTGCCTCCCGGCGCCACCAGCTTCCGGGCATCCTTGACGAACCCCACGACCTTATGGTTAGGCACATCGACGCCGAAGAGTGTCCCCCGAAGAAACAAGTAGACCACGTTGGGATGCCTGGGGTTCATCACCACGATCTCAGGCACCATCGGCGGCAGCTGCGTCGCCCGGTAGCTGTCGTCCTCCCAGATCTTCCTGAAGCTCATCTCGTACGTTTTGATCCATATCATGCCGTGGTCGACGTCAAACCCGTCAGGCTCAGGGATCCCCGTCCACACGACCACTTTCTTCTCGGCCACCCGGCCGTCCAGATCGAGGTCACGGGCGATGTCCACGTACCGCAGCATGCGCTTGCTCACACTGATGCAGCGGATGGTGTGGATGAACGGCTTGCCCTCACTGATGTAGCGCCCCGGCGGGAGGTCATGGAACTGCAGGACGGGCAGAGCGTCGGTTGGGTCGCAGCTGAAGATCCCCCACGAGAGATCGATGAACCAGAGCTTCCCCTCGTGCGCGACCACGGCGGAGGGAGACCACTCCCTGTCCACGCAAGACAAGGGGTTGAACACGACCGTCTCGATCCAGATCTTTTCGCACGAGAAGAAACGGAGGAGCTTGGCACGGTGGTTGTTCCTGGCGATCTTGAGCTCCGTGACCACGTAGTCCCCAGCGTACAGCCCCGGAGTGAGCGCGAGGCTCCGGATGTTGCAGGTGACCGGCATGGATCCGGTGCGGCGTGGCACGCGCTCGACAGATCCAGTGGTTGGCTGGCGCAACGGGTCGCCGGAAGGGAGGAAGTCCCGTGCCACGATGAGGTCCTCGGTTTCGACGGGAGCGTCGCCGACGCAGAAGCAGATCAGGAGGCCGCAGGGACCGGCGGCGACGAGGTAGGGAACCTTGTCGGGGCGGGTGGCTTCAGGGTGGGCGCTTGGACCCACGGCGAGGACGGTGACCCGTGGCGGAGCTCTGAGCGCGGTGGAGATGGCGGCGGGGTGCTCAGCCTCTGCGTGTTTGGGGACGATGCCGAGGAAGCGGCGTAGAATCACCCACGGTGCGGCCATCGGGGCTTGGCGCGCTTCGATTCAGTATTCGGGCAGCTGCAGTGAGCGCGAGCGCAGTGGACTGGAATGAGAGGGTGGGGGACTGGGATTTGGTGATGGTGACTGTCTAAAACTCTAGATTTGTGGCTTTGGATTTGGGGAGCTTGCAAGGGGTAGGAAAGTAATTTTATCAACACGTGAAGTGAGTTGGTGTTTCGAAGAAAAGATTCCATTTGTCTTCCAACATGCCACTTGTCAGTTATGTCGCCACTTGTCAGTTAATGTCTGATTTCAAGATCTTTTTCCTCCTCAGAGCAAGATGTAATATCTGCTGCAATTAAAGTTGTTAATGGGTGGTCATCTATATTAAACACACACCAAATCATTTTCCATAAATACGCCAACTCAGACCAACCCAAACCAACCTTTTCTACAGTAGTGAAGCCAAAACCTTCTTGTTTTCTCATGGCCAAAAGGACAGGCCATGAAGACATGAAGTGCTTAGATAAGGCCAAAACACAAAACATGAATATGGAGGGGATTCAAGCTGAGGTTAACACGAATATGTAGTGGTGGTTTCCATGGGCATGCTAGACCAACACAATGGCCTTGTCCACCCTATCCATGTTTGTTCTTCTCCATTGTGCTGACGACTTGCTCTGCCCTTAATAAGTACTACCTCCGTTCAAAAGTCTCCCGCGTCTAAGCGAATTCGTTTTTTTTCAACAATCTCCATCATATTACATAGTCCCTCTATCTTTCCTAGGTTTCGTGGTCACGCCTCATATCTACCCCGGCTCCATTTCTACGCCACCCTCCCATTGCCCTCCCGTTATGTTCTTATACGATCCGTCATCTGCTCCATCGCTTCACCACACGATACCACGTGCCAGCCACTCAGCTCCATGCCATGGATGTCTAGCATTTCACCGCTAGCGCTGAGGATGAGCTAGTTCTTGATTTGGTGGTGACTGTCTAGAACTCTACATTTGTGGCTTTGGATTTGGGGGAGAATGCAAGGGGTGGGACAGTAATTTTATCAACACGTAAAGCGAGATAATGTTTTGAAGAAAGATTCCATTTGTCTTCCAACATGCCACTTGTCAGTTATGTCTTATTTCAAGATCTTTTTCCTCCTCAGAGCAAGATGTAGTATGTGCTGCAATTAAAGTTGTTAATGGGTTGTTATCTACATTAAACACACACCAAATCATTTTTCTTAAATACGCCAACTCAGACCACCCCAAACCAACCTTTTTCTACATTACTGAAACCAAAACTTCTTATTTTCTCATGGCCAAAGAGATAGGCTAGGAAGACATGAAGTGCTTAGATGAGGCCAAAACGGAAAACACTGATATGAAGGGGATTCAACCTGAGGCTAAACACCAAGGGCACCTAAAATCGTGGTGCTTCTTGATTCATGGGCGATGGCACAAAGGGTGGAGTCATGAACTTATGGGGCAGGCTTAGACTCATCTACTTCCTATCCCCTTCACCCGCCCCCCGTCTCCAGCGGTGATGCTCTTGATGGTGAAGAGAATCCAACATTGCCACTGCGGTCAAATTGGGAAAGAAGTGTAGTGGTGGTTTCCATGGTCAGGCTAGCCCAACACAACGGCCTTGTCCACCCTATCCATGTTTGTTCTTCTCCATTGTGTTGACGAGTCGCTCTGTCCTTAACTAGTACATACTAGCTCCGTTCAAAATTCTCCAGCATCTAAGCAAATTCGATTTTTTTTCAACAATCTCCATCGTATTACGTGGTCCCTCTATCTTTCCTAGGTTTCACGGTCATCGGACGCCTCGTATCTGCCCGGTCTCCATTACTACGCCACCCTCCCATTGCCCTCCCGTTATGTTCTTATACGATTCATCATATGCTCCGTCACTTCACCACGCTGCCGCACGCTAGCCACGCCGCTCCATGCCATGGATCACCAGCAATTCATCGCTAGCGCTGAGGATGAGCTAGTTCTTGGATTGAACTGGGCACCAGATTCAGATTCATGTGACGAAGAAGATCATCAAGACATATTTGAGTGCGACACACCAGAGACTGCCTTTGAAACTCTATGGCGTAGGACAGGAGGATCAGTTCTTGCCAACAACTCTAGGTCTATGGCAATCTTTAAATCATCAGGATAAATATTTTCCTTTCTTTTTTGTTATTAGAACATGCAACATACAACAAGATTTGTGTCTACATGACTGAACTCTATCTGAAAAAAATAAGCAGAAAAATTTGTGTCCAAATGGAGCACCACGAGATCACTTAAATGTCATGCAACGTACAGACTGACAATGAACTGAACTCTATCTGAAAAAAACATGCAGCAAGACTAGCTGAAGCGCCTTGCAGGCCATGGGCAGCATCTGCTTGCCCTCCTTCTGATCCTCTATCTGCAGCATCATCTTCATCTCCATCGGCATCTACTCCTTGGTCTTGGATACCAACAACACACCAAAGGAGGAAGAATCAGATCTCATAGACAGAAGAAAGACATGGCAAAACAAAACAAAAACTAAGAAAAAGAGCACCTTGGATTCCATTATCCCAAATCATGTCATAATCAAATTCATGAGCCGGGCCATTAAACCCTTCGATGTCATCCCAATGTACAGGGTAGATTTGATCAGATTCAGGTGTTTCTATGTTCAAGTCAACTCCTAGTCTAGGCATTGTTTCTACTCTACCATGAATCAGAGAAGGAAAGGTGGCAGAGAAAGCTCGCTGGATATGCTGGAGCGCCAGTGATGCTCCCTGGTGACTTAAATAGGCGATGGCACCCTGAAAAAAAGGTGATGGCGGTTGGCGGCAAAAGAAATTTGGTTTTGAATTTTGCATGCAGCAGACAAAAATAGAAGGCATGGCGGGCTCAAGGCAGACGTGCAGGGAAAAAATTTGCATGCACGGTAAAGTGAAGTGCGCCGTGAAAGACGAGCACGAAAAAGAAATTGTGCATGCAGCAAAAGGCGTGGAAGAAGGAATTTTCATGGAGGAATGCAGGGAAGTTTTGAAGCGGGGTTAGAGCAGGGCTAATGGAGTCGGCAGTTGCCTGGCATCTGGAGCTCCAGCTTAGCAGAGGTGAAGAGTAGTGTTGGAAGGGCCCCACGGCCAATTAATACTTTGCTGTGATTTCACAGGACCTGCAGCCAATGGCGCCACGGTAACAACGTCGAGAATTAAAAAAAAATGAATAAACCGGCTCCACGATAGCGATTCACGACACGCCCAATCCATTCTCTCTCCCTCTTTCTCACTCCTCCACCTAGAATTTTGATGATATGGATATCTATTTAGCCTGCTGACTGGACCTTACTATACTTGCTCTTAGCAAAAGATCCCTTACAAACTCAACAGCCGGCGACGCAGTTAAACCAAACCCACAATTAAATGGCAATTGTGAATCATTGAGCCCACATTGGTCACCATGCATGGGGCTTAGCGCATCACCAAAGACTCTGTATCTTAGATGAGCTAGCTAAAAAAGGAAAAATCTCACCAAAAACTAGATCCAGCAGTCTCTGTATCACCCTCGCTATTGTATCCCGCGAGCGTCGCTAGGCAATTTTGCCTAGCCCATCCACCTCGCCATCATGGTCCCGTGCACCATAGTCCCTACTCTGTCGCCTTCCCTCCATTCCAACCCCCCAACACTCACATACATGTGCGCACACTCGTCCCTACAAACATACGCATGCAATCCTATCCCTATTATCATCTCCTGTTGACACCGTTTTTCGACACGTGTCAAGGCTGGCGTCCAAAAGAAGGAAGTGGTCCAATCGGATAAAGAGGTGTTGAATCAGGTTGGTCAGTCGATAGTTTCCTACCTTCAGCCGATTGAGTTCCAGATGATTTTGACCAGATGGGCCGATAGCCATTTGAGATGAGCTAATGAGGATATTAAAGAATACGCCCGAACGAGACGTCGGTTCAATGGCGTCATGGCCAAGAAAGAAAGCAAACTTCTGGATAAGACAGATTGTATCGTGTTGGGTTTGACCTGAGGTCTTATTTTTTAGAAAGTTTTGTTTCTTTAGATCCAAGTAATGTTGCTTGTCATAATCGGCCAGGAGTCGTAGGTTCCGGGTTATAGATATGCGCCCTGAGAGATTGTAAGAAGATACACATCAATACAACAACAAAAACTCTACTCGACTTCTTTTTTACTTTTCGGCGACTTTGCCTTTTCTTTTTCTTTTTTACTCGACTGCTTTTCGAGCCTGATCAGGACAATCTCACATCGAGCGACTTGGTCTTGCTGGTGAGTTTTCATTACTGAATATCTTGATCTTTGGTCACTTGGCGCATCGTTGTTTCCTTATGCAAGTATTCAATAGCTATAGAATAATATCTAGGCTTTAGCATCTGGGTGCATCGTTGTTGCTTCGTCTAGGTTTATTCACAATTTACCGAATTTATCTAAGCTTTGATATATGGGCGCATCGATGTTACCTTATTTAGATTTATTCACAATTTATCGGTGTTTTCTTAGATTTATAGGTTTTTTACCTATTTTTCATGCAATTCACCACAATTATCCTCGTCGTAACGTGTCTGATTGGCTGTTAATGCTCTTTATTATCTTATATCCTCATCTAGCTGATTAGATATGTTACGATCTTAAAGTGTTGCACGTATGTATCTATTATGAGGTGTAAATTTGCATCCCTAATGGCTTTCTATACAATCACATAGATGATCTGATCAGTGTTGTATTATGATTGATTGCTATAACTATTGTAAAACTGATTAGGATCTGTCTAAAACCTACAAGATAATCTTCAAGTTGCACATTCCTAGTTGTTCATTAATTTTGCACACATGGGACAAACCCTAGCCGATCCGTTAGATCTGATCGGCTGAATCGGCTGCCCTAGGCTGGTTCTCGTCTTTTTTTGTATCGGCTAATGATAACTAATCTGACCTGTGAGAGTGTGTTCGGAAATCTAGCCGATAAGCTCTCGTATTTGACATTTGCATTGTTTTCTTGTCAATTTACAGGTCAAATTGTCTGGCACGCACTGGTCACCTCCGACGAAGGTTCGAGCCCGAGTGTTGGTTTTCTGTGCCATCACCACTGAAAGACACAGGCGTCTCGCTGTTGACGGGCACGTCGCCTACCAATGAAATTCAACAATATAGTGTCGGTAATCCTGAAATAAATTCAGAAAAATGCGAGCATTAGTGGTGAGTCGAGGTCTCAAACCCTTATGGGCAAATTCCACCACAAAACCTTACCAGCTGAGCTAGGCTCATTAAGATCCACCAACACATCACCTCCATGTGTTGTGTGGCTCCTTTTACTTGTATTTCTAGATTCCTTGAGAAGTCCAGTAGACGAATGGGCAATGGGTGAGAGATTGAGAATGATACATGGCTTTTTATCGAACAACGTCTCACGCCACCTCCATGACGCCTCCGACTACATCAGGTTCCATGCCACTTGCCAGCCCTGGCGCCGCACGCACCTTCCGGCGCCGCGCCGTGATCTGGAGTTCCAGCCGTGGCTCCTTGCGCCGCGCGACGTGACACGCGAGCAGTCACTGGAAGGCTCGCTGCGTCCTCTCCCCCATTCCAGGTGGCCGCCGCACGAAGCCCCCATCTGTGATAACATGGAGCTTCAATCCAGCTATGGGCTTGTTCGGTAGCTTAGGTTTCATTCCCAACATGGGCCAGTTCCATGCATGGATTGAGTTGATCCATGCATGTCACTCCATCCAGGCCTGCTACAAACCATGGGCTGGATTCAATCCCATTTCAGGCCTATTAGAATTTAAGCTATTCGTTTTGGGTTGGATAGGAATAGAGCCCAAACCAAACATTCAAGTTTAAAAACAGGTGAAACTCATCGACTTGTACATCACCCAATGGGATTCAGAACTTGAGAGTAGTAGATTACTGAAAGTTCTTTACATTGCAGTTCTTGGTACATCAAAAGTTTCAGTGAACAGATATATAACCCAAATAGACATACTGGAGACACTATTTTTCTTCAAGGTAAAAATTTACAAATGCTCTTGTTTGATTAGAATGCATCTTACAGGAAAACATAGCCTCAGACCTCAAAATGCAACATCTGCCTAGCTCAACATCATCCAAATTCAAAGCTTTCACAACAGTAATTTTCGGAAAATGGAAAATAGCCAAATCGAACAACACAAAATACACTTGCAAAGCAATATACACCTAAAATATATACCACCGACATAAACAGGAAAGCGTTCTTCCTGGATTCACCAAACAGAAACTAGATTACGAAAAGCGAAGACTAAAGTACACAGAATCGTTATCACAAAACTTGTCAACAACATTATCAGTAAAACCTTTGTAGTATAAAAGCCCATAGTGTATCCAGCACTAACAAAAGCCATGTTTCTTATTCTTGAAAAACAAAGACATAATTAGCAGTCCAAATAGCACTACCCTCTGACCATCATCCATAATTCCATTTTGCTTGAAGGATGAACTAGAAGGTCACATTGAGATGCCAACTTGTCAAACTTGTACCTACATCAAGTAGAGAAGGTCACAAATGAAAATTATTGCTACAAAAGGCCATAGATCGCTATACTGGACTACCAGCATAGACAAGAGGACAACAATTAAGATTGAGATGATAAAATGGCAGGCTTCAGTCATTCATTGTAAATTTAGGCATGAAAGATAAACTAACAATGCAGAGCAAAGACTACTTACTATAAGCTTCCTGGATGTAGCTACAGATTTCATATAATTCAGATTTTTCTAGTTTCAACAGCAAGGTAAAGAGAGTGCATCAGGAACAATAGTAGCCATACCTAAGCAGCCATTTCACTCTGTAGCCAAAGTAGAGCCAAATCTTTGTCTTCTTCATAAGAAGATAAGAAAATTTCCCTGTTTTCTGGACACTTGAAGACAGAATATGCCTTCACCTTTTCTGCACTAGTGACCTGCGTTTTGTTCAACATAGAAATGCATTTTGTGATTGAGAAGTCCGGACCTTGTGCAGGCTGATTCTCTAAAGCCACAGTTTCTTGCTGCAGTTGCTTCAACTTGAAGTCCACATAACTTTCCATCACCCCTTCTAACCTACTAAGCTTGCCTTTATTTAAGTCTTTTTCCACTTTCTTGTCTTGTTTTGTTGCTGCAGAAGCTCTCTTTGCTCTTTGCTGACTAGTCCTTTGAGCAGTAACTCCATCCTTTGCTGTTTTCTGAGCTTGTACTTCAGATTCCAGCACCTCAAGCACATCCTCTTGAGCTTCAGTTTCTTCTTCTTCTTCAACCTGAAGATCATCCTCCAAGATTTCAAAATCGTCATGTGCTGCACGAAGTGGCTGAAGTGGATCCTCATCTTCAGGAACTCCAAGAGAGGTGATATTGTAGTTTCCTTCGGCAAGATGACCTACACAAGAACAAGCACAATTATTCAAAGGCAAGCGATATTCAAATTGATCATAGTATTTAAAGTCATGTGATAGAACTTACCATCATATAGTTCTCCTAAAGCATCAAACAGGGGAAAGCTTGCTTTTGGGTTTGCAAATTTCTTTATCTTCGGGTTAGACTATGCATTGAAAGAAATAAAACGATCAAATAAATGAATTGACAGACCATGCACGGAAAGAACTAATCATATGCACTTACGATGATAAGATTATCCCAAAGGTGATGATCTGCTTCTATCATGAACCTGTTGTGGTTCCAATTACAACCACTTTGCTTGAGTGCCTCTTTCAGCATCTTGTAATCTCTTTTCAGCTCTCTTTCCTTCTCTTGTATTTGCAGCTTGGTGTATCTTGCATGCGGGTTCGTGGCATGAAATTCTTGCACGATGTTGTTCCATACATGAGGTTTGAAGCACCCATTATCAGAACGACAATCCTTGTAGTTGAGGAGAATGTCAACAAGTGACTTCTCAAGGAGAGGGTTCCAATATGCCCTTTGCACACCTTCATAGACATTGACCAAAGTATTAGTATTAAAAAAAATAGTGCATTGAGAAAGCATAAGAAATATTACACACCTCCATATTTTGGTGAAGCCTTCTTCTTCTTAGAAGTTGGCATGGCCAGATTTGGCGAAGCCTTCTTCTTAGAAGATGCCATGACCAGAAGCCGATTCAGCTTTGGTGAACAGCTACCAACCAATCTGGCCTTTGGAGATAAACCCTTGCCAACCATTTATGTCATATTTATTACAACTTTATTACTATAGAAAAGTAAAGCATATAATATGCTACTTCCAAATTCAGGTGGTAACTAATATCATGTGATAAAAAAAAAGTGTGCTACATGCATACAGATAGCATACTGGAATAACATTGTTCAAATAACAGCATGTGCTCGTCGTAGGCTTGGGGTTTATCCCTTGTGAAACTGTTTTGTTTATTGTTGTCGTTTGCTGGCAAATCACAGTTTCACAGGCCAAGAGCGAGTCAGAGGTAGTAGAAGGAAGAGGAATATGGCGGTCGCCACCGTGTTACCAGAGGTCCAGAGCCACGCAGTAGCACCATGCGTCAGTCCATGCGACACCGGTCGACACAAAAATACGCCCCCAAATCATCAAGAACACTTTGCAAAAAAAGATAAAAAACGTTCTAGAACATGAGCAGGCACAAGAATACGCCCCCAAATCATCAAGAACACTTTGCAAAACAGTTCGACGACCATTACAGATCAATCGGGTGCAGCGGCCGCGTGCTTCGCGCGGATTGGCAAGAACTCGACCATTCAAGACTCAAGAACGGATCAAGAATCAACCCTAGGGTTTGAAGAAAGGGAGGCGAAGGAAGAGGAGGTTGGTGATGACCGTACCGGCGAGAAGGTGGAGGGGAGGTCGCCGTCGCAGTGGGTCGCACTCCTTCCGCCGCGGCGTTGTTGCGCCACCGGCCTCGCCCTCGCACCGCCGGCCGCCTCCACCTGCATGCCGGCAGCCCTGCCCGCGAGATCCGCTCACGCCGCCGCCTGCAGTCTCCGCCTCGACCCGCGGTCTGCAGCCTCCGCCGCAGCCGCCACCGCTGCAGCCTCCGCTCGAGCCGCCAGCGCCCCCGACGGAAGACCCCGCGACTGGCGTGGATAGGGTTCGAGCGCGTGGATAGGGATGGTTCCAGAGGGTAGGAGTCATGGATTGCTACCAGGCCTCTTTGGCATGGAATGGGCTGAATGTCACTGGGTTTTAATCCATTCCAGGCCGAGCCGAACAGACTTTTTTGGTAAGCTGGGATTTGTTCCGGGCCAAAATTTTTCATGTGGTTTGAATCCCAATCCAGGCCTTTCCAGGCCGAAACGAACAAGCCCTATACCAAGTGCTGTTCCTGGGGAACGAGAAGCTTTGGAGTGGAGGCAGCACGGATCGGCATGAGCGGTGGGTGTGCCTACTTCGTTGACAATAGGCTTCTTTCTGGCCGGGTATGGAGCAAGTTAGAGTCCCAGAGTCGACTGTTCAGGCACAGCTTTCAGGACAATAGGGCGGAGTTTGTGGAGGAGCTGTCTGATGATCCGAGCAACCATGCCTATATGTGGATCACACCCAGAATTTCCATTGCTCCCATAGAGGTAAATATTAAGGGCAAACCCAATCAAGCATGTCATATTTTTCAGACCAGTATATTGTGCACTCAGTATCTTAAACTTCAGTAAATTGAGACATTACATTCATACAGGTACACATATATATACACTTGATCTACACCTCTAAAGTTAATATTCGGAGCTTAGGAGTGACTACGTTACTCTTTTTCCACAAATTACTGCTATAAGTAGCAACCCATTTCAAAAGCATCTAATTTTATGGTAAATCAGTTAACAGATAAAGTTATCTTCAGGTTGACAAATGTTAAGAGAAATTATTCTCTGAATTGGTAGGTTGCACATTTCACTACTTATTAGCTCTCTGCAGTATATATACTATATTTGCTAAGATCTCCTTCATATCAAATTTGCCAAATTATGTAGGAAATCAGGGGAAGACTTGAGGCTTTAAACGGCCAAATGGCAGCATGGCCTCGGCAACAATGTGAGTCTTTTTTCGAGATCTATGTGGGCAATCTGGCCAAGGTAGATAGCTGTCGACTGTGGCAATTCTTCAGCAAGCTTGGCAAGGTTTCCCATGTGAGAGTTGGTAGGATTCCTAGTCCTATCGGGTAGGATCTCCCTCAACCTCGGGTGACTGGAAGGAGGAGGAGGCGAGCGGCGGCGACGATGCAGGGGCGCCGTCGCTAGGGCTGTTGTGCGTGGAGGAATAAGGAGGTGGCGCTACAGTAACGCGCTATAGGAGTCGCGCTATTGTTCACGGGAGGAGGAAAGCGACAGAGAGATGCCGATGGCCCCTTGAGGCCGGCAAAATAATATTTGCCTGCTTGATTGATTTCTAAAGAGTTTGGAGGTATTTATCCTTCCCTAACACAATTCTACCATAACTGAATTCTAGATTTATGGAAACTACTTAAAATATCTAGGAAACTATTATTTGTTGCCCTTGCCAACTGCTGCCGCACGTGCTGGTGGGATTAGCCCACGGCTGGCTCCTGTGGGCCATAACATATCTCCCCTCCTCGACAACTAGCTCATCCTCGAGCTAGAAATCAGGGGCTGATGGCAGCAGGCCGGGGTTGCTCGGCCAGCAGTGTTGCGAGGAGAGCAGCGTCTTCGGGGGTGTCATCGGGATCGTCAGTGGCCACCAGGAAGAAAAGTTGCTTGCATTGATGACCGCGGACGAAGGGCTCGTCGCAGTTGAAGCAGAGCCCCTTGGGGCGGCGTTCCATCATCTCATCTGGCGTCAGACGATGGAATTGACGGTTCGGCACTGCACCCGGGGTCGGGGTTGGTGCCGACAATGCCAAGGGTGCATCTGCTAGCAATGGGCGCGGCATCGGTGGTGGAGGCAGGGGCAGACGTAGAGGCGGCGGAGCCTGACGTTGGGGAAACAGTTGCAGAGAAGCAGCCAACCGATGCTCGTAGGCCCGAGCGAGATGCATGGCCATCTGAAGGTCTTGCGGCTGCTGGAGTTCGACGTCGACTTTGATGTGCTTGGGGAGACCGCCGACGAACAGAAGGGCCTTCTGGCGCGGATGGAGGCCCGCGGTATGGCAGAGGAGCGCATTGAAGCGCTCCTGGTAGTCTTGCACGCTGGAGGTGAACGGAAGGTGTGCCAGTTCGGACAGGCGATTATTCCGAATCGCTGGTCCAAAGCGCTGGTGGCAGAGGTCGATGAAGCGCTCCCATGATGGCATACCCTCATCCTGCTCAAGGGCATAGTACCACGTCTAGGCGACCCCGGTTAGATGATAGGAGGCGAGCCAGACACGATCAGTCAGGAGCATGCGTTGACCGCGGAAGAATTGCTCGCAGCGATTGAGCCAATTCAGAGGATTGTCGGTGCCATCAAAGATGGGGAAGTCCAGCTTGCTGAAGCGCAGAACACCAAGGCGATCTTGGAAGGGTCCCCCTGCCGCACCAAAGGGGGGTGGCAGCTGGAACCCTCCCGCATGGGCATCGCCAGTGCAGTGGAGCATAGGATTGGCACGTCCGCCGCCGGAGCCAGCAAGCGATGGGTTAGGCCGGTCGCCGAAGAACAGCGGGATCCTGGATGGAGAAGATGGGAATGAGATGCTGGTGATCGGGAGTGACACCGTTGTTGCCGGTGCGAACGTCGTGACCACCGAGGTGGTGGCGGTGATGAAGCACTAGCAGTCGGTGCCGATGGACTGGCCGCCATAGATGGGGCGCCGGTGGATGGAATGCCCCCATAACCGGGCATCCCGTAGGAGTAGCCCGGCGGCATGGGGTTCTCGAACGCCGTCACTCGGGCGGCGAGGTCCTCGAGCGGCGCGAGGCGTTTGTCGATGGAGTTGAAGCGTGCGTCGACGGAGTCGAGGCGTTTGTCGATGGAGTCCATGCGCAGCAGCATCTCCTGTATCATCTTGGCGGGATTCTTCAGGGTCGGCGACGTGCTGGGTGGGGTGCCCTTGTTCTTGTCGTCGTCTGGCATCCCTGATACCAGATTGGTAGGATTCCTAGTCCTACCGGGGATCTCCCTCAACCTGTACAGGTGACTGGAAGGAGGAGGAGGCGAGCGGCGGCGACGACGTAGGGGCGTCGTCGCTAGGGCTGTTGTGCGTGGAGGAAGAAGGACACCGCGCTAGGGCTGTTGTGCGTGGAGGAAGAAGGACACCGCGCTACAGTAACACGCTACAGGAGTCGCGCTACTGTTCACGGGAGGAGGAAAGCGACAGAGAGATGTCGATGACCTTTGAGGCTGGTAAAATAATATTTGCCTGATTGATTTCCAAATATTTTGGAGGTATTTATCCTCCCATAACACAATCCTACCATAACTGAATTCTAGATTTATAGAAACTAATTAAAATATCTAGGAAACTATTATTTGTTGCCCTTGTTAACTGCTGCCGCACGTGCTGGTGGGATTAGCCCATGGCTGGCTCCTGTGGGCCATAACAAGAGTTGTGTGCAACAGAGGCACTGGACATTCACGGGGTTTTGGTTTTGTATACATGTCCATGGCAACCACATTGCAGCCAGCGAAAGGCAAAAACGATTTTGGTCTTGATGTTTTCTCTCAGCATCGGGGACTCTCATGCGGGTGCCCCAATAGAATGAATGAGTGATCAATCAGCCACGCGTATGCATGTCCATTGCTAAGATCTCCTGATCAGCCATGCAATGGTGGATAAATTTGCAGAGTTTGGATGGTCGCTCCCTGCGGGTGAAGTTAATTGTTGATCAGGAGCCGTGATCAGCAGCTGAGTCCAGATAGCAAGCTCATCGATGTCCTGGCATTCCTTTGATATCTGATGATGTGTAACACCCCTGGTGTTTAAAGCGTATAAATAAGAGTGATTAAACAAACTAAGGCACTAAACCCTAAAACTAAAATCACTAGTAGGAATGAGAATTACACATGAGGATTGTTAAGTTTGTACTCGTGCATTGGTTCTTGAAATTTGAACCCTACAAAAACTTTTCTAGTACAAATCTAAACATCTTCTCTTACAAGTTGCACGACAAAACTCTAAATACATGCTCTCGAGACGACGCATAAAAATCTCCTAAAAAGAAGTCAGGATTGAACGGCAAATTAAGTAATGCTTCTATGCCCCTAAAGGTCTTAAAGGACTAATGGCTCATATGAAGTCAAACACATGAAATAATTCCAACTAAAGATATTAATGACCTTCTGAAGGCAAGGTTCTAATTTAAAATTTTAAATAAGAGTTGTGCACATCACAAACGTCTGATCAATATGAAAGGTTGTAGTTTCTTTTGTTTCAAACACCTTTCTTTAGGAAGGTACTTTCTAATTATAAAACCAAACCACTTTCTCAAATGGAAGTTGTGTATCTAAAAAATGTCATTTGCAACCTTGGTGAGTTATGTATAACTCAGAAGCTTAATCTACCGAACATAGGAAATCAAGTTTGAAAGACCAACTTAAACATGGGATGAAAAACACACGGTCACACACCCTTCTTAAAGGAGCTCACTTTGGGCTATAAATAGAATAATATTTAGAGTGCTCCTGATGTTCTTTAGTAAAATAATTGTTAATGATTTAATGTTAGGGTTAAACATTTGGACTAATAAAGCTTGCAGTCTAATCATGGCCTACATGTGGCAATCTTGAGGTTTTAGTAATAAAATGAGATTTTGTTCACAACATGAGCTTTCATAAAATACAAAGGATGTAAATTAATTAATATTTAATATATGTCAAGTTGTTAACGACATAATTAAAAGTTGAGCATATAAAATAAATAAGCTTTTAACCTCCATGTATGTGTCCATGTTTTAACTTTAAGTTAAAATAAGATTTTTACTCTCAAAATAAAAGGAGGTAGGACTTTAAATTGAAAACTCTCTTTGAGCAGCATACCTCTGATGTTTAGTGACACTATTGAAGGGTCTAAGAAAGGAGGGAGAGGTTAAATAAAATAATTAATAAAAGGAAGATAAGGCAAAACAATGGGGTTAGAATTCAGAAATTGACCAAAAATTCAAACTGAAATTCAAAAACAAAGGTCTGGTGACACCCAACTGAAATCTCAAGACTTTGGTGCTGAACTTAAAAATCTCGGACAAAAAGAGTAGTTGTCATCACCTACAGCCCTTCGCGACAACCTCGCCACGGCGTTCGTTCCGCTCGATGACCCTCGAGCGGGGATGTCCGTCACGATCGAGCTTAGCCAGTATTGTCCGTGACGATCGAGCTATGTCCGTGACGATCGAGCCTAGCCAGAAGTTTCCGTCACGATTCGAGGCCGCACGATAGGACCCTCGAGGCCCCGCAGTCCGTCACGATTCGAGGCCGCACGTCAGCACGCTCGAGGCTCCGCAGCCAAGCTCGAGGGGGCACTTACCCTCGAGCGACGTTCCGTCACGCTCGAGGCTTCGCAGCCAAGCTCGAGGGGGCACTTACCCTCGAGCGACGTTCCATCACGCTCGAGGCTTCGTAGCCAAGCTCGAGGGGGGCACTCACCCTCGAGCGGCGTTTCCGACCGTTCGAGGCTCGGCAAGCTCGAGCTTGCGGTTCAAGCTCGAAGCGCCGTAGCGCCTGGTCTAAGTGCCAGGTCCAAGCTCGAAAGTTGTGTCCCACACCTCAAACCCCGACTTTTAATTTTGCACTTTTTCAAGTTCAGTTCAAATTTTGGAGAAAATTCGAAATTGAAATCGGAGCTCCACGGGCATGCTACAGTGCCCCTGGCGCGCGCTGCGCTGGCCGGAGCTCGGCCGCCACGTGGCCGGCGAGCGGCGCAGGCGGCGCTGAGCTGGCCAAGCCGCGGCGGACGCTGGCGCTTGTCGCCTACCTCTTGTCCGGCCACTCCCGAGCCATCACTTCGCCGCTGTCGCCTCGCCTCGCCTCGCGCCGCGGAGCGCCATCATACGGTCGCGCTCCGCCGTGGCCGCACGCGCGCTCGCGCCGCGCCGAGCGCACTGTAGGCGGTAGAGTCCGTTCGCGTCGCGCCAAAGCCTCTGCTGAGGATCTCCACTTCATCACGCGATGATCTTTGACGCCCAACCGCGCGTGTGCGCTCTGTTCGAGCTCGCCGCGCCATCAATGGCGACCGCGACAGCCACCCACGCGCTCGCACGCTCCCGAGGCCGCACAGTGCCTCCCTTGCGTGCTCAATCACTCCACCAAGCACTCACACCCCTCCTCTCACTCGCTCACTTGGCCATTTCCACTTCCCCGCGCTCGCTCGGTCTTCTTCTTCCTCGCGCCGTGCGAACCGAGCCGAGCTTCTCCGAGAAATTCGCCTCCCACACTCCACCATTCCCAAATTCGTCCCGCACGAAGCTAGCCCTCTACTCCAGCTCCATTTCCCCCCATTTTCCCCAAGCTATTGTCCCTTCTCCGGCGAGAATTCGTGATTTCCCCCAAATCGCGATTTTCGGCCACCGGAGCACCCGCACGTCGAGCCCCTACTCCGAGCCGTCCCCGAGGTCAACCGAGCACGCCATTGGCTTCCTCGAGCTCCACTGATGCTCTAGGACCCCTCGAACCTCGGCGAACGACCCCGAGCTCACCGGCGTAGAAGCCGCAGCAGCCGCGCCGCCACCACCTCGTCGCCGGCGCAACTCCGACCACCCCCGGCCTCCAAACCGTCCCCAAACGACCCGTGGTGAGCCCAGGAAGCTTTTCCCCCACTTCCCCGAGCCTAGTTCGCCGCCGTTTGGCCGGCGCAACTCCGGCGAGAGCCGAGGGCCTTTCTTCATCGTCTTCGTTTGTCTAGGGGTCTCTGCGCAAAAGTTCAGGGACTCGTTCGCGAAGTTCTGAAAGTTCTAGGGTTCCCTGCGAAAATAGATTCTTAAAACTAGATTGTTTTTCCCGAATCTTGTAAAAACCATTAAAAATCGTACAAAAATCAGAAAAATGCGCAAAAATACTCTCTGGATTCGTGAGAGTCTAGACTATAATCTCTATTAGACATGTTTCTACTTTTGATGAACTGTTTTTGAGCTAAAATTCAAACTATGAAAATGGAAAGTAGTGCACCATTTCAAATCCAGAGCTCCGCTAGGGTTGAGATTTGGATATGTTGTGTGTAGTGACTTTGGACAGCTTGTGTCCAAAGGGGACCTAAAAATATGAACTGTAGCTCCAGTTATAAATTAAAATGTGTTTTCTGTCTTTTTGCAGTGCAGAAATCATTAAAAATAATCTGTGCAGTGAAAAATCACCATTTTACTCCAGAGGACTAAAAACTTGTTAGCACACATGTTAAAAATGAAAAACTTAATTTTTGCTCTGTTTAGGATAGCAAATAAATAAATATGTGTTTTTGGTTAGAAATTTATTGAGGATTACCCAAGGGTTATTTTGAGCCACCACTTGGCCAGAGCCCTCCTCATGCTTATGACTAGCTTTGGTAGGAAAATCGCCTGAACTAGATGAATTTTAGATTTTATATGATTTAAATTCATTTCTGCTGGCAGCGGTTTGATATATTTTTAATAAATTATGTGTAGCTCAGAATTAGCTAAATTTTGGAGTGAGCTTAGCTCTTATACTCCAGTAGCTGTCATAAAGTTTATAAATAAAAATGATGAGCAGAAAAGGAGAAACAAAAATGCGAAGTAATCTAGATGGAAATCGATTTATATAAAAGAATAAACCTTTTTGTAGTTAGTTAGAATAAAATAAATGGAATCTGAAATTCCAGAACAGCCACCCTAAATTATGCATCTCATGTAGAAGGCGCCATCCCGGACGGCAACTACCACCTCATCCCCGCAGACGAGGAAGAAGTCCCGGAGGAAGGTGCCGGTGCAGGATCGACCAACCCGGAGGCTAACCCCCAGTCCGAGCAAGAAGGCAAGCCCCGGAGCATGACCTAACCTTTACCAAATTATGCACTTTGAATTCTCTATGTTTGTGCATTTACGTTCAAGGAGTTGATTGAATACCTTAGCTGCACATTTCCTAGTACCTATGACTTGCAATACTAGCATGAAAGGATCGATAGGGCATTGCTTTAGGTCCGTTACAAGTCGAGTGATTTCCTGTCACTCGCGAGACATAGGAATTGCTTGTCTTTACTTATGTTGGAATCATAAGGATTGACGGGCGGGATGATAGATGTAGATCTCCCGTCCGTGTATGATAATTGATTTAAGGTCGAAATGTGTGGTTGAGTGTGTCAAGTTTTTGAACGTACCACATGCATGCCGGTATATGGGAGCCGGTAAGCCCGGTACCAGATTGAAGCAGCTAGGGCCGATAGCCATCTCTCCTTGGAAACTTTGTTTTCCCCTGCCGTACACTTGTGGATATATGCGTGAGACTGTGAGTGAAGCAGTAAACCTTTATCCTAAGGAAATGGACCCGGTTCCGAATTGTGGATCGATGGGAAAGGTTGGGAAATGCTTGTGCCTTTTATAGCAAGCAGAGTATCCGTGTGTGTTGGGTTTCCCCTGGCCAGGTAGCAAAATTCGGTTCGAACTGTCCGCTTCTCGCGGTTAATGAGACTGCTTGACCGCCCTGCTACATTGAGTAACAAGTGGAACTTTGAGATTGATAAACTTGTTGGATGAATTAAATTGTATTGCACCACTTGTATGCTTAGAGAGGATGCTAATCTAGAATGGTTAAATGTACTAGAATATGATGCTAAAACTTGAAAGCAAGGACCTACTTTTAGTCGCTTTTTGGCAAACAAACCCACCAGCCAAAAGCCTCTCATGTCTAGATGTCGGTGATGTAGTTTTCACCCGACGGGTAAGCCTTGCTGAGTATTAGTATACTCAGCCTTGCTTGTGGCAATGATTTACAGGTACACTTTTGGATGTCGATGCTTTGTCTTGGCCTACCCAGGTTCCACCTGGCTGGCACATCGAATGGGTTCCGTCCTCTGCCGAGGATCAGGAGGAGTAGCACCGTGGCAGGCTTCGGCATGGTGTTATTTGTATCGTCGTTAGTTTATTTACTTCCGCTGCAATGAACTATTTTATTTCCGCTGCAAGACTTTGATACTCTGATTTCATTTCAAACTTGGTTTGTAATAACTTGTGATACCTATTTGTGTAAGTTAATTTGTGGAATGTTGTAATCTCTGGAACTCACCTTCGTGTGGGCGTGCTGTTGTTTCGATCGAAAAAAAGAACGTGGTTAATCGGGTTTAATCCGACGGCGCTCCAGCTTATTCCGGATTAAGTGCCTGACTACTCGGTTAGTGGTCCCAGGGTACTTAACTTGGAATAATTTCGGAGTGGTCCGCCACATGATGCCTCTGCTTCTTCCATCGGAAACTTACTGTCAATGGCCAAATACAATTCACATGCAAATGTTTCCACGATGCGATGTCCTCCTCTTGTTTGAATGGCATGGAGCATCTATTTTCCCCTCCCTTATTTCTTCCAATTGCACTTTATTTTCACATGTGTCATGGATTCGAATTTGAATCAAATATTAAAGCACCATGCGTCAGATAATTTCAGAATCAAGGAAACAATATTTAATATCATAACATAATAAAAATGTGATTTTGCAAAAGTGTGGTATATATATATTATGCCTTGTATTGCTCTTTTTATGCTATTTTTAGGAAATAAAGCATTCCCAGCACTGACGAAGACAAAAGCTCATAGTCTAACAACTTTTTTAATATCTGTCTCTTGAGTTTCTGTATTACAGTCACTAGCAAATCAAGCTGGCTCTTGCAGCACCTTTAACGATATGTTTGAAGAGTTGATTTGTCAGGTGAGACGAAGTCACCATAGGTCATTCATATAAAACAAAAGGGAAAAGTCTATTTTTCACCCTCTAACTACCATAAAAGTCTGATTTTCAACCCACAACTACAAAACCAGACACCAAAGACCCTCCAACTATCCAAACCGTGCAAAATTGACCCTTTGGGTGGTTTTGAAGTTGGTTTCGTATTTTCAAAAAAAAACTTTCAAAAAAATTTATAATAAAAAATCATAACTAATTTATTTTGAATTATGAAAAATGAATCCGGTGCCAATGTTTTTTCTAAAAATGTGGCCTATATGTTGGTGCACCATTAGAAGTTATTTGCATATTATTTATTTTTATAATAATTATTTTTAAAAAGACAATAAAACACTAGTAATATAAATATATAATATCAAAATAATATTAAATAGTGTGCCAATATGTTGGTTACATTTTAAGAGAACTTTTGGCATTGATTTCATATCTTTTGGGTCCAAAATGAATTAGTTATGGTTTTTTAAAGTTTAAATAATATTTCTGTTATTTCTATAAAATCGAAAACCACCCTCAAAACCACCCAAAGGGCCAATTTTGCATGGTTTGGATAGTTGGATGGCCTTTTATATCCGGTTTTGTAGTTTGAGGTTGAAAATCGGACTTTTGTAACAGTTGAAGGGTGAAAGACCGACTTTTCCCAAAAAAATGAGATCATGGAAATCGTGTAGTGCTGGGAAAAAGTGAGACCATGCAACAAAGTCTTTCTACAACACGGGCTTCCATGAGGGTTTTGTACAATGTACACTGTTCAAAATGGGAAAAAGTTCGGGACCAGCCAAAATGGACAAATTTCGGTTTCAGTTTTTGTATAGATCTCCAGGAATATTCAAATTTTAAAGTACTAAATTTGATTTGATAGGGGCCTTTCCGAGATTAGTGAATTTTGGTGAAATTCGGTCATTTCGGACTACATCCCATAACCATATATGTAGTTGCTCTGGTAGGGGACGTCGTCTAGGCATGCACCGCAAAAGGGCTTCACGATGAAAATGAGGTGGCGGCCAGGACGGCATAGAGGATGTAGGGGTAATCGTCAGGATTGTGTTGCGCTTGGGGTTGGAGGTTGGTTCCACGTTCAGGAGGGTGACTGCGGCAGCCACACGAACCGGATGGAGAAGTCGGCGGCGTACTCCGCGTCCGCCTCGAGCTCCACTTCCTCTTCTCCCGCCACTGCCACCTGCGCGTCGGCTTCGACCTCTGCTACCCCCTCCGCCTGCTCGTCGTCATGGCGGGTGACGCGTCCCAACAGCACCCATGCTCACAGCATGATTTGCTTTGGGCAGAGCGACAAGCGAGAGAAAGCGAAGGACTGGTGCGGGTGTGATCTGGTGGTTGTGGTGTTGCCGATCCGAGTGCATTGCAAGGGTAGGATGATAATTAAAACAACTGCTGGCGGAATTAGGTCAGTCTCAGTGGGGTTTTATAGGTCATAAATATGTAGCATTTTTTATGATGTGGCAGTGTATTAATAAAGAGATGTAAAATCAGTCTCAGTGGCGAGTGTGATCTGTTTTGCTTCAACGTTTTGTCGTTCGGCACGGTGTTGCTAGTTTCAAAAACTTGTCACAAAATTCAATTAAAAAAGTCACAAATTTAGCCTGGAAATTGGAAGCAATGCGACCCAAGCACACAGGTGGACATTTCGTACTGCCTTTTCCAGTACATCTTTGTACCAGGCAGAATATGTCATTTGAAGTGACTTTTCTTTAGTCCATCACCTACTTCTTTTTGTTGGGAACATATGTCATTCTAAGGATAACTGCTGCCTGCTGCACCCAGGAAACGAGGGGGGGGGGGGGGTGTTATCCCTCCACAGGAAACATAGAAACGGCCTCCTTTTGGCTTCGGACATCGCTCCCACCGTTGTGCCGTCCGATGTCGATATCCAAAAATTAGGATTCGGAGCACGTACTTGCGCCGGTGCCGGTAGAGTAAAAGATTATTTTTTTGTACTATTGTGCATGTATGGCAGTGACATAATAGGACTATTTTTAGATTGACACGGTAGGACCATTTCTACATAGAGCTTCGGTGCCGCCGTTGTGCATGTTACGCTCCGCTCCCGGTTTACCACATGTGGGACCCAATTTTGGTGTGGGAAGTGCTCCCCACTGGGGACGCCCTTAGTCAGTTATACTTAAATCTCATTAATGTTAAAGAGTATAACAACAACATTTGGAGCAGTTTATGTCTACGTAAAAGCATCTCTGTTGGAGCAGTTTATGTCTACGTAAAAGCATCTCTGTTGGAGCAGTTTATGTTTACTTAAAAGCATCTCTGTTCCGTCTTAAATATATGACATTTTTGTTTAGAACAAGCTAGTTAGATTAAAAAAAGAACTAATCTTTTCAATTTCATTATGGGAGATAGAGAAGTGAAAAAGGACTAAATCTTGGAGCAGTGTCTATATAAGAGCAGTTTTTTTTATCAGAACAATCATCATCTTTTGTTTAAGATATGTAAAATTATTTAAATATTGGAGCAATTTCTACCGGAGAGACCGAGATGTGCAAAATGACTAAATCTGGGTGAAGTTTAAGACCGTAACCAAAAGTAAAAAATGAACAGAATATCATTCAACTAGTAGCCCCAAATTCTCAATCATTACCCAAAGCATTCAACACAGGTTTGATCACATTCAGTCATAGCCTATACAGACAATTGAAATTTTAATCATTCAGACAAGTGGAAAACATCCATTTGAATACTGCGCATAATCCTTGCTTCATATCCTTTCCTTCACTCGTCACGACGGCGTTTCGTCATAACACGACGGTCAACCTCCGCCAAGTCTGCTTCGGCTTCTTTGTCCGTGAGCCAAAAGTTAAAGGGTGGCCTCGGCCTCAGTTGCATCAGCACCTTCTTCTCTGGACTTGGGGGCCTCTCTTCGAAGTTGAAGAACTTCTCCACCTCTGATTTTAGGGTTGCTGGATCCATCCTCATGGCGGCTTGCAAGCCCAATTTGAGCAGCTCCTCCTCGTCCCGTTCCTCTTCCTGGTCTTCATCTTCATCAGAGCTACTGAAGCCCACCAAATCAAGATCTTCAGAAAAGCAACGTTAGTAACTAGTTAGTCAATGGATGTGAAATATCAGTACTAAGAAAACCATAATAAATACGGAGTACACATTAAGCACAAAGAATAAATTTAGATGCAAGTGGAGATTCAGCCTCTGTTTTGATAAGGGTATATTTACTGTAATTGGATAACTGATGCCTTCTTTATGGTATGGTAGAACATTCTGCGTATGGAATAATTGGTTTGTTTTTTAGAGGAATAGTTGATTTGCTGCGTATATAAAGCATTCATTAGTGTATACACGTTTTAGTCATTCATTTTCTTACATTACTAGCATCCAATGATGAAACCAATTAGCAAAACAAATCATCAAGAATTTTCTAAAAGTTACTGAACTAGCACATATGAGTCTATGACCATGTTTATATCATTCAAATGCTGCTTTTTATATAATAAAAAAACATGGAACTTGTTTAGGCTGCACAGTGCATCAGTTCAAAATGTGCATCTGATGCATCACCTAAATCGGCTTTCAGACAATAAATATTGGAACAAAAAAAACTAAATAGTTTGTGCATTTGGTGTCTGGGCCTGTTTTCAGTTATGGGTACATGATTAGATGCCTCTACTTTGTCTATTCATGCATGGTTAACTACAACTAACCACTCAAATGCATTTGGTAAGCTCATGCAAAAGCAAACAAAGCAATATAGCCATACTAGGAAATTTCTGTTATAATGATAAGCAAATTCCTTTCATAGGATTGCAGATAGATATGCAGATATCTGTTTAACAATTGTCAATGCAAAGAAATACTGAACTCATAATCTGAGTAGTAGCATTGACTATTAAGTAACTGCTCATTGGGCTACCTCCCGAAACAGGGCATGCGGGTGTTAAGAAGTACTACTGCTAAAAACACAACAACATGATTGCGGATTGCACGCAAAGCCGAATAGCTGATGAGATGTGTTAGTTCAAATCACCATTACTAGGCTCCTACTTGTCGTGTCCATCACACATTTGACTTGAGATCGCTTGCTGCAGATAAGAAGACATGCTAGCAGCGCAGTAGAACTGAAGAAATGTGTGGTTGGTTTTACCTGAGGCAACCCGAGGTGGCAGGTTCCAAGCGTGGACGTAGCGGCAGGAGGCAGGCGCGGGCCAAGGCGTTTCCACCCGCTCGTGGGGCTCGTCGGCGATCTCCACGACTTTGTGCACGGGCACATTGACGCCGAAGAGGCGCTGCTCCAGGGCGAAGTAGACCAGATTGGGGTTGGACGGGCACACGGCCGACAGCACGGGGACCTTCCTCGGCAGCCCGGTGTCCATGTAGGTGTTGTCGTTCCAGAGTTTCTCGAAGCTCATCGCGTACTTCTTCTCCCACTCCCACCCAGCAGCGGGGTTGGCCATCAACCGCGTCCACATGGACACCGTCGCCGCTTCCTTGTCGCCGCCGCCGTCCTCAGTGACGATCTCGACATACCGCAGCTCGCGGCGGCTCACGGCGACGCATCGGTGGGTGTGGATGCCAGGCCACCAGTCCTTGCCGAGAGCGCGGTCCTCAGGGAGTTTGTGGAAGAGCAGCACCGGTTCGTCGACGACGACGTCGCAGCTGAGGAGACCCCACGAGAGGTCGAACCACCAGAGCGTATTCTTCTGGGCGACCACGCCGTCGGGAACCCACGCCCTGTCCTCCGCGGCCAAGGGGGAGCTCAACTCGTCCTCGACCCACCCTTCGTCGCCTTCGCGGAAGCGGAACAGCCTTGCGCGCTCGCCGCCCCTGTCAACCCTGAGCTCCGCGACCGTGTAGTCGCCGCCGTAGGAGGCGACGAGGCCGACGCTCCCGACGTTGTAGGCGACGGGGGCGTCGCCGTCGCGATCGCGGCGCACGGGGATGCGCTGGCCGAGGGGCGTTCCCGCGTGGCCCTGCTGGCCGCCGGAGGTGCCGAAGCGGCGTGCCACGACGAGGTAGGTCTCGCGCGCGTCGAGCGCAGAGTGGACGCCGTAGAAGGGCTTGACGGCGAAGTTGAGGAGGAGGCAGTCGGGGCCGGCGGCGAGGATGTAGGGGTAGCTGTCGGGCTCGTTGGGGTCCGGGTGGGCGAGCGGGGCCACGGTGAGGACCGTCGCCCGCGGCGGCAGCGCGACCCGGAAGGAGAAGTCCGGGGCGCGGAACGCCGCCGCCGCCACCGCCTCCGCCTCGTCGTCGCCGGGGATGGGGAGGACGCGAGGGACGCGGCCCAGGATCACCCACGGCCACGTCGCCGACATTGTTGGCTTCGCTTCGAGCAGCAAGAGGAAAAATAGGGAGGGAGGATTTGGTGTGATTCGGCGCTGCCGATTGATTTGGGGGGATGCGGATTTGGTGTGGTCCGGTGCTGGGCGTGATGGGATTTGGCTTTGCGAGAGAAGATTCCAATCCAGTCCAACACTCTGCTTGTGGGTCCCTGAGACGGCATTTGTTACTCGGAATGGTAATTAGTGAACCAACTTTAACCTTGTAATTTCGCTGAAATTATGGCTCAATTTTGGATTCTATCCATATGTGGTGGATTTGTAGTAGTACTACTCGATTTGGAAGAAGCAATCTATCAGTTGAATACGTGCAGCCGACCTTTTGGATTTGCTTGTTCAGTCTAGAGCATCATTCAGCGTACTGCATTAAGACTGAATGTCAAGTTCCGTTAGCTTTTTTTTAGCAGGAGGTTCTGTTACCTTAACTTCACTCATGGCATTGTGTTACAATATTACGTTGGCATGTATATAAAAATCTCTGCTAGTAATAAAAAAACATATCGACATTGGAGGAACATTGATTAATCCTAGAGCCCACAATCTTGCAGCACCAAGTTAAATAATACTCTGAAGAGCACAGATTGAGTCGCATCACTCGTGTGCGAAATTGGGAGCAGTCTGCTTCAGTATAAATTGTTCGCAGCTACAAGATGTTCACTGAAATATTCCAAGGCCAAACCAAGTTCGATGGAAAAATGTTGCCTCAAAAATATCGAGGGACACATATTTGCAAGCCAACACCATCCTTGAGGAAAGACACCCTATTTCTTTTGTGGCAGTACAAAACGATAGGGAAGTAGCAAGAACCAGAATCCAAGAGAACAAGGAAAAAAACGACTATCTGGCCTCTGCAGATTAATGCAACCAAAATGTTACAGTGAATACATCTCATTCATCATCACATTTTTGAGTTATTAAACCGTATATACATCTCCATGAAAGCATGTATAGAACTAATAATGCGGAATAGTATCTGTTTAAGAACGGATGCTCTGTCAGCAAGTAATTTCTGCTGTTGACTAAAACCAAAAACATTCTGATCTTAGAGCAATTTCTGTCCAAGACCAAGAGCAAAAAATGATCTAATCTCATATTCTCATTCTATGTGTAACCCCACCTTTGACAAAGCATTCAACAGGACACAAGTTTGAGCACCTTCATGAATCATGACCTGCACAAAGGGGAGTTCTTAATTAGACAGGAGACTACTTACCAGCCGATATAATTCAATGCAGAGTAAAATTGTAAAAACAGCAATAAACTCACCTATGAAAAATTAGTTGTAAACCTTGCTTTACGCCCCTCATGTCAGCTACATGCGTTTAGAGCTGTAGGTAGTTATGCAACCGCAGGCCCTTGGTTATAAGGATGCCACCCCCAGGTTAATCTTCAGAAGAAACAATGCTACTCAGATATAGGTAACTGAATGTGCATAAGAATTGAGAAACCAAAACATAGTGCTTAGAATGTCACAAAAACTAAAGTTTGATGCAAGTGGAGATTGGCATATAACTCTGCTATGACAAGCTAGAATGGCAAAATGCAATTTCTGTTGGATGGCTGTATATGCAGTCTCACTCAAACTCAAAACAAATTCAATAGACATTGGAGACATCTGCTAAGGGTTCCGTATGACAGTCTTATGGTTCTAGTAGGTAATTAGGTGACTATACATGGTTGTGCAATACACCACAAAACAGAGAATGCAGTGCAAGCTTCGAAGTACTGGAAACGCAAACACTACATACTTGGACAGCGACATGCAGATAGATCCAATGCATGCATGATGATGCGCTCTTGAAACCGGAATTCTGCCAGAACCAAGCACAAGTACACGACAAACTTACTGCTCCGAGGAAACTTCCTAAAACAGAGAAGTTCCAGGAACAGGAACACAACCACCATGGCTGCGTATTAATACGAAGACAGATCATTAGATCATGTAATGCTCCTGACACTAGTAGTTTTCGATGTGCATGCAATTGCAGAACACAAGTACTGGAGACATGTGTTGTGCCTGGCAAGTCAGTAGGCTACTGCACAATATATGAAACTACAGAGCCATTCAGCAGTCTGTTTGCGAAACACCACATCACAATGGCCGTAAAGCACAACAGAGCACGAAATTAAGCAAGCAAATAAACCAAGCACACGGTTGATTCTGATGAAATGAAATGCAGTCATGTCTTACCTTCGGCATCAGGAACAGGGGCGGCATCCTCTTCCTCGTCCTCGGGTGGCAGGTCCCAAGCGAGGACGAAGCGCCCTACGGCCTCCAGCTGTGCGTTGTTATCAGCCAGCCAATAGACCTCGTGTCCGTGCTGCACGACCCTGTGCTGGGGCACATTGACGCAGAAGAGGCGCAGCCCCAGGGTGAAGTAGACCAAGTTGGGGTCCTCCGGGGACACGAGCGAGACCACCGGGAGGACGTTCCGCGGAAGACCCGTCTCCGCGTAGCTATCGTCGTTCCAGATCGCCTGGAAGTCCATCGCATAGGTCTCCTCCCACTGCCCCCCAACCGGACCGGAGCCGATGGTCCACATGTGCACCGTCGCTGCTGCTTCGTCGTCGCCATCGCCTTCGATGATCTCCACGTACCGTATCAGCTTTTGGCTCACCGTGATACAGCGGTACTGGAGCGCGTTCTGCTCGTTGTCCCCGTGTGCGTCCTGGAGAACACGGCCATCCGGGAGGGGGTGGAAGACCAAATTGAACTCACCATCGACGTTGCCGCTGAGGATCCCCCACGAGAGGTCGAACCACCAGAACCTGCTATCGATGGAGACTGCGCCGTGGTAAGCCCACTGCCGTGCCGCGTCCTCATGAACCAAGGGGCATTCCACGAGCATCGAGGACCACTGCTGAAACCCCGATTCGAAGCAGATGAGCGTGGCTTGGTGGTTACCATCGTGAACCTGGAGCTCGGCGATCGTGTACACGCCTTTGCTGGGGGAGAAGAGGCCGACGCTCCCGAAGTTCAAGAGGGCGGGTATCTCGTTGGGGCGGTCGGGGACGGGCACGGTCAGGTCTTCCTCGGCGTTGGGGAAGTGGCGCACCACCACGAGGTGGTGCTCCCCTTCGATGTCGCCCAAGGACTCCGTCTCCTCGAAGGGCTGGACGGCGAAGACGGCGAGGAGGTAGAGGGGCACCGCGGCGCTGATGTACCCGTCGGGGCGGTTGGGGTCCGGGAAGGCGCCGCGGCCCGCTTCGAGGATGTTGACCTGGGGCGGCGGCGCGAACGTGAGGGCGAGGTCGGGAGCGGCCGCGTCCACGGCGCGGACGATGCGGCCGAGGATCACCCACTCCGGCGTCTCCATTGGGGGCTCGGTGCGCTTGGCTTCCGGCAGCGAGCGAGCGAGCGAGCGTGAGGGAGAGCAGTGGGGGGTAATTTGGTGGCGGCGGCGGCGGCGGCGGCGAGGCGTCTGATTTGGAGGCTGTCAAGGCTAGGATGGTAATTTATAGAAACAGGTTGCGTGCGTGAGTGGGCTTCCTAACCAAGACACCGTTCGTCACGTTTGCTATTATGGAAACTGGAGTGCTTTGTTATATGCATGATATTGAACTGTATTTCTTCTTTTTTTTCCCCAAAAAAAACAATTGCAGCCTTCGAATTTTCTGACAACATTTTTTAGTCTTTGTATCTACTCCCTCTGTTTCGTTTTCTAGGTCGTTCTGACCAGCGGGAGGCAAAATAGTACTCTGTCAACAAAAGGACAACCATACCCCTCAATTACTCATCTAGCTGTTCCCACCCACCAACTGTACACGCACATGCAACCCCCTCTCTTCCACGCACGCCAATTTGAAATTTGAACCCATCCGTCCTCCGCACGCAACCAAGCGGCGATTCTCCCGCCGATCGCTCCTTCCGGCGGCGATCCGGCCAGCCGGCCGGGCTCCTCGACCACCACCTACACGTGCGACCTCCGGTAAGCACTCCTCAGCATGGGCACCCTCCAGCAGGCAAGGATACTCCTGGATGTGCGATCTCCTAAAGCTTGGACGTGCGATCTCTGGGGAGCAAGCAACTCCAGGATGTGTGACGATCTTCGGTAAGCAAGCAGTCCCAACACTTTGATCTCTGGCAAGTACTCGTGGCCAGTCAGTTTTTGCCCTCATTTTCAATGTACCTGCAGCAACAAATTGCAGAATTACATAGGCATACAAAGCAGCAACATATCCGCAGTAGAAGAATTGGATGGTGGAATAATGCTACCTGTAGGAGAGGCCACAGCTGACGAGGACGTTGATCCTCCTGCTGATCCTGCAGGTAACCTTCATACTGTACTCCATGTAGAGAAGAAGAATGTGACTTTAAAAATAAACAAACAAATTAAGTGTGTCATTTTAACAATAGAAACTTGTTAAATGTCACTTTACAAGAGTAAACAGAAACTTGTTAATTTGATTCAATCTAATTTGATTCACCCTGCAGGAAGCGTTCTTCTAGACATCAATTCTACTCCTCCGGCAGAATTTGTGGATGAAAGCATACATGGACAACGAGATGTTCTAGCTGAAGAGGGAGTTCATGCTATGGCTCAAGATCAAGGTATTGCTCTTGCTCAATATGAAGAAGCCAATGCACACATTGAAGCAGCAAGTACAATATGCAGTAAGAGTAATTTTGTTCATACTTGTACAAACTGGTTACTAATAGACCATACAGATTTAATCATGGTGAAACTGACTTGAGCAAATACTTATTGACTTGATTCTACTCCCTCAGCAGGCATTGTACCCGCAGCTAGGTTTTACCTAGACATCAACTCTACTCCCCCAGCAGAATTAGATTGTCAAATCCTACCTGGTGGCGAGGTTGTTTCTGAAGAGGAATTCGACGTTATGGCTCGGTATGAAGGAATTGCTCCTGCTCAAGATGACGAAGTCAACACTCATGTTGCAGCTGCAGGTACAACATGAAGAAACAAGATTGATGAGACTCTTGAATTACCTCACCACAATTCCAACTAAGATTATGATTACCCCTCATCTTTGATTTGATTCAATCTAATTATCTTGTTTTGTTAATTGTCCTTTTAGATGTTCATATGGCAGCAAGTGTTTTACTGGACATCAACTGTACTCCCCCAGCAGAATTAGTTGGTGAAATCTTACCTATAGGAGGCGAAGTTGCAACCGACGAGGAAATCGATGCTATGTCTCAGGATGAAGGCATTGCTCCTATTCAAGCTGAAATCAACACTCATGTTGAGGCTGCAGGTACAATATGAACTTATAAAATCAATGATATAAGGAATTGGTTAACAAATGCATTTGTTATTTTTTACAATCAATAATGTAAGGAATTGTTAAACACTCAGGAGTAGTTTTGAATTACCTCACCAGAAAAGCAACATATACATTTGTTATTTTTTTTACTTCGATGTGCATATAAAAACTTGCACATTTATAACAATACTAATTTTTCTTTTAGGTGTACAACAACCACAAATGAGGATAAGGAACTGGTTAACAGATGGTCAAAGATATGCTGCTTACACTTCATTGCATGCAAAGAGCAAAAATGGGAAATTACCAAAGAAGGCAACAAAGGAAGTTGCCGCATTCTTTCGGACTCAAATTCGAGTTATCCAAAAGATTTGGAAGACTGCAAAGGAGCAGATTGCACTTGGGCAGGAAGTTGATGTGTCTAACAAAAGAACTGGTCGATGCGGTCGCAAGAAAGCTAACCTCGAGCTATCTAGAATGGCCACAATCCCACTAAATAGAAGATCCACCTTAAGGTCACTAGCTAGATCATTAGATGTTGGTATTTCGACATTGCACAGGAAGTTCAAGTTAGGCTTGCTAAGACGCCACTCCAATACATTGAAGCCATACTTGAAAGAAGGCAACATGAAGGAGAGGCTCCAATTTTGCATTTCAATGATAGATAAGACAACTCTAGGGGGGAATGCTGATCCTAGATTCATTGACATGCAAAATATACTGCACATGGATGAGAAATGGTATTATATGACCAAAAAGTCAAGGAAGTATTACTTGCTGCCAGAAGAGGACGACCCTGTACGGACTGTTCAGAACAAGAATAGTATTGGCAAAGTCATGCTACTGACAGTTGTAGGGAGGCCTAGACGCAATGCTCAAGGGATTGTGACGTTTTCTGGAAAGGTTGGTGTGTGGGCATTTGTAAAAGAGGTGCCTGCAGCAAGAAAGAGCGGGAATAGAGAAAGAGGAACCATAGAAACAAAATCTATCATAGTCAATAGGCAAGTGATGAGGCAATATATGATTGAAAAAGTTATTCCAGCAATCAAATCAGTGTGGCCGCAAGATGCTGTTCATGAGACAATTTTCATCCAGCAGGACAATGCTAGAACACATGTTAGTCCACATGACCCAGCCTTCCTTCAAGCTGTGGCAGCTACAGGGCTAGATATCCGGTTGATGCAACAACCACCCAACTCCCCAGATATGAATGTACTAGACCTTGGCTTCTTCAGATCCCTGCAGTCCTTAACTGATTGTAGAAGCCCTACAACTATTGAAGAGCTAATTCAAGGTGTGGAGGAAGAGTTTGAAGCATATGACGAGGATAATCTAAATAGAGTGTTCCTAAGTCTTCAGATGTGCATGAAAGAGGTAATGAAGATTGGAGGAGGAAATAGGTATAGAAATCCACACATGAATAAGAGAAGGCTAGAAAGAGAAGGGGCGCTACCTCATCGGTTGTCATGTGATAAAGATATCTACCATAGTGCATTAGCCAAACTAGCCGAATACGGTTAAGTTTGTATTATAAATAAGTTTTGCACAGGAACTGGAGTTGTAATATTATTATTGTATACACATGAGTATTATATTTAGGTTGGGAAAGGCACTATATTGCTGGATATAACTATAGTAAGTCAATTTGTAACTTTGTTTGTAAGGAATTCAGAACTATCTTGTATTCACAATTGCTTTCGAGTACTTTACATTAAGGATAAGTTTAAACCTTACTTTGGAGCTTATTACCTGAATTCAAAACTGCTTGAAACTGGCAGCAAGCAAGAAGTCATGGCTGACTTCTTTATCTCATCTCCTATAGCACCACCATTCATATGCAGTTATGTATGGAGGATGAAGGGAACAAACCAAACCTGCCGATTAATGAGTTCAAAATCACAACAATTATGAAATAAGTATATGAATGCTATCTCTGCTTGTTACTGCAGTTGTGAGGATTTTTTTTTTGGGTAGTTCGTGCACCATAACTGTACATAGCAAAAATGGCTGAAGCAGAAATCAATTTAGAAAGAACCCATCAGTTACATGACATGGCACATATACCTATCTGAATCCACTAATCAATACTCCAATCGTTAAAGCATGGAAAATGCACCAACCGTTACACTTTGCTCTTGAAAAAAAATTGGTAAGATTATCTATACCTTTGATTTGGTAATAAACTTTTCCTTGCTAATCCATCAATGTCTCCAGACAAACAGCTACGCACTTTGTAGTTCTATCTGCTATGCAAAAGTACATGAACCAATTTGTAATGTCAATTAGAGGCAAGGTCACAGGTGAAATCAAATGCAAAAGTACTCTGCACTCTGTAGTTGGAATTTGTTGTAACGGCAGATTTGATCTTTCAAAAAGGGAAAAGAAGCAGGGACCATTAAAGCAAGACTGAAAGAAACTGATAAAATGTTGAAACAAATTTGAACTTTGACGAAAGCACCAAAACTACGTTAGGCAAAGCAACACATTACAGTAGCACTAACCAAAATCCAAATTTACCAGCCTAGGAATCGCAAATAACAGGGAGTACATCAGATCGTTGAAAAGATGCAAATTTTTTTTGGCCAAAGGCCACATGCCGGTCAGGAGCAAGGAGATGGGGCACCTGTAACTGCTCGATGCAGAAGGGCCCTTGATCTGCTGCCTCCTCTGCCGGTGTTAGGCCAGGCTCCACCGTGCATACCTCATGCCGTAGCCGTCCACCAGTGGCGACTTGGGTCCGACGATGTCCATGCCCCAGATCTAGCGCACCTCCTCCTCGCCGCTGCACATGGGCGAACCCTCGGCCTCCAAGGCAGCGGCAGGACCAGATGGACGCCGCGCACTTCGAGACGGGGCAACACCACTACGCCAGGCCTAGAGACGGTGACACCGACGACGAGATTCGCGGCTGCAGTGCCGCGGCAGCGTCGAACAACGAGGAGATCTGGGCGGACCAGAACATAGGGTAGCGGGGGAAACGGACGTCGAGGAGGGAGAGCGGAGGACGACCTCGGGGAGTCGCGCCGGCAGGACAGCAGGTCGGTCCAGGCGGCGGCGTGGATGCAGCCGAGGCGGGCGAGGATGTGGAGCGAGGCCGGCGGCTGAATCTGCGAGGCGGAAGAGAGAGCGCGACTACGCGAGGGCATTTTAGGAAAAGAAAATATCGGAATGAGCTGCGGGGGAGTAGGACGACCTACATTTTGACAATTTTATCAGGAGCTAGAACGACCTAGAAAACGGAACGGAGGGAGTAGCAGTTATGACATACAGTAACATTCAACTGATTCATCCGTCCATCCTGAAATGTCACTAAGATTACATGTTGCTGGCAACTCTATAGTCCATACCATGCCAATGTATAGTTTCGGTCTGCCCCCGGCATACTAGACGAATAAGATCCAAAGTTCCATGTAGCTTACATTTGGATGCTGAGATTATCACCGATTGTTAAATACTTATAAATCTTTGCTCCTTTATAAGTGTTTTTTTTTCACTTCCTTCCAAAAGTGCGCCTCTAATCTTCCCCAAAACCATCTGACGGAGAGCTACCCATTGAACTGCACTTTCTTTGATTAAGACACTACTCACCAATCATTCTCAACTGCATACACATAACAACATAGGCCCTGTTTGGATTAGGGGGTAAATGGGGCAAATTTATTTGCCCCAATTTACCCCAAAATCTCCCAAACACCATGGGGTAAATATTTGCCCCCCTCAATTCCATTTACCTCTTAATAGATGCAAATTTGGGGCAAATGGGCAAATAAGTAGTGGGTCCCACAACCTTATCTCTCTCCCCCTCCCCCCCTCCCCGCGATTCCCCATCCACCCGCGGCGGCCGCGACTCCCGTCCGCGCCGCCGCCGGTCCATCCACGCCGCGCCACCCTCTCCCAGCGCCGCCTCCCTCTCCCATCCGCCGCCGGCCTTTCCCTGCTCCGCTGCAGCCCTCTCCCATCCGCTGCCTCCCTCTCCCAGCGCTGCGCTGCCCTATCCCAGCGCCGCCGCCGCCTTGTACCAGCCGCTGCCGACCTCTGCCGTGAACATCGACCTTGAGACCCCAACGTCGAACCGGTTCGTCGCCATCAGCGTCGCCAGCGACAGCACCACCACCTCGTCATGTACCAGCTCCGACGGCCTCGACCTCGACCCCCAACTCGCACCGTCTTCGACCGGCAAGAGGCACCGACGCCCTCTCCTAGTGCCACCGCAGATCCACCAAGATGGAGCGTGAGGACACCGGCGACGACGGATACAAAAATGAGTTCAGTTGAGGCTTTAGCTTTGTTTTTATGAGTTGTTGGTACACCCCAATCAGTTAGGCAGGCTAAGAATCGTTTTGTGAGATCCTTGGAGACAGTTTGCCGTAATTTTGACCGAGTTCTAACTAGTGTTCTCAAGTTAGGTGGAGATATCATAAGGCCAAAGGACCCTGAATTCTCAACGGTTCACCCAATACTAGAGAATCCACAGTTTTGGCCACACTTCAATAACTGTATAGAAGCAATAGATGGGACTCATGTTGAGGTAGTGGTGGCAAAAAGTAAAGTGGTTGCACATATGTGTAGACACAAAAAGACATCACAGAATGTGCTTGCTGTCTGTGATTTCGACTTGAGATTTACATTTGCTCTTGCAGGATGGCCTCGATCTGTGCATGATATGACAATGTTCAAGGATGCAACTATAAGATATGCTGAGAAGTTTCCCCATCCACCTCCAGGTAATCTACTAATTCTCTCATAGATAAGTATCACACTAATGCAATGATATCGGTTGTTTCACAATTTGTCTACAAATTTGTAGGGAAATTTTATTGTGTTGATGCGGGCTATCCAAACCGCCCGGGTTATCTTTCACCATACAGGGGTACAAAGTACCCACATGCACCATTTGTGAATGTCCCGCCTCCGAGAGGTAAAAGAGAGACTTTTAATCATGCACATTCTAAAGTTAGGAATGTTATAGAACGATCATTTGGTGTTTTGAAGATGAAGTTTCGCATTCTGTTGCGCATGCCACAATATTCAATCGCAAAGCAAGCTAGAATTATTGTCGCATCCATGGCTATACATAATTTCATTAGAGAGAGTAAGCTGGCGGATAGGGACTTCGATTTGTGTGATGCAGATGAAAACTATGTTCCACTAGCAGATGAATATGACTCTAAAGATGAAAGTGAGCCAAATACCGAAGAAGGAGAAGAAGAACACGTCCCTGAAGGTATGAACATGAATGCTTTCCATGATCAAATAGCTGATGCGTAGTTCCATAAGTGATGGTATATGTATGATTGTGATCACTTGACTGTTAAATAAGTACATGTGTGTATGTGAGTACAATTATGTGGTCAAAATTTGTTGTTCAGTTATGCATAGCAGCGAGCATCAGAAAGCTGTTAGCATGCAGCAGCATGCGCCAGCAGCATGCAGCAGCCGTGCATCCGTGCATGGCAGCATGCAGGCGAGAGCGAGCGCATGCAGCACCCATGCAGGCGAGAGCGAGTGCATGCATGCAGCCATGCATGCAGGAGAGAGCGCCCCGACAGGAATATTTGCGGTAAATTTACCATCAATCCAAACAGCCTAGTGGGGCAAATTTGTTTAGGGTAAATAGAAGGGGCAAAACATTTGCTTTGAAGCAAATATTTGCCCCTACAATCCAAACAGGGCCATAGTATCCTCGACGCGGAGGAAGCGGAATATATAATGAGTTCGGTGCCTTTTTATGTCAACTTAACTTCACACAGGCGAGTGTGTTGCATTTTAGAAATTGATATGCATCTTGTATGCCAAAATATCTCCAAGAATAATAGACATCAGGAGGAACATTGATTAGTTCTAGAGCTTACAAATTTGAAGGATCTGTGATCTGTTGAACGTAATGAACACAAACTGAGCCAAATCAGTAATGTACTAAATGGGTACCAGTCTACCTCAGTATAAATTACTTGGCTGATTGACGTTTAGATTCCATGGACATATAACTATAAGTAAATTTGATAGTTTCACTGAATGCTCCAACGCCAAACTATGTTTGTTGCAAAAATATTGCTTCAGGAACATTGTGGGACAATTCTTGCTAGACCAAGATTCCAAGGAGGTCATCAATTTCGTACTTGTGGCAGTGGAAACAATAGGAAGTAAGGAAAGAAAACAGAGTGCCAGAAACCCAGAACGAAAAAAAAAAGGGAACGATTCTGCAGGTTGAAGAAACTAAAATGTTCCAACAACTTCGTCTAGTCAATCACATCGTGCACTAAATTGTATATACAACTCAAAGAAAACCTAGTATAGAACCAACAAATCATGGAGAAATATCTGATATGAACTAATCCTTTGATAGCTAGTAATTTCTGTGGAAAACCATAAGCCTGAAGCTCTTTAATCTTGGAGCAATTTCTTACTTGAACCATGGGCCAAAAAAAAACAAAATCTAAATCTCATTCTATGTAGAACCCCACCTCTGGCAAAAGCATTCAACAGGAAACAAATCTGAGCAACTTCACGACCTGCACAAAGAAGGCAAGGGTTCTAAATTAGACATCAGGGCTTCTGCTGCAAAATTATGCAGGGTGATACTGTAAGCCTGGCTTCATACCCCTCATGTCAGTTACATGTGTTCAAAACTTAGATGTATCAGAATTGGCGTGTAACTCACACTACGAAGTATTAGAATTAAATGACACACTAATCATCACAGGGTAAAGTTCAGTGCAAATGGAGATTGGCGTGTAACTCTGCTATGACAATAATGGCTTATTATAATTTGATGCCTGAATGCAATAATGGAATAATCAGGGTTTCCTAAACAGCAGTTCAACCATTCTATTGCCAATAATTTGTATTTTCCTGAGTAACCATCAATGGGCACAGTTATTGTATCATCTAAATAATATTTTACCAGTCAAGCACATATGGTTCTCATTTTTTGCTCTCAGTTCAATTGTTATGTCGCTTGAAACAGAATTGTCCACTCGTCTAATCAATAAATATGGACGAGATGCAGAAAACATCTTTATTAGCATATGTAAGTGAACTACATGACCATTATATATGCTGTTGACATTTAAAGTGTGCGTGATTGCAAAACACGAGCACCCGAGATATATGCCAATGCAAATCAGATCAGTCGCTAACCTCAGCTGCTATCCTCTGCTTTGTGACTGCAGTCAACGACATTTATCCTTCAGGAGTTTCTTGAGTAAAGCGTGGATCCCGCGACGATTACAGCGCTGCATAATGCGTTAGGCCAATGCAAGTCAGTGCATTACTTCAGTAGATAAGATATACAACTCCGCACAGGATATCAGAACTGCAACGACACACCATGATCTCTGAAGAGATTTCAGCCACGCAGGATGAACACACGCAAGCAAGCACAGTAGAATTTGCTGAACCTTACGAGTAGTAGTTGGTTTTGCTTACCTTGGGCAACCGCTGGTGGCAGATCCCAAGCGACGACGAAGCGGCCGCAGAGCGGTCTTGGCAGCCATGGCATATCCACCAGCGCATCGGCCTGGTGGCTCACGACTCTGTGCTCGGGTACATTGACGCCGAAGATGTTCTGCTCCAGGGCGAAGTAGACCAGGTTGGGATCCGACGGGGAAACGACGACGAGCACGGGGACGTTCCTTGGCAGCCCAGTCGCCATGTAGCTGTCGTCGTCCCAGATATCCTCGAAGCTCTCCGCGTACCTCGCGTCCCACTGCCACCCGTCCCCATCCGGGCTGTGGCTCCGCGACCACATGCACACCCTCGACGCTGCGGCTTGGCCTTCGTCGGTGATGATCTCCACGTACCGCAGCTTGTTCCGGCTCGCCGTGACGCAGTGCTTGATCTCGAGGTCGGGCATGTCGTGGACGGTGGCGTGGGCGAGCGCAAGGGCATCCGGGAGGGGGTGGAAGACCAAATCCACGCCGGAATCCGGCCTCAGGACCGGGAGCGAGGCGTCGTAGTCGTAGCTGATGATCCCCCACGAGAGGTCGAACCACCAGAGCGCGCCGTCGGCGTAGGCCGCGCCGTTGGGGATCCAATCCCGGTCGTGGTGCGCCGCCAGGGGGTACGTCACGCGCTTCCCGGCCCACCCGGTGCGGCCGCTCGACCGGAGGTAGACGATGGTGGCGCGGTCCGTGCCCGTGTCGGCCTGGAGCTCGGCGATCGTGTACTCGCCTCCGTCGTTGGTGGCGAGGGCGACGCTCCCGATGTTCCAGAGGATGGGGAACCGCCCGGTCCGGGGCTCGATGCGCTCGGCGGCGGCCCTCGCCTGGCCGCCGTCGTCGGCCCCCGCGTGGAAGTGGCGCGCAAACGACGAGGTTGCTGTCCACGGGGGCGTTGGCGAAGAGCGTGCCGGTGAAGGGCGCGACGGAGAAGTGGGCGAGGAGGCAGCCGGAGCCGGCGGCGATGATGTAGGGGTACTTGTCTGGGCTCTCCGGGTTGGGTTGGGCACCGCGGCCCGCGGTGAGGACGGCGAGCCCCGGCGCCAGCGCGACCGAGAGGGTGAAATCGGGCGTGGCCGCGATGCCGGGGCCTGGTCCGACGCGGACGACGCGGCTGAGGATCACCGACGGAACCTCCATTGGAGGGGCTTGGTGCGCTTGCCTTCCAGCGGCGAGGGAGGGGGCGCCGCGCCGCGCAGGGGAAGTTGGGGGCAGAGAGAGGGGAAGGGAAGGGGAGGGGCCGTTGGGGTTTTGGCGTGATTTGGTGGTGGCCTCGTTGATTTGAGGGAAATGCAAGGGCAGGAAGGTAATATAAGCAACGGGATTAGGCTTCGGAGGCAAGTTGCTAGCCCCGGTTCGTGTGTTCACCAACACACACGTGAGTCCTCCCTCCTCAGTGACCACGTGAGAGATAGTTGATGGGCCTTGGCCGGCCCAAACGGAATGGAAATATCCGTAGTACATAGTGGCAGCCGCCATTAGCTGTGTCAATCGTGGTTGATGCGGTGCTTGAGAGTTGAGATGCAAGTGCAAATCCCATGAGTACGGATACGAGCAGTCTGGGTAATTCAAATTGCGCTGCTTATAAGATAGTCTCTAATCTAATGATATTTTATGAGTGGTAACCTAATTTAAACTATCACAAGGTGAGAAGTATTTTTTTTTTTTGCGAAACAAGGTGAGAAGTATATCATCACCTTTTTGAAGGTGAGAAGTATATCATGCCTTCAAAAAGCGAGGCACAAAACAAGGAGCACGAGAGTGTCCGATGGAACCAGCATGCATTGGTCCGGGTCTCATCTCGTTTAAAATACATTGTGAGACTGGCGAAACAACGGTTAATTGATTATTGAGCATCTAATTTGAACTTAAATAATAAGGCATCTAAATCGATAGCTTCAAAACAGCTATGCTTTTTGTAGAAAAGGTTATAAAAGAAAACTGCTACCTCCATTTTAAATTGTATTTTGTTTGACTTTTTTCATCCCAAGTTTGGTCGCTTGTCTTATTAAAAAAAATTATGCAAAACCTCGTACTTTTGGTTATGGTTTGTTGTATTAATCAAGGTTCTTCAAAAATGACTTAAATTTGACTATGCTTATTACACAATGTTTTTGAATAACGACATACAATTTAGAACTGAGATAGTATATTTTTTGGTAGAGGTATTGGGGTTGATTTCAAGCTGATGGACACATAGGGAGGCTGAGGCGCGGCAACATGGTTAGGACAAGCTGGACAATGCAACAATGGAAGGCAGCATACCAAATTTTCACGCATGGATCACGTAAACACGTACCAACACGTCTACAGATAAGCCACAAACTAAATACTAATAAGTTTATTTTAAAGTGTTGCAAATCAATCGCAAAGCAATTTTTTTGGAAGCTAAGATGATCCTCCATGAACGACGGTGGACAACGACTCTCATTGGAACAGGTATATAGTAGAAAGTTAAGAGAGAACAGATTGCCAGTACGAACTTCAGAGGGAACAGGGTGGAAGCAACCAAGAGCACAGAAGAAATCCAGCAGATTATGTCAGCTAAATGTCACGTTTTGAGCCTAAGTGCTCATAAGCATCTCGAAGGAAAGCATGTCTAGAACAAACAAAACAGGGATCAATGTATATTCTTTTCAGCCTTCCTGACGAAGTTTCCCATAGCTCAGAGAACCACCATCGATCACGCCCTCCATGGATTCCTCCTGAGTGAGCTGAGACTGCAACAGCGAGTCAAACGGCGCTTCCTCCTGCATCGTCTTCTGGGTCCTGGCTCGGCCCCGGGTGATCCACCATGTGGCCGAAGCACTCCTTCACCTCAGCTTTTAGCCTGCTCAGAGTCTCAGGATCCATCTTCACGGCCATGTTCATCATGTCCACTCTACGCATCTGCTCCTCACTGAACTCATCAAGATTCAGCAGCTCGTTGCCGTCGGTTTCCTCAGCTGCCTGCTGCTCGTTGGTTTGGATCTCAGCCGCCTGCAGTTGCTCTAGGACAACAGCTGCCTGCGGCCCAGCGAAGTCGATTTCCTCCGCCGGCTGGTCGTCGCCGTCGATTACCGGCTGCTCATCGTCTTCAATCTCCCCTTCCTGCTGCCCTTCGTCGTCAGCTAACGGTTCTTGTTCAACGTCGCCTTCAGCTCTGAGCTGCCCAGCGCCGGCAAAAGGATCCATGCCAAGAGCTTCAGAGAAGAAACATAAGTCAACAATGGTCAGAACAGAGATCAGTAAACTAGGAACACAATAATCACAACAAATGAAGCTAAAAGCAATTCTGGTTGTCCTCTGACAAGAACAATTATCTGTCACTCGGTGTTTGATGCCTACTATACAACAATAATAGTGCATCACAAGCTATAAGCATTGTTTCTGCTACTTCCTAGGAAAACTAATAATCAGCATGCACAATCCAGGTTATGACATCAAATGACACTGCTAGTGATCAACACAAAATTATGAAAAGAAAATCTGTAGATGGTTGATCCAGCCATATGCCATGCATGCAATTGTTCCCTTTTTATGGGAAAATGACTTCCAAGTAAGAATGGAATGATCATAAAGAATTAAGATAAATGAACCCTGTAACTCTGCTATGAAAAGATGACAAGTTGTGATTTATGTTGGATGCCGATGCAATAATGGAACATCATATATGTTTGTATAGACAAAACTGTGAATCGAACTGCAGTCGTGTTGTTGCTAACATAAATCGCACTGTTACACTCTCACGAAAAAAATGGACACCGCTATACTATTCAACAGAGCATGATACTAACTACATGTAGAATGCATGTGTCCCTTCAACTGTTCAGCCTATCACTATGTACATGACTAAGTCCATGCAACTGGCAATACGGATCACAAAAATTTCTTAATTAATGTATGAGCCTGATTTTGGAGAGGGAAACAAAACTAGATGGATCATGCGTGGAATTAAAATAAGATTGACATTGCATTTTGCTCATCCCAGTACTCAGGAGTCAGCATACATGGTTAAGTTACTCAAAAACTTCATGCAATCAGCCAACTCAAAACAAATTCATAAACCCTCCTGGGATACTTCCCTCCAGATAACTAACAAGTTTCATGTGTCCATATTATGGCACTAGTTGCAAGTGTCTGCTCATGGACAACATCATAAAACAGGCATTGCAGTGTGCTGAAGTACTCTCCTAAAACAAATTAAGCATGCAGTATTAGGAATTACAAGGAACACAAAACACCACATGATTGCTTTTGCCCCTAATATATGAAGCTACATGCTAGTTGTCCATTAGAATGCCTTACTTTAACTAATTCAGCAAATGTAATATGTATGTGTTGATGAAACCCATTTTCAGGAAATGTCGATCGATCAGAAGCAGAAAAAAAACTACCTTACTTAGTCTATGACCCTGATTTTGTTAAGGAAAAAGAAACTAGATGGATCATGCACGCAAAGGGAATACCATTGGCATCGCATTTTATTTGCTCTGTACATAACATGCAGAATCAAACAAAATTATATAAGGTATCCTGGGATATCACAACAAATAAGATTCATATAATAGTACTATGGAACTAATATATATGTAAGAATTAGCTCAAGCCTCAAGCTGTCACCCTTATTAATTGCTGTGTGCAGAGAAGTACTGGAGATGCAAACATAATATTAACAGAGACTGATATATAGATACACAACTGCATACACAATTGCACGAGATATAAAACGCTCTTGAGAGAACTGAGCGTAGCTCAGGTGGCAAGCACATCAGGTGTGCACACTGCCAATCCGGGTTCGAGTCTTCTTACTCGCACCTGTGTTGTGTCACCGGGGTTTGCCCCAAGTTGCCTCTCTTCTTAATGAAATACCACCTAGTTCCTCCTAGGTTGGGTCGCATTTTTATAAAACGCTCTTGAAATCAAAACTTTGTCACCTAGCTAGAAACACAATTGCACGAGATATATGTACTTCTCTCGGACAACCTCGCTCCTAGCTAGAACAGGTCATGGAGTACAGGAATTAACATGGAACACAAAATGCCACATGATTGCATAGAAATATGCAAAAAAAAAAAATTGATCATGCAATGCTGATGACGACATTTGAAGCATGAAATTGCAAAACGCAAGCAAGTACTGGGTAATTAAACAACTCCAGCAGGATTCAGCAGTATAAGTTGATGAAATCCATTTTCAGGAAATACCGATCGATCAGAAGCAGAAAAAAGATACCTTACTTAGTCTACATATGACCCTGATTTTGTTAAGGAAAGCGAAACTAGATGATCATATGCATGCAAATGAAATACCCTTGGCATTGCATTTTATTTTCTCTCCACATAACATGCAGAATCAAACAAAATTATAAGGTAGCCTGGGATATCACAACAAATAAGTGTCATATAGTAGTACTATGGCACTAATATATATGTAAGGATTAGTTCAAGCCTCAAGCTATACCCTTATTAATTGCTGTGTGCAGGAGTACTGGAAATATATATGCAAAGATAACATGTACAGAGACTGATATATAGATACACAATATAAAACGCTCTTGAAATCAAAACTATGTCGCCTAGCTAGAAACACAATTGCACGAGATATGTTCTTCTCTCGGACAACCTCGCTCCTTGCTAGAACAGGTCATGGAGTACAGGAATTAACATGTAAAAAATGGTTTGCATAGAAATATTCAGACATTTGAAGCTTGAAACTGCAAAACGCGAGCACTGGGTAAACAACTCCAGCAGGATTCAGCATGCACTTGAGCAGCATGATATCTGAATTGCAGCTACAGATGATGAAACAAGTTGGAACACTAAAATTTTCTGGAAAGTATATATACTTATGTGGTCACGATTTTACCTTGGGCAACCTCTGGCGGCAGGTTCCAGGCGACGACGTAGCGGCCGGAGGGTGGTTGCTGCGGTTGGTCTGGGATGTTAACTAGCTCATAGGCCTGGCTGTGCACGACTCTGTGCGCAGGCACGTTGACGCCAAAGAGGCGCTGCTCCAGGGCGAAGTAGACCAACGCCGGGTTCGACGGGCACACGACGGCGAGCACCGGGAGGTTCCGCGGCAGCCCGGTCTCCCTGTAGCTGTGGTCGTCCCAGATCCTCTCGAAGCTCATCGCATACTTGACGTACCAGTTCCATCCATCCGGACCGATCATCCGCGTCCACATGCACACCGTCGCTGCTGATCCACCTCCTCCAGTGACGACGATCTCCACGTACCTCAGCTTGCCCCGGCTCACGGTGATTGCGCGCCTGGTGTGGATGTCCGGCGTGGCCATGGCAAGACCACGCCCATCCGGGACGTAGTGGAAGTTCAGCTCCGGCTCGTGCTCGTCGACGTCGCAGCTGAGTATCCCCCACGAGAGGTCGAACCACCAGATGGTGCTATCGACCGTGACCGCGCCGTGGGGAACCCAATCCCGGTTCTCCTCAGCCATGGGGTACTCCATCTCCTGGACGTGCCACTCGGCCGCTCTAGTAGGGTGGTACACCGAGCCGAAGGAGACGAGCTTGGCACGCTCGCTGCCCTTGTCAACACTGAGCTCGGCGATCTTGTAGCGGCCGTGTTCGTGCGCGTCGGCGTAGAGCCCGACTCTCCCGATGTTCCAGAGGGTTGGGGCGTAGCCGGTGCGGCCGGGGATGCGCACGGAGGAGGCCGTCGTCAAGCCGTCATCGGCGGATGTATGGAAGTGGCGCAGCAGGACGAGGTCGGTGGGGTAGGGGTTGTCCCCGAAGTTGGTGCCGCGGAATGGCGCGGTGGAGAAGTGGACGAGGAGGAAGTTTGGCTCGGCGGCGACGATGTAGGGGTACTTGTCGAGGTTGGCGCCGTCGGGATGGCCTCCCGGGCCGGCGGCGAGGACGGTGACCCGCGGCGGCGGCATGGCCGAGAAGGAGAAGTCGGGTTCGGGCGCCGCCGCGGCGTTCGCCGCCGCGTGCGGAGCCGCGTTCTGCTCTTGCTCTTGGTGTTCCACGGCCGCCACCACGACGTCCACCACCTGGGCCTCCTCGTCGTCGTCTTCTTCCTCCTCCACGGCCGCCACGGCGTCCACCACCACCTGCGCCGCCTCCTCATCGTCGTCTACGGCCACGACGTCCTCTTCCAGAGCCTGCGCGTTGGCTCCCGCGGCGGCGCCGTGCCCAGCCGCCTGCGCGCCGGCGTCCTCCGCCACCACGTCGCCTGGGACGAAGCCGACGCGGAGGACGCGGCCGAGGATCACCCACGGCGTCGCCATTGCGGCTCTCGGCGTGCTTGGATCCCCACGATGAGCGAGCGATGTAGAGCGAGAGCACGCGCAGTGGACAGGCGAGAGAGGGAGCGCGGTGGGGTTGGTTTTGGAATTTTGGTGGTGCCCTCGCTGATTTGGGGGAAAATTCTAGGGCAGGATGGTAATTTATGGCAAGTAGTTACGTGATTGGGCGTCTCAACGAAGATTCTGCTGCTTCCCGGGCCGGGAGATTTTGGATTGGCCTTGCAGGCCCAAGCAAGGGAAAGCATCGGCTTTAATGCTGCCAGTACGCGCAAAATCCACCGATACAGCTATGCATATTTTTTCTGAAATAAAAGGTTATGCGCATTTAAATTAAAAAATTATATCGGCTGAGAGAAGCAACAATTGCATACCCAAAAATGGGATTTTCTTTTGTGAGGTAAGAATTGATTAATTGCCCTGTCCAACAGGTGACATTTTACGTTCAAATTGCAACGCCGCTAGCTATTGGTAATTCTGCGCTGTCACATCCGGGTTGGAAATGCGACTGGCTTCCAAAATGTACTAAAAAAGTGTCCCCCCGAAAATCCATGAATACCCCCCGAAAATTTTCACAACAAAATATACGGTGCAAAAACGTGGACCGACGACATGAGGCAAGTAATAATGCCATATTGCCATGAGCTGTATTGTAACCGTAAGTACAGATTTTTGTTTTTCTGAGCAAATTAAACGCCAGGTCACAAACACGCGACGCGTGCGTCCGCGGGTGACGTGGAACGGCGCCCGTGCTCTGCTCGCTCCCCGCGAGAGGCCTTCCGGGGAACGGCGACCCGTAGCTTCGTCATCGGGGATGGCCGTGCGTGCCGTTGTCGATGGTCTTGCCGGCGGACACGACACACTGGGGGAGTATATGTCGAGGGGTTTGCCAACCGGCGCTGATGCCGGTGAGCGTCGCCACGTAGAACGTTTAGGTCTGCTAGTGCTGGGCGGGGAACAGCATGAACGTCGTCGTGTTGTTAATTTCCTAACCAAAGACGTCGCTGCTCACCGGCGGGAGGCAGCAGCAGGAGAAAGGCACTTTGCTGAAAGGCTGCCGTTCGAGGTGAACTAGCGTTGTACGTGTGCGTCGTCGAGCGCAGGAGGCGACAAAGGATTTTTTGCCATCCCACGCAAGTCTGGCAAAACCTTTTTGCTCATTCAGTCTTCTTCTGCAGCCGAGTACCGGAGATATGGTTTGCCTGCAAAACAGGCTGGAGAGGACATCAGCCGTTTTAAGTTTTGAAAATCACATAGTTTGTTGAGCTAAACAGACTTAGTTTAGAAGAACAATCAGAACATCTGAGCTGAGGTAACCAGAATTTAGAAGAACACCACGTAATTTAGCATTCGCGTAGTTTCAATTGGCCGACGAATGTTTTTTTTATGGTAATGTATTAGTTGGAAACCAATCTTTTCGTGAAACTATGAAAACTTCCATCTGGGCCACACGATATTGATCTAAGGGGCCCTTTATGAGGTGAGAGAAGTGATTTGTGAAAGCGTCTCTAATCACCCATTGCAAATCACCTCTCTCACCTTCCTTTAATGCTCCATTGGGTCAACATCTTACCTTCCATGTTGAAGTTTTTTATAATTTCCACAACTTCTATGGAGAGATTGGTTTCCATTAAATGTATATTGTTTTTTAATATGAAGAAGAGCTACGTATTTTTATCTGTATTACACAACAAAACACAATGTTTGTAACTGAAGATAGATCACCTGTGCATTGACTTTCGCCAAACAAGAACAACCAAGGCAAGAATAAAAAAAATACTACTAACGTTACTGCCCGACAGGCCTCAGCAATCAGCATTTCAGCAACAACTTACTTCACTAAATCTACACAGAAGACAACCAAGGCCGGCGCCATTGAGGGAAAAAAAAGATGAAGCCGACATCTTGGGCCGTTGCATCTTGTGCAAGCAATGATGCAAAATACCTGGGGATATTTGATGGGCCAAGATGGCTGTGCAAGCAATGATGCAAAATACCGGGACTCATTTCTTTCCCCTCTACTACAGTAGAGCCGGGTGACTCAAAAGACCATTTCAGTTTTCACAACTAATTCGCCATCGATGGCGTCACCCTCACCTCTGGTGCTCGTCGGTGTAGGATGCGAAGAGCGATACGCTGGATCTGTGGTTCGCCTGTACATTAACTACTCTCTCCATCCTAAAATATACAATTCTAGTCTTGTTTGTGAGTATCCAGATTCATAGCATCTCTAATGAATCTGGACACTCATTTGTCTAGACTCATTGAAGATGGTATGAATCTAATGAATGGCTACTATATAACAAGGTTAGGGTTACTGTTGAGCAAGCGACTAGCTATATAATAAATCCTTCATCTTTAAAGCTCATGTGGCCCAATTATCTTATACAAACAAATTAAGTTCAGTAAACACACATATTAATAGTATAAACTCGACAATGTTCGACAGCACACCCAACATTTCCCTTAACAAAGAATCAACATTTGATGTAAAATATTGAAATTACAAAACCAAAATGTTGAAACAATAAATTTAAAATATTTAACTTCCTCCTACGACCGTCTCCTAATAGGCGGGTGAGACTGAGATGACGCGTGGGGGATGGTGACGCGTGCATACGGAGCCTCATGATGATGCATGGAGGCGCGACGGCGGTAGGGGACCACGACGGTGACGGCACACACGCTTTAGGGGGGCGCGAACATGGCGTAGGCAACGGCGTACGCACGCAAGAGGGCCGTGGCGATGCGCGGCGCAACGACGAGGAGGCGCGATGGTATGCAAATGGCCAGCCAACAGTGGCGGTGTTGTGTGTGGGTGAAAGAGAGAGGCAAGAGAGAGGAAGAAGCTAGTGTTGAAGTGGATCCAAGGGACAAAGTTGTTTGCATGAATCTTAAACACCAGAAGATATGAAGGCTAAAATTTATTGGAAAGTGGATAGGGATTTCGGTGAGTTCCAGACTAGAGGAGACTCGAAAATTGAAGGCCCACCAACAGTTTATGCCCATCCAGCCCATGGAACTATGCTAATAGATGAAGGCCGCTAATTGGAACAAGCAAGACACTCAATTGCCGAAGCCCAGACCGACGGAGGCGGCCCACACGACCACACAGCAGGACGCACCTGCAAACTGCAAAGCCCGAACGGCCCAGACGAACAAAGCCAACCACGCGCACCAGACGCATCAGACGAACTAGTAGCGCACGAGAGCAACGGTCCGTGACAGGAGCACGCTAGCGCCGTGGCGCGGACCGCGTGGTGCGTCGCGTCGCACGCAGCCAGAGCGCATCATCGCCTGGCTAGCGCGAAGATAGTGAAACTCAGGAGGCGCGCCCTACAGCCCTAGCCCGATGGATTGGACTGGACGCAGGGACACAATCTTGAGGCTGCTGGTCAACGCTGTCCCTTTATCATCGCCACATTTGCTACTACTCGGTGTGCTAACCACCGGCGGCTGTGAGGCTTCCCTTTGCGTGCCATTGTCAATTAACCATAAGACCCAGTGACTGATTCCAACTTCATCAGTGTGGAGTTGCAATTTGCAATGAAGACGTGTGACTGACCCGATGGGGCAGGCGAATGCTCAGCTCTAAAACAAGCCACGTGGGACTGCACGGATGCGATGGTGAGACTTAACAGTTAGTAATAGGTAGTGGAACAACTGCACCAACCTCTTCTACCGGAACTCACGGTTACGGTGTGTTTAGATTGGGAAAGATTTTAAAAAAACACGTTAGAGAAATAACACTGTAGGTGAATAGTATTATGTAAGTGGAAAGGGACATGATGAATAGAGAAAAGTTAGATAAACAGTGTTTTTTGGAAGGAGTTGGTGAATCTAAACACACCTTTCGAAAAAAAAAATAAGGCTGGGCGTCTCCGGTTAAAGAGGTGTCCCACTTGGCCAGCGTGCTCGAAGGTGATGAAGAATACCTCGATGAGCAGCTGGATGCTAGCCAGGTTAAAGTTTGAGCTTTTTACCTATGAGCCATTAGAAAAGTTGCTTGTTACCTGCACGCCACTAAAAATTTTGAAAGTTCCTCGGTGCCATTGTGCTAACTTTCTTTTCCCTTCAGACCATTTCCGTCAAATTCAGTACAAACGGCAGTTAACTAGGCAGGGCAAAGACGATTTTGCCCTCACCTTTGCAATGCATCAAATTTTGTATGACAGATGGGGCCCACTCTCTTCTCCAACCTTCCCATTCCTATGTTCTTCTCTCTCGCCGTTCCTATCCAGAGTAGGCCGGGGGCGGTGATGGCGAGGCGCGCCGCCCGGCCGGGCAGTGTGCTGCGCTCGAGGGCCCGGTGAGTGAGAAGAAGCTCAGCCACGGTACGTCCTCCTCCATGGACACTCTTGGGCACCCAATCCCAGCAGCGCCGCTTCCTCCCCATGCCCTCAGTCCTCTGGCTCCATTGATAACTCTCCTCTGCTCAAACTCCAAGCAGCCGCACAATAACAAGAAGTATCAGCCGTAGCAACCATCTCCTGTCCAAATCAGCTAGCATCTCTCTCCAATTCGAGCTCTCCAGCACCAAATCCACCTAGCACTGCTCCTCATGCGTGGCGTGCTTGCTTTTTTTTTTTTGCAATTGGGGCGCCGGGCAGAGCTCCGGCCTCCTGCGAGACCTGCCTCCTCTGGTCTTCGTGCTCAGAGAAGCAACTTGGCATACGGCATGTGCGCACAGGATCTGGTGACTGGTAGTGCTGCAGCTTGGCGAATCGAGCAAAGGCAAGGGCGGAGAACCGGCAGATGGATCTATTCTCCGGCGAGGTGGCTTCTCTCCAATTTTGTTCGCTTTCTTCCATCCGCACCCGCCCTACAGCCCAGGCCGACGACCCCGCCTAGCGTTTGGAAGGGGGGAGAGAGATAAAGAGCCATACGGGAAGGACAGGGGAGAGTCAAAACAAATGCTTGAGTGATGGGCAAAAGAATAACTTCAGATGTCGGTTGGGAGCAGCTCTGTTAAAATTACACGGCAAGGCGACGGAAGTGGTTTACAGGGAAAAGAAAGCACAATGGTATGTAGGAACTTTTAAAATTTTTAGTGGCTTGTAGGTAACAAGTAACTTTTACAGTGGCTCCTAGGTAAAAGGCTCTTAAAGTTTTGGGTAGCACACCTCAGTTGGTCTCTACCATATTCCCTCCGATCCGTCCCTTATATCTGTCGTCAGGCTGAAAATGATGTTACCAAGGTATGTGAAAAAAGACTCTGATACCCTTACTTGAGGAAAAATTTACCACGGTGACACAATTGGAATGACATGGCACTTGTGGTGTGCGCATGCTACAGAAAAGTTTTCACATTAAACAAATCAGTACTCATCCACCTTTTCATATGCAGTACGACACTTTTGGCCTTATACGAATCAAAATGCAATAAAACATTTCATTTGACGCTAAATGTGGCAGAACCGTCCAATTTAAACTGGCTCAAGTGCGCCTAATTGCCCAAATAAGGACAATATCCGCAAACGCACTTCAAACAGTTCAAACCCGGTAGTCCGTCGAGTGTCCTCGGGACATCCCGAATCATCCACTGACAACTTCCTCTGAGTGGTTTTGGCTGACTCAACTCTTTTTGCAAAAAGGCTTACTAATTGTTGGTCCTTAATTGGTAGCTTTTAGTTCATCTGAGTAGTTACTTATCCAACTACATTATAAAGTGCTTTTCATACAGGTGGTTCTAGGCTCAAACAACATTTTTGAATCAACTCATCTTATTCAACTTGTTTCCTCTACGATGTTTAACAGTTGATCAAGTGCACTCATTACCAAGAGTTGTGTCGATCCGGATCAATGTACATCCTGCAGGAGTTACCTAGCCCCCAGTCACATACAGCTGCGCCGGCTGCACGTAACAACCTTTCAATCAGCTGGGCCAAAGATCAGAAATATCCTTACTCGAACCCGGGAACGCACCCCCACGTGGACCCCACGTCTGGCGACCACCCCGTGAGTTACAAGGCTACGGCCCCATCTTTCTTTGACCCAGCAAGCACGGGTAAGCGATATTTCCAACCATTGAACCAACTAATCTAATTGGCTTAACTGGTCCCATAACCCAGTAAGAAACTAGGTAGAATCACTTGATCCTTAGTTAAAACAACGGATCGGTGCTTAGTCACTTAATCAAGTAGGCAGACTACTGGATCGAGCTTCCTCAGTCCCTTTTTCTAACTTCTGCCCAATACTTTAGCCTTACCAACATCTTTGATTCATGAGAGATTAGTGTAGCCTAGATTATCATCTTTAGTTAACCTTTCTAAGCATAGCAAGGTAGATAGTTCTAATCAAGTTTCTTGACTAGGTAGGATTATTTCTACCAAGGATTTTATCATGCATCAAGGATTTCAACCAATTCCTAACCTAATGCAACATAGAAGCATAATATTTGGACCCGTGTGAATTATGAAATAAATAGGTAGAGATGCTCCGGGGCTTGCCTTGAGTCCCAAAAAGGTTAGCAACATCAACGACTTCTTCGGACTCCGAAGCTACCACCGGAACTTCCTCGTACTGGACTTGTTCTTCGGGAAGTTCAATGTACTCCACTTCCGATGCTTCGGGTTCTAACATAAAATGCAAGTCCGAGATTAGAGATGCAACAAATTTTAAAACATACCACACAAAACTTTATCTCTCGATAAAGTTGCAAGCCAACACAACAAACCCACTTATTTTCAAAAGAAAACCTTGCATTTCTCTTGGGTGAAATAGTCCTTATTTATTTTATATTTGTTGAAGAAGAATTATTATGGATTCCAAAAATGACTGCCAAAGACATAAAACCCTTTCTTTATTTTTATTTGTGATTATAAAGCACAAATCAGGCTTTTAATTATTTTTATAAATTCCCTAAACATTTTTTTCTATTAAACTCCAAAAGATGAAGTTTTTATTTAATTCTAAACAACATAAGTGAAAATGTTTAATATTTTTAAAACAGCAAGGATAATCTAAGAAAGCTATGAAAACTGGTTTTACATTTTTCTGAATTTTCTATAAATAAAACAGTGGAGAACATAAATTTAAATCTAAATCTAAAACCTAATTGGCAATCTTGCAAAAACCCCCCTGAGCTTCTATCTCTTCTTCCCCGGAGTCCCTACCCACTCCAGAACAGAGCACCGGCGTGGAGTGAGCTCTGCCGGCGTGGACTGACGGCCGCTCGCCGGCGGCGAGGCCCCCCGACGAGAACACCTTGGCAAACGGTTGCCTCTCGCACCCGCGCCCCCAACCAAACCTAGTACCCCGCGGCAAGACCCTAACCCTAGCACCGCGGCAACTTCGGCGGTGGCGCAAGGCGGCGTGACAAACTCCGGCGACCACACCACAAGAACCCGCACCCAAACTGGCCTACGAGCAACAAAGAGGCAAGGAACAGCTCGCGCGCACGCTAACTCAACACTAGACGCCGTGAAGCGCGCAAGCTCCAAGCACTAGCCATGGTAGGAGCGCGCCTGGCGTACGCGGCGGCGAACGCCAAGCGGAGCCGACACGGCACAGACATGGCCAACGACCCCCCTACGAGCAACAATAGGCTCTACTGCACCTAGCGCGCACACCAGCTCGGCCGGAGGAGGCTCGAGCAAGGCTGGCCACACGCGCCGGCCATGGCGGGAGAGCGCCACGGCGGCGAACGGCGTTCCCGGCACGAGGAACGTCGAGCTCAGCTAGACGACCCCACAAACAAGCTCCTAAACTCAAGCACAACACAGCAACACTCTCAAACCCTGGCTAAACACACAGCAACACCACCAACCCCGGCGAACAGAGCTTTACCCAGCACACAGCGGTGACGAGGTTGAAGATGAAGCTGCACCGGCGGTGGATTGGAGGAGGGAAAACGAGAACTGATGGAGGAGGAAGAGGAAGTGGACGCAAAGCTTTTGGTGGAGAAGAAAAGGATGGAATGGTTCGGACGGCGGCGGCCGAACTACGGCATGCCGGCGGCCAAGGTGGAGGAGAAATGACGGCGAGGTGAAAGAGAGGGAGAGAAGGTTGACGACGACGTCTTTAACCACAGACCAACATTGCCATCGCTTGCCACCTCCTGCTGCGCCTTCTCTCGAGCTGGCTCTGAGCTGAGTTGACGCGTGGCTAGCGAACCGCCTCACCCGACGCTGGCGGCAAGCTGCCTAGCAGCTGCCCACGTCAGCTTTTCCCCATTGTTGCCTCCAAAAGCTGAGATTTGAACCCTCTTTTTATCCAATATTTGCATAGCAACATCCAAAATTCCTAAAAACAAACTTGTAGCTGGATCATTGAATTTCATTCCTTCTATTGGCACCTGATCCATTTGAGCAAAGGTTAAGGTCGAATCTGAGCCTCAAAGTATCAGCCTCAACACTTCTCAATCTCAGAGCTACTAACTGAATTTCTCAAATTACTCCCAAAACTTGAACAGAACATGCATCAGGTGTAAAAAACAAGATTGAAATTCACATTCTGAAGTACAACTCCATTGTTGGAAGTTTTTACAGAAAGTCTCAAATTCGAGCTCAAATCTCAAAAGTTCAGTTCAGCTGAAATTCTCTGAATTTCACTGAAACCATTCCCTGAACCAATCTTAACCCTCGATTTTCTCCTGGATCCAGGCATCTTCTTGGTCTGGTACAAAAACAAAAGTTGTCACAAACACTTCACTAAAAAACTTCCTTTTTAACACCCAGCTCAGAAAACCAACAGTTTGACCACCATCGTCCCTCAAAGTTGGCTTTCCATTATGCTCCAAACAGCTCAACCTGAAAATGGTTAAGTCCTGTTTTCAGACCATGAATAGTGACATTTCTCTTTTCTTCCCTCTATTTAATTGAGGCATTATCGCAAGAGGTTTACCCAAACCTGTTGAACAACCAAATTTCTTAGCTCATAAACTGAATTTAGAAACTCTTGCCTTCCAACTACCCAAGTTTTTGTCATATTTTTGACTTTGGTCAAATGGCCTTCTTATTTGTCTCTTTTTCTTTTCTCTTAATTACTCATCTTTCCAACCAAACCATGACACTTAGCATGTTCTTGACATGGGATGTCACACCAAACATCCAGCACAAAAACAATTCCCAAATCCACCGCTCCATTTATACACTTGCAATCTAAAATTTCAAACTCAAATTGTCCAGCGCCATTTCTCTATGCCCAGTGCCATTTCTCTTTGCTAATGGGAATAAAGCCAGCCCGGCAGTGCATTTGGACCATTCCTCTCTCTCATCTTCCATGGCAATATACATAAACAAAGAACTAGAGGAGGAAGGAGCCAGAGGTCTCTGATCTCAACAATAGTCCTGCTGAACATGAAGAGGATGATGATCCCTTGTGGAACGAGATCCTCTACCATCACAAGGCTTGATGGCTCTCGACAATCATGGACATCGGGTCCGTCGGTTTGTATCCTACGGCTTGCATCTCCCAGGTCCAACCACGTGCACCTCCCAGGCCGCATTACAACAAAGAACGGCCCAACTCAGCCCACGCCAGCCCCTCACACGCATTCGTTGATTTTGCGATGAGAAAGCAGTAGAGACGGTGCCGCCGCTCGACGACACGCTGGCCGCCAACCGCCGCCGCTCCCATAGCGCACCTTCGCCGGAGAGAGGATTCGCCGGCCGCCCCTACTAGCCTTGCCTAGGGCCATGCCCCACGGCCGCTCGGTGCCGAGGAGGGAGACGACCTAGACTGCAGAAGCCGAGATGCCGAGAAGGTTGAGCAGACCACCGCGCCCTTGCTCCTCCGCCACGGCACATCCCTACCTGCCTTGCCGTCGACCGATGAGGGAAGCTCAAGCCTTGAAGAAGCTTAGCCTGGGTGCATGGAGTCCAGGAAGCAACCAGGAAGAGATGGGAAAGCAGATTAGTGTAGTTTATTTTGGATGGATGGAGAGCAACACACGAGCGTCTGATGATCACCGAGCACGGGCATCAACGACTCAACGGTCGCCGAGCACGGGTGTCGAGGGCAGGGCCTTGTGCCAAAATAGGTTCTGTGGCACCAAAATGGGAGGTGCTTCACTACTTCGCGCTAGAAGAATGCGTACATGGCGTCAATTGGGCCGCGGTGCTTCTTGCACAAATGGGCCGGCCTCCGTTCCATTCGTTGAAAGGAATGAATAAGCAGGTCGTTAGATGGAAAAGGTAGGGTGTAGATCGGCCGACTGCTGAGTGCCATCATTTTGTGTGATGGTAGAGGATCCTGTTCCTCCCTTGCAAGATGAAGTAGCTGAAGTTGAAGTTGTGGGAGCTTAACACTTTGGTCTCCATCCTGAACAGAATGAGCAAGAACAATATCATCAAGGTAAACACTTTGCTCTGCCTGTCTGTCCGTCTCTCTCTCTCTCCCTCCCTAAAATTAGAATGATAGTTTATTTCACCTTCTAAAATCACAAGCAAACATCAGGGAATTTATTTACTGGTACTATTTCCTCAACTAAAACTCTTGTGTAGCATGTGTTCTCTCTCTGTACACGTTGTTTTAGTCCCTTTCTACCAAAATTAGTAGCAACTCTTGTGTAGCAGGTCATATATTTTTTCCTCGTGTTCTAAATTAAATTGGATTGAGAGGGAAGAATGACTCACATGTGTAGGTGACCGCATTCTCATAATCATCAGCTTACTAAGAAAACCTACATGCAGGTGAATAATTCCATCATTCTAAAGTAAATTTTGCATGTGCTTTTGTATCCGACACCGCCCCTGCTGCACCGGACTTGCCCCCGGTTTTGAGACCCAAACTGGAAAACCCGCCGCCTAGGTGCTTTTGTGGCCAAACCACCTAAACCCTTCCGCCTGATGCCACACCCCGTAATGATGCCCGGTTTTGAGGCCAAACCACTCAAACTATCGGTGAAGATGCGTGTCCGGCCTCCGCCAAGTGCCACGATGCCTTCGAGCTCTTTCACGCCTCTACCGCAACGGCAAGCCTACTCGACGCTCGCTATCGCCATCCTTCTTAACTTGACTGACGCCATCTCCTCCGTGTACTCTTGCTCGTCCGTGCACCATGTGAACCGCCCGTGACTCCTCCCGGTATCCTCGGGTCCTTCAGCCCAAGCCTACTCGTGTCCACCCTTCACTGTCTGGGTCTTTCGGCCTGAACCTTTCGCTTGTTCTCCATGGCCTAAGCCTATTCACGCTCAGCCTTCACCACGGTCCATCGGTGTGACCTTTCATGCATGACCTTCACCACACACTGTTGACCGGCACGTCACCCCCAACACCTACACATCAAAGCCAAGAGCTCACCCACCAACATTTGTTTTACACAAACACAACACTCCGGTTAGTCGTTAGCATAATCCTACACATTTAAAACATTGACTCAACCGGTAAAGCCTTAAATTATCAAGTCAATCACTCTTCATAAAATAGATCAAGGCACATGTCCACTTGATCTCACAATCTCCCCCTTGATGAATGCATTGACAAAAAGATGATTTGAATGTAAGGTTAAAACTCATTCAAGTGCCTTAAAAGCCAAGTAAAAGAAAACACAAGGCTAATTGAAATGAGAAGGGATCCAGAAAGCTCCAACCAAAAGACTCTCAGATCTCAAGGAAAGTGCAAAGGCTAAGCACAACCGAAGAATCAAAGAAGAAACATAGGAGAGCTCCTAGTAGAAACCCAAAATGTCATCGAAGCCATTTCACAAATGTGTCCAAGAAGAAACACAAGAGCTCCTAGAAACTCAAAATGCCATCAAAGCCATTCCACAAATGTGTCAAACGCTCATCACTATCAAATCAAGGCTCGTATCAACTTGATTTACTCAATCTAGCTCTCCCTTGATGAGTGTTTTGACAAATTAAAACACAAGAAATGGTTTGAGAGGCAAAAGCCGATAAACACATCCAAGTAATTGAAAGGCAAGGAAAAGCAAAAATCAAAGTCACTCGAATGAGAGGCATCACAAAAGTCAACTCGACTGGAAAAGGTCTCGGTTCCCAAAGACATGGGCAATGGCTCGACACAACTGAGACAAAATCACCTGATCCCCTTAAGAAGAGGCAAAAATGGGCACCACACCGATCATCTGAACAACTAAATCTTCGATCAAAACACAAGGTCTTTCAAGAAGATGTAGAATAGGCTCAACACCGACCAAGTGACAATCGAAAGCAAGCAAACTACAAGAGGAAGTCAAAACCTCAAATGATGCAATGCTGATACAGAGCTCCTCTTGAAAGCATGCTATACCAAAACATGCAACTCGCACGAAACTCCCTCTGAAAAAGGTTAAAAAGCACAAGAAACTCCCCTTGCTCCGCGGTGGCGATGCCGACCTCGGGCTACTAAAGGGGAAGATGTGTCGTTGTTTTGATGGCCGTGGGCTCGCTGGAGCCCACTCTGTACGTGGAGGCACACGATTGGATCCCATCCTGGGTTACTGGATGAGAAGGTTGACTAAGGCCATTCTCAATGGAGGTTTCATAGACACGATTACCTAGAGTGACACGTTATCTAAAAATGTTTGAAACTAGAATGAAACACCATACTCTCAATGCATAGTTTCATATATTGTTGTTTTCTAGTTACATGCAAGACACAAGTTGTCTTTGTAACTGGGTAACAAGAGTGTAATAGTGATGACACTGCTTTCTTCTGTTTCTTATAAATGAAGTGTTGAATCATTAAAATTGCCTACATGACACCCTATTTATTTTTTATGAAACCCCACTGAGACTAATCTAACTCGTGCGAGCCATTTTATTCGATTTTGATGTTGGATTCATAGCCGCTAGTTACGCAATGGGTTCGGTAAGTCACCCAATCTGGCTCCCATCGTGAGATGCTTTTGGAGTTTGGCCGCCACTTATTGCAAAAGCTGCATCCAAAGCGTGCACTCACACGAAGAATTACAAAATTAATCAGACTAAAAAATGCGGCAATTTCGCTAAAAGTAGATTCTTTTATTAGCTTTACTTCCAACCATGTCTGGAATGGACGCTGGAGCGGATTTCCATGAAAGTCACCTCCAAAGTGCGGCTCGCACCGGTCCACACACATAGTCGCACATAGTCGCGCACACACATAGTCGCACATAATCGCGCACACACATCCACACTCCCCATAGCGAGGGTACACCTGTTCATTGAAGTTTCTAGGCAGATCCCTGGTCCCCATCATAAAATGTTCATTTTTTTAGAAAAATCTTTAAATCTCTATACTCCTAAAAGGAGTGTAAGGGATGTCGTGTAACGCTTCACCATCGGGCTTCACCATCTCACGTCGCTAGCCTCCCCCCTCACACGCTTCACTGTGACACCATCTCGCCTCGCGTCCCCCGCCTCCTCATCACGCAGCGGCTTCACCATCTCCACAATCACCACGACGTCTCCTGCGCCTTTCCAAATCCAGCCCTCCCGTCGCCCCGCGCCTTTCGCGTCGCCCGCGTGGACGTCGTCCTTCCCGTCTGGCGCCCCTCCTCTCCTTCCAAATTAATGGCTCTCCTTCTAATCGCAGTTCCAATGTCTTCTTGCGGTCCCGTTACGTTTCCATGCCACCATCGAATCACGCCGCTTCCCTTCCACGCCTGTTTGGCCGCACGCAGTCTCCGTGTCCTCTCACGCATCACCGCCGATCGGTTGCCCTCGTGGAGGAGACGGCCGACTTTGCTGCCGTCTCGACGTCTCCTAATCAGCCACCGGTGTCGCCTTCCTCCCCTCTGTTGAGTCTTGCCACATCCACCGTTGCGTGTGAAGGATTGCCAAACACCGCTGCGCAGCACGGGCACTGACGCCTCCACCAGCGCAGCACAAACACCATCGCAGGCATTGTCGGAACACTGCTTTCCGTTTTGCTACCTTTGGTCGATTTCTATGGAGCGTAGGCCGATCTAGGGTTGTACCAGGGAGCTTCGTATGCATGATCATAGAGTTTTCTTTGTTCATCGTGTCTCCGTTGGCGATAGGAAGAAGATGATCCAGCAGCCCTTGGATCCAAAACCGATGGTGTAATTAGATTGAAACTTACCCTGTCATGTGGACTTGGTTCACCGTGAACCATAGGTCATTCTTCTTTGGTCCACAAATTCATAAACCGAGTTCACAGCACAATACACAAACAATCCATGCCAATGCTTCCTGTGTGGACTGCTATTTTTGCACTGCAGCCCTGTCCTTGTTGCTAATCACAACACCAGTTCAATTTGTCATCTTTTTGTCGCAGCACCAGTTCTATTCTAATCCTCGAAACACATGTTAATTATTGTTTCAGCCCAAACTTTGTCCTGGCACATGTCACTCGTTAATCCTTTGCTAATTTTGAATCAATGTTTGCTGTTCATAATCATTGTTTCATTTAATTCTGGTTGTTTATCCAGTTTCACAGTCCTCGCACGTCATCGACCGTCGTCCTCACCCATCAATGCCCTCCCATCGGCAGTCATCGTCCTTGCCCCCTCGCCCATCATCGATCCGCGCCGCCCGTCCATTCGTCCTCGCCCGATTGGCACATTTGTTATTAGGACTGTTTTTATTCACGAAAAGACTAAAACAAAGTTGTAGTGTACCATTCCCAAATAAGTGAAACATAAAACATTTTTGGAGCTAATCAATTCATAGGATCGTACCCGTACGTTACGGGCACTACTACAGAATCGATCTAATCAAACGCCCCTTTTATAGCCGGTTGTGAGCAAACCGGCTGTAAAAGGGCAACACAGCCGGTTTTAAAATAGATAGCCGTTGTAGCCCTTGGAACCGAATGTGATATAGATATCACAGCCGGTTCCTTGAACCAACCGGCTGTGATGTCTGGTTGAGAGCATCACAACCGGCTTAATTAATGCACCGGCTGTGAAACTAATTCACGGACCCGAAATTTTATTTCATTGGCGTTCAATTTGATTCAAGTCCGCGTGACCAACACCACTTCTCTCTCTTGATATTTTCTCCACCGTCCCCCTTAGATCCCTGTCCCTTATCCTTATCCTGAGCGAGCTCTCCACCATCTCTATTCGTAGCTCTCTAGTCCATCACATCTCCATCCATCCTGAGTGAGCGTGCAGCGATCGGCAAGGTCGGAGGTGGAGCGGGCGCGGCGGTGACCGAGCAGGGAGACAAGGTGTGGCGGTGCCCAAGGACGAGCAGCGACATTGCCCGAGGTCAGAGCCGGCGCAGGCGCGGCGGCCCTGCAAGCGAGGCACGACGATTCCCTACTGTCTGAGCGGCGGCGGCATACGAGAGGAAAAGGCGAGAAGGCAGGGCAAGCAGCGTCGACGCCCGATGGGGAGAGACGAGGTGTATTCTGTTCTTGTCTTTCTACCGATGCATGCAATTTTTGTTCCTTCCTTTTCTTCTGCCGATGCTAGCAAGGAAGCAATTTCTGATGCAAGCAATTTCTGTATCTTTAAGATCCTGCCAATCCCCATCTTGGATCCTACGCGACGACGCCCCTGCAGCAGCTAGATTTTGGATGCGATGATGCCCCTGCAGCAGTCGGAGTCAAGATCCTGCCAATCGCCATTTATTCATATCAACTCTATGTAGCCTTGAAAATATTCTGAGATATCTTTTTGTTTGAGCCCATTCCTTTTCAGGCAAATTTTCTGTCCGAGATCCACACTAAGTTCAATGTAGCTATACTTATGTTGCCTTATATGAAGAATGGATACTGCAAAGTCGATTCTTTATAGAGATAAATAATTGTGTGCATTATTTGGATTCGATGAAACTCATGATTGAGTGGCCTATAATTTTTTTTGGTCCTGGTATAGCTATCACAGCCGGGTGAATACACCATCCGGCAGTGTTGATTGGGTTATCACAGCCGGCTCCTTAAATGACCCGGCTGTGATGAGATTATTACAGCCGGTTGGCAACCGCTATAAATCAAACACTTCCCCCAACCGGCTGCGATGGGGGGTTACGAACCGGCTGCGATGCCGATTCTGTACTAGTGGAGCATCCAAATATTTACCTAGCAATACACAAAACATCAATTAAATTATATTGTTAATGAAAGTACAAATATTTTTTTTAAAAAAATATTTCTATGTGCAATGCAAATCAATATAGTACTATGGGTATATGAACCGAATGCAAAATAAATTGAGAGAAAACAACTAATTAGCCATAACAGGCTACAACTGATTCAATATATATATGGCATATGTCACATGCAATGAAGCACACACATTGTTTTATGCGGCATATGTGCGACATTTGCAATTGCATCTTGCGAAAGCAAGTGCTCTGTACATCGAACAAAACTCCTAACACCTGGATCGGTTTGAGCAAATGGCCACATATTTTCCGGACCAATAAGCATTTTGATGTCCCTAAAATAGTGCATTCAAATCATCTTTTGTCGTCCGTAGCAACACAATAGTGCATATAGATTATCTTTAGTCACCCGTAGCAACGCACGGGCACAAAGCTAGTGTAATTCTAAAGGTTTCAACCAAAGTACGACCCAACGTGATACTTCCTCCGTCCCAAAAATATGCAATTCTAAACTTGAAATTGTGTCAAAAAAAATATGCAGCTCTTACACGTAGTATACCATAGGACCCACCGATAGATAGGTTGTGCCCCATGCGGGGACCCACGTACTGTTTATGTAGGACCCACGTAGGACCAGCATCTTATTAGGGGACCACGTAATGTTAAGGCGGGGCCCATGTGGGACCTACGTAAATGTTTAGGGCGAGCCCATATGGGACCCATGTATTGTTTAGGCGGGGCCCGTGTGGGACCCACGAGTTGGTTAGGTGGATCCGTGTTGTCTTTATGTGGGACCCTGTATTGTTTAGGTGAGACTTATTTTGTTTTTTCTATTGGGTTATATGCATCTTTTTACGTATTTATTGGTATGCGTGAAGAGCCTAGAATGGTATGTTTTCCGAGCCGGAGAGAGCAGATAGCCGCGACCGGAGGCAACGGGCGGCCATTGTCCAACTGTGTATGTGACGTCTCTCTCACGCACATGACATGCCGCCTGTGCAGGTAGCCGTGACACCACCTGTATTTTCTGTTCCTTAGCTCTACTAAGGACAAGTGCAACGGCTAGATGGCCGTCATCTTTTACCCTCCACATCAGCCGATTCATCCGACGTGTGCTTCATTTATCACGTAGAGAAGCCCGTCGTCGCTTCATTCGTTTACGGCCGGAGCTCATGCTCCGACGCGAGACGACAGGTCATCGCCCGTTTACGGCTCTCTCCCCCTCCTCGTCGTCGTCGGAGATCCGTTGCGGGACGCGTGCGTTTTCATCCCCCCCCCCTTCCATTCGCGCATGATTTGTTCCCCAATTCCTTCACGCGCACCATTCTCATCCTCCAAATCCCCCTTCTAGCAGCCCAAATCCATCGATGGAAGTGACGGCGGCGGCGGCCACAGCATGCGGTGGGAAGAGAAGCTGGCTGCTACGGTTGCGCGTGAGAAATAGATGCTTATACTTGTTTTTTTAGATTGAGAAATAGAAGCTGATGAGAAATTCCTGGACTTGAAAATGCTGTGTAGTGCTAGGCTGAAACCTGGTAATGCTCTGAAAAATCCTGAACTTGAAAATAGTCTGTGTGTTTGAACTGACAAATGCTAGATGTGTTTGAACTGATCAGGATGTTACCTGATGCATGTATATGTAACCTGATGCATGTGCCTTTGTACTCAAATGATGCAGTGTACTGTTGAATTCGATCCAGATGAGGTATATACACTTGATGACTTCCTTCTTGCGGCTTTTATGAAGACAAAATCAAAGCCTGAAACGGAGAAACACAAATTATTTGCTCGATGTCAAGAAGGGGCCAGGAAGGATGTTGAGTGTGCATTTGGTGTCTATATTTGTTAATAAAATTTACCTTCTATTATACCATATCATGTATTTGCGAGAGCTTTTATATATGGATATTATATATATGTATTATACCATATTATGTATTCGTGAGAGCCTTTATATATGAATATATATTATATATGTATGCTTCATTAAGAGATTTATGAGAAATATTTAAATATATAAGCCACCTCTCGTGTAAACCGTCAAAATGGCTACATAAATCAATTTGTACTAGATCCCCATGTTTTACGTGTCAAACAATGCATCAATACACTTGCAGGAAAAAAAAAAGGCAACAACGGTCTAAACTATTGTACAAGCTGTTTTTTTAACTATCTATGTATAACAAAAAGACCATCTGAACTGTTGTACTTTGCCCTAGCACCACCCACATCGGACTAATAACCACTGGTTAGTCTACACCAAGCATGGCGCCGGGTTTCAAGTCTTTGCTCTTCCTATAAAATCCGGCGCCACGGCATGCTGGACTGCTGGTAAAGACGAGCGTTTTATGATTATGTATAGAATAAACAAAGTCCCAGCGTCTTCATCGAATCGTACGTCGTGAGATGCTTTTGGGCTTTGGCCTCTACTTTATTGCAAAAGCTGCATCCAAAGCGTGCACTCACATAAAGAATTGCACTCAACCAAACTAAAAAAATACGGCAATTTCGCTAAAAGTGGACTCATTATTAGCTTTATTTACTTCCAACCATGCCTGGCAGGATGCTGGAGCCTGGAGCGGATTTCCATGAAAGTCACCTCCAAATTAAAATGCGGCACGCACCAGTGCACCCACACATGTACTCCCTCTGTCCCTTTTTATCTGTCGTCGTTGGTGTGTATGCCACGAGTTTGACTAGATTTGTAGAAAATACATACAACATTTAAATATCCAAATATTTTTTATAAAAAACTAGATCTAAATATCTATGTAATGATATTATCTATGTAATGATATTTATATTATATCATAAATTCTAATATATTTTTTATATAATTTATTATATTGTTTTTTTGGAAAGTGAGAAAGACTGATATTTAGAGACGGAGGGAGTATTCCTGATCGACCTCCGCACATCTGCTTTTCTGCCATCTCCACCCGAGCTATGCACAACGCCCGCCTCCACTCCGCGGCCCGTCCAATTACGTGCCGACCCCGGCAGGAGCCCCAGCCTTTGCACGTAACAACGTCCATTTTTGAGCCGCTCTTTGCACATATATGTGGACATGCTTCCGAAGAGACTGCAACATCTATTTTTGAGCTGCTCCTTTGCACATGCACATGCTATGTAGGCAACACTTCATTTACAACATATCCTAATACATATGATGCTCTACAAGTTTTGGAAACTGATTTTAAAAGTACCATTTTACATGGAAATTACTGTGCTAATGGTATGGGCAATCTGAACAGCGAGGAATGATCAGATCTTCAGTAATATTGCACCTGACATTCATTCTTGCAATCAAGTATCCGATTGACACTGTGCAATCAAGTAGTGCTTTCATTCGTTGCGAGCTCAGATGGCAGCCACATGGTGGTCGTCCACGGAACGGAATGACCATTGACGGGCCCGCATGCTGCTGCAGCACTGCCCGTCTGTTCAATGTCCTTTTTATATACTCTTTTCGTCTCAAAATAGATGTCATTCTCATTTTCCAAGAAAATAACATCTTTTAACATTGGCCTATTATATATAAAATAATATTAATATTTAAATACATTATTAGTATCATTAGATAGATACATTAATATAGTTTTTTAACAAATTTATTAGGTATATAAATATTACATATATTTTTCTACGAATCGAGTTAAAGTTGAGAAAGTAACACCTGCACGCATGCTATGACGTCATCTTTTCTTAGACAAAGGGAGTACACGTTCACGCGTTATTGGCATCTGCTGTGCTCTTTGCCATTAGCTCGTCGCTTCGGCAACCTCCATCTCCTCGGCCGGAGCTCAAGTACTCGACCACTGCGCCGGCGCTTCGTGCTCCTGCTGCTCCTCGTTTTCCCTTGGGTGAGTACACTTGTCTCAGCGGCATCCATTGAGTTGCTCATCCTTTCTAGTCTGATAGTCTCAGGCAGCGGCCATCCTCATTTCCTTATGGTTTTTGTCCCCCGGATCCCTGCCTCCAGCATCTTCTGCTGTGCCTCTTTCGCCGGATCTTGAGTTCTCGACGGGTGGGCAGGCGTTCATTCGTGTAGGCGACCGGAGGCAGAAGCGAATTTGTACGCATAAACTAAACAACACCATCACCTAAGTTGCTCCTCTGGCCTTGGGTGAGTTTACTTGGCACAGCTAGCATTATCCTTACCTTTCCACCTCTGCCAACGCCATCAATTTCAGTATGATGAGTAGCAAATCGATCTGCTGATGATTACATGCCGTTCCTGCATCCAGCAACTTCTGATGGTTCTCGCCCTTGCCCCGTGTTGCTTGGGGTTAATAGGCATCGGAGGGCTGTGCAGCTGCATCGATCGAGTTCATTCACATACCAACTCATTCGGCCATCAGGTTGTGCTCTTTTTCTTGCATCGGGTGAGCAATCTCTTCTGGCGCTTGTTCGGTTCCACCTGATTCAATCCGGGTCGGGTAAGAAATTCATGATAGGTACAGTAAGAGGCCCGGATTCATTCCGGGTCAAATGCTAATTTACTCATAGTGACACCAAAAGACCATAAATCAATCCACTAGTCAAGAGGTGAGGAATCATTCCGGATCTCTTGTTGTATCCATTATGAGTAAATTAGTTTCCAACTTAAAATAAATCTCGGTCTCTAGATGTATCTATCATGAATTTCTTGTTATATTTATCATTCCCAGCCCGGATTGAATCCGAGTAACCGAACAAGCTCCTATAGTTTTGCCTCTCGCTCCTCTGGTCACAAAGTCAGCAAGGCGTTTGCTAATTGATTACATGTATTGATGTATCTCTCTGCACGCAGGCACAGCAACCTCACAGATCTAGCGGGTGCTTGGCTTTGTAACCAACATATGGGTTCTTTCATATAGGCGACAGTGGAGGCAGCAGCCATTTTGTTCAAATTCTCCTCATTTCCTTTTGGTGACTGGTGAGTACAACTAAAGATCCTTCCCCTTTTATTTTTTTCGAAGTTCAAGTTCTCATTTCCTTTTGTTCAACTTTGTAACAGCTTCTATAACGCTTCGAGAGAAAAAAACAGCTTCCATAAAAAAAAACTTTGTAACAGCTAGTATACCATCATCCTTTCCTCTCCGCCCCTGGCAACATCAATGTCAGTATAACTAGCGACATCTGCTGATGATTTCCTGTTGTTCCTGCATCCAGCAACTTCCTGGTGGTTCTTGCCCCTTCTGTTCCCGTGTTGCTCGGCGTTTGTTGGCAGGCTAGCACCTAGCAGGCAACATGATGGGTTCTTTCGGGTAAAAAGGCACCGGAGGCAGCATCAATTTAATTAGTTCATATACCAACTTCAATCGGCCATCAAGTTGTGCTCGCTTTTCTTGCATCGGGTGAGCAATCTAGCTTGTCCATGGTTTTGCCTTTCGCTCCTCTGGCGACAGCGTCAGCACTCAGCAGGGCGTTCGCTGATAACATCTCTTTCGTCACGCAGGCACACAACAAACTCAAAGAATCGCGGCACAGTGCCACGCGCGGGCACATCGGGCGTTCGTGCGGATGGCGACTGCCTTGATCGGCCCAGCTTTTTCAGTGGTGCTCAAGGCGCTGGCTCCGGTCACGGACACCGTGCTGGAGGCGTGGGCTGCCACCAAGCATCTCGGCCCCAACGTGGAGGCCCTCAAAATGGAGCTGTTGTACGTGGAAGCAATGCTCAAGCCTTACCGAGGCCAGGAAATAGACAACTCGGCCTTGGAGGCGTTGATGCGAAAGCTGCGCGACCTAGCGTACGACGCCGAGGACGTGTTGGATGAGCTCGACTACTTCCGCATCCAGGACAAGCTCGACCGCACCTCCGAGGCCGCCCACAAGCACCCAAAAGGATGGGGCTACAACATCATGCTTAATACGCGCCACACTACAAAAGCTGTTGGCAAACTTCTTTGGGTGCCCGCATGCTGCTCGTCTCCTGGTGCCTCATGGCCGCCACGCACCAACCAGGCTGACGGCTGCATCAGTAAGCTCAGTCTTGGAGCTTGCAACACCACCCGTGCTGTTCGTGATGACAACCATGGCCACTCTGACAACGCACCACAGCAGCAAAAGTTGAGGTTTGATAGGGTGGGCATCTCTACAAGAATTAAGACCATCGCCGAGACAATGCGGTCCGTGCGTAAGGACGTTTCAGAGATCCTTACAACGATAGGTTCAAGCCAGAACAATGCCCAATATGACGTTCCGAGACGTCGGATCACCATCTCTGAAAGTACTGAGCCGGAATTGCACGGGAGGAAACATACCATGGATAGCATCATACATGACATCACCGTGGGTTTATATAGTGACAGGGAACTCACAGTCCTTCCAATCGTTGGTCCAGGTGGTATAGGGAAGACCACTCTTACACAACACATATATCACAACAAAGAAGTTGAAAAACATTTTGATGTCAAGGTTTGGACATGCATATCAGTCAACTTCAATGTGGATAAGTTGATGCAAGAGATTGAAAAATACATTCCAAAAATTAATGATGAAAAAAGGGTACTCCAGCAGAGCTGATTGGGCAAAGATTAAAGTCTAGAAGGTTTTTGCTTGTACTGGATGATATGTGGGAGTGTAGCGACGAGGATGAATGGAAAAGGCTACTGCTGCCGTTCAGAAAGTCACAAGTAAGGGGTAACATAATTATAGTCACTACTAGATTTCCAGCCATAGCTCGAATGGTTAAAACAAGTGATCAATCAATTGAGTTGGAAGGTTTAGACCGCAAAGAATTCAAGAAATTATTCCTATCATTTGTCTTTGGCACCGAGCAACCTAGGCCAGATCACATTGTGTTACTCGAGACTGGTGATAAGATACTGGATAAACTAAAGGGTAACCCTCTTGCAGCAAAAACAGTTGGTAGGCTATTGAGGAACCGTCTTGATTTGAACCAGTGGGAAAGAGTCCTGCAAAATAAAGAATGGGAGTCAGAAAAAGGAGACCACAACATTATGCCTGCACTGAAGCTTAGTTATGATTATCTACCTTTTGATCTACAGCAATGTTTTTCCTATTGTGCTTTGTTTCCAAAAGATTATAAGTTTGATAGCACAGAACTCATTTACTTTTGGATAGCATTGGATGCTTTACAACCCAGTGGTCAACAGAAACCTATTGAAGATACAGGACTGGACACTTTGAACCACTTGGTCTCTTATGGATTTTTCAAAAAAGAAGAAAGCTACATGGGGCGTACCTTCTATCTTATCCATGACCTATTACATGATTTAGCATTGAAAGTGGCACATGAGTGTCTCAGTATAGATCGGTCGAATGTGGGGTCACTACAAACTGGGGCATCTGTGCGTCACTTGTCCATCACTTATCCATCATGGTTCAGAAAAGATGAAGACTTTTTAAGTAAACTGAAAATACTAAAGACAGGTTTGAAGATCGGGAATTTACAAACTATCATGATATCTGGAAATTTAGATGAATGTTTTGCTCATTTTTTTGGTCATTTACTCAGAAAAGCAAGTAATCTTCGAATTCTTCACATGCCTAGAATGAGTTATTCCTCGAATGTTAAGTCCATGCTACAAAACCTTCCAATATTTCCCCACCTGCGGTACCTAAGCCTGGGATACATTGGTAGTGCAGAAATTCACTTATCAAGTATGCTTTCTGGACTTTATCATTTGAAGATTCTGGATCTGCAATATTGCCATGAACGCGGCTGTCGTGACTTGCTTAGAGCCATCAGTAGCCTCACAAAACTGCGCCATATTGTTCCCAATAGAGATTGGCATCACTCTGAGATTGGTAACGTGGGAAAACTAAAATTCTTGCAAGAGTTGAAGGAATTTGAAATCAACAAAAAAAGCGATGGGTTTGATCTAAAGCAACTCGGGAATTTGGTTGAGCTAAGGCAACTAGGAATTTATGGCTTAGAGAAAATACAAACAAAAGAAGAAGCATCTGAAGCAAAACTGAGAGACAAAAACACTTGCTGAAATTAACATTGAATTGGTACCGTGGGCATCGTGGAAATGAGTGTGATGTTAAAGAGAGATTATTGAAGGACTTGAACCACCTCGGATTCTTCAAAACTTGTGCATAACAGGACATGGAAGTCACTCCTGTCCAACTTGGTTGGGTAGTCAGCTCTCTGTCAAGGCTCTACAATCTCTCGATCTTGATGATCTCATGTGGGAAGATCTTCCATCGCTGGAACATATGGGGGTGCTTTATGAACTAAGACTGAACAATATGCCCGCACTAAAGGAGTTTGGGCGTCTAAGGAATTGCAGCAGTATAACAGAGCAAAGCTTTTGCAGCTTGAAGAGGCTCACGCTAACCTGCTTAAGAAGATTGGAAAAAATGGGTAACGGGGGACCATTGTCATTTGTTCTATCTGTTGGAAGTGCTAATCATTAGAGATTGCCCTAATCTCAGGGCATTGCCTTTTGCGGACCTACCAGGGCAAGGTGAAGAAGAGAAATCACATTTCTTTCCCAACCTGCGAGTACTTGAAAATCTACAATTGTTCTAAAGTTGTGTCATTGCCTCCTATTCCTTGGACTCAAACTCTGCGGTCTGTCGAAATAAATAAAATACAGCAGTTAACAGCTTGGATTATCACAAATCAGAAAATACAAGTCTACAAATTTGTGGAAGTGATGACCAGCAAATCCAAGATGAGAGTGTGCTCGTCTGTAATAATTTGACAGATTTGCAAAAGTTGGAGGTGAGAAGTTGGCCATCTGTGCAGTTCAAAGATCTTCAGATGCTTACATCGCTGAAGTCCTTGAGTATACACAAGTCAGCGTTGTTCGTTCTGTCCGAAAGCGAGGGTAAAGTCAAATGGCAGATTCCAGTTGAGATTCTGCGTGTGGTCGAGAGCCGTGTCACCGGAAGGAACTGACTCGACTCCTCTCTCATCTCCCAAAGCTCTCCGATTTGTTAATACATGAGTGCAAGAAGATAACTCAGATGGGTGTGACAGGGAGCAGCAACAAACTAACAGCAAACATACCTGCGCCATCAGCCTCAGCTGCCAGAATAGAGGATGCAGAGGCATCGTATGAGCAGCAGGAAATAGCAGAGAAGGAGGAAACAGAGAAGGAGGAAATGATGGGCTGCTTCTCTTGCCGACCCATCTCTCTGACTCCCTACGAAGATTGGAGATCTACGATTGCGACGAGCTGAGCCTCCTCCTCCAGGTAGCTTATCCTCCTCTTCCTGATGGCGGCTGTAAACAGGAAAAGGTGGGGAAGGAGGAGGGCTTCATGCCCTGCGCTCCCTTGAGGAATTAAATATACTGTGTTGCCCCAGTTATTCGACGGCCTACAAGTCTTCATCTTCCTCTACCCGTTTCACTTTCCCGTCCTCCCTGCGAAAACTCGAGCTAACGGGTGCCAAGGGTATGGGGTCTCTGGTGTCCCATCTCAAACCTCACAAATCTCACTCAGTTAGGCCTATGGTTTTGTGGAGATTGATTTAAGAGGGGATGGCCTATGGTCTCTCGTTACCAGGGGCCACCTCAGCGAATTACTTGTCCAAGGCAGCCCCAAATTCTTTGTTGATTCGGATCTCATACGGGCGCTACAGGATGAAGACCAAGAGCTACATCGCCGTTCCTGCAAGCTGAGGTAGGTGGCAACGGATGACGTCGCAGGATTCCTCGACGTGCCCATCTGCACCATCCTCTCTTCCTCCCTGACCAAGTTAACCCTTTATGGGAACAGCGAGGTGCAGGTAGTGCGCTTCACGAAGGAGCAAGAGGACGCCCTTCGGCTCCTTGCCTCCCTGCAGGACCTCAAATTTTCGCGCTTCGACGAGCTGCAGTGCCTCCCTAGATGCCTACATACGCTCCCCAAGCTCCAGAGGTTACAGATCTTGTCCTGTAGTCTCATCAGCTCGCTGCCCGAGGATGGCCTCCCCGTTTCACTGCAAGAGCTACATGTCAATGGCTGCGGTAACAGGAGCTAAAACAGCAGTGGAGAAATTTCATCCTTCACCATCCGGAATCAAGCTAATCGGCAACTTCTAAGGTAACAAATGGTCAATTGGTTTGAACGCATCCCCTTGATTTCGCCTGTTTGCGCCGCTCTCCTCTCCTCTGTCGCTTCACTGGCATCATTCATAGTTTCAGATACAGATATTGCCTTACACTGTCTGTTGTCACCAGATTTATAGGGCTTCATGCGTCCTAATCCATTGATACATATTGGAACAACCCCGTATTGACACGGAATATTACAGCATATCGTGCACACACTCCTGCAAACAAAATATGTGATCCGCGCTGATGTCTCAAATCGAAGGCAAAATGCATTGCTTACCATCGATTGACCTTACCCACACTTTTGAACTTGTGATCTATTGAGAGTTGAACTTTGTGTAATAAAGAACAGCTATATACATTGGTCGATGCAGCAGGAATACTAAAATATATTTTCTTTTCTAAAAGAAACACTTTTGAACTTGTGTAAAATCATATTGATGACTTCTCTCTTAATTTTTATTCAAGTAAAATCAGATTATGACACTCTCCTTGGCGACACGAATCTCCCCCCTCATCTCTTCAAAAGTGTAGATTTCCTCCCTCTTCTCTTTCATGGGCCTCTGGGTTGAAAAGGCACTATGGGCTGATCAGGCCATCGGCCGGCCCAGCACTATAAAATGGCCTTAGTGTCGTGCATGGGCCGGCAAGTTCAGCCCGATGGCCAAGCGGCCCGGCACGTGGGCCGTCGTGCCTTGTCGGACCAGGCCAAATCGGGCTAGTGTCGGGCTGGGCTGGGCGGTCCATTTGGCCATCTATAAACCATGTCACGCATCGGGTGATCAGTGTGCCACCTGTCCAAGCAACAATGTCTTTTTCGACATTTTTTTCTCCACCACCAAAATACCATAGGGCGCTTGACCTTATCCACTTGATTTCTCCTCCCAGCGACGGGTGGCAAACCCGTCCCTCTAGTGCGCCTCTGACTCGCGTCCGCCATTGCTGTCTCTCCGAGTCCCCCCTGTAACATCCCTAGTTTTAGTTAACCTTAAAATAATGTTAAAGTTAAGCCAAGGCTAATTAAGCAGGGAAAACAAAGAAAATAGGAAAAACCAATTAAATTGAGCCAAAATCATTCAAATGAGCCCATAAGGAAAACTTTGAAAAATTTCCAAGAAACTTGAAAAAGTGCAAATATAAAAGTTGTAGAGTAAGTCAAACCAAGCAACTTTCATTTTCAGACCATAGCCTAAAAATGCTTGGAAGCCTCTCAAAACTTCAACCCCAATCTTGGAAATTTTAAAATTTCAATTCAAATTCAAAAGCTGAAATGGAATCTTAGCCAACAACTCAAGATTTTACCACAGAACATAAATCTCCCAAAAAGCAAAGTTGTTCTTCAATCACATTTCCAGAACTTTGCCTTTGGACACTCTTGGCCAATTTTCGCCATTTAAGCCCTCGAATTTCAAGAAATTCCAGTTTCAAAACAGGGATTTACCCTTTTTGAATTACAGCCAAGATTAAACTTTTTCTTCAAATTTCCAGGTGCAGTAACGTGGTCTAATGAAATTTCTAGACAACTTCATGCTTGGAAGATTTCAAGTTATGTTCAAAATTTTGAACATTAGAGCCATGCAAATTCAATTCGGACTTTTGCACCGGCTCCCGTGCGTGCTCACGGGATTGCCAGCCGCGGCGCTCGCGCGTGCCCGAGCTCGCCGCCGGCAGCTCCCGTCGCCGTCCGTCCTCGTCCCTGCGTCGACAAGTGACACGGCTGGGTGTCCCCCCTCGCCGGCGCATGCGCCTGGCAGGTCTCACGGTCGGAGGCGCACTGTAGCGCTGACCCCGCGTCTCGCCCACCTGCGTCGCCGCAGCGGGCCCGCCGTTCCTTGCCGTCGCCGCCGTTAGCCCGCCGTTCCCAAACCCGCGACTTTACGCGTCCCCCGCGTGCTCGCTTTTCCACGCTCTGTCGCCTCACGCCTCGCCACGCGCCGTCTGCCCCGCAGCCACGCCTGCGCGCGCGCGTTGACCCGCCGCGGCGGCCGCCAACACGGCCGGGCCGACCATGGCTCTTAGCGCCGACGTCACCGAGCTGGTCCCAGCCCTCCTCTCGAGCTTGCCGAGCATCCTCTCAACTCCCCTCCGCCTCCTACATAAGCTCTCAACAGTTCCCCTCGCTCAAAGGCACCGGAGAAACCTCGCCGGAGTCCGCAGCATCGCCGCCGAGCTCGCTCACGAGCACAGCCCCTCCTCGCTGCTCCCCCGGCCAACCAAGGCTCTCTCGAGCTTCCCCAACCTCCACTGCTGCTACACCGAGCAATCCCGCACCAAATCCCCCACCAGAGCCCCCGGCGTAGCTCGCCGGAGTTCACAGAGAACTCCGCCGCCTCCGCTCCTGGCACGCGCACAGCCCGTTTCCCTCCACCTCCGGCCAAACCAATGGGCACCATAGCTTCCTCGTGTCACGCTGGTGCTCACCGACCCTTTCCCCGAGCTTTCTCCGACCCCGACGTCGCCGGCAGCCGCTCACCGGAGTTGCCGAGCCGCCACCGTCGTCGCCGAGCACGATTCCGGCCATCCCGCCTCGAGACCTAGCTCAAACGAGCGTGGTGAGCCCCTCTTCACTTTCCCCTACTTCCCCGGCCCGGTCTCGCCGCCGTTTGGCCGGCCGTAACCACGCCGGCGAGCCCATGGACTGAAGTGTATCTTCAACCTCTGTCCAGGGGGCCGAGCGCAAAAGTGCAGGGGCCTGTTCGTAAGAAGTTCAAAAGTTCTAGGGTTCCCCGCGTAAAACAGATTCTTAATTTTTGGATTTAAATCGCTGAGATCTTCAAAAATTCGTTAGAAAAATCGTAGAAACTCAGAAAAATGTCAAACCAATTTGTAGTGACCAGTGAATCTAGAAAGAACAACTTTCTTTTTGGAACCTCACTCAGTTGAGCAGTAGATTTTGAAATATAAATTCATTTAGGTTTGAGCACATTTCATCATAGTTCAAAAATCTACACATGCACTGGAGCTGAGCTTGGGATATGTTGTTAAGGTGATTATCATTAGCCCAATGCGCAAAGGGTGCACAAAAATTTCCAGTAGATTTAGGGTTATGATTTTCCAAACATATACCCTGCTGTTTTGGCAAATAAATCATAGAAAATAAATTACTCAGTGAAAAAATCACATCCTTCACACAGAAATTCAATCAAGACATAAGAAAACCTTAGAAAAATGAAAAAGGATAATTTTTGGACACTAGAAAATGGCTAAATGATTTTTGGTAGTTTAAATATGGTGAAATTTCACAAAATAACCAAAAATCAAAATCACTTGCAAACTTGCAGAGATGTCACTCTTGACATCCTAAGCCACTGTGCCAAGTGGTTTGGATAAAAACCTTGCAATTATTTTGTTATGATTTTAGTTTGAATTTAGGCAAAAAGATGAGAGAAATTGTAATAAATTATAGAAAAATTATTTGGAGCCAAACTTTGGGCTAAGCTTCTGCCTTGGCATGAGTGGAGCCTCTAGTCCAATGGCACCTAAAAATAATGTTCCTATAGTCACCTTTTGAATAATGGAAAAAGGACTTAAATGAAGGAAAAGAGAAGAAAAAGAAAAAGGAGAAAGAGAAGAAAAAGAAAAAGGAAAAGAGAGAAAAGAAAAAGAAGAGAAAATCTAAAACTCAAAAATCAAGGTAAAGGTTCAACAGGGAAGATGAAATATTCACTTATATAATATGTTTATCCTTTCCACACTTATCAAAACAAGATCAAAATAAACATGCACTATTTAAATCTCGATACTTAAGCATTCCATGCATTTCGTATAGATATCGGGTCTCGCCGACGGAGTCTTACGAGCTAGTCCCCGCTGCCGAGAGGTCACCCAGGAGTCCGAGGTGAAACGTTGGTGCACGTGGATCCAAGCCCCGAGCAGGAGTACCGCTTCGAGCCGAAGGCAAGCCCCGGAGCATAACCTAACTTTACTTACGCAATTTAATTGATCATATGTTTGTGCATTTAAGTTTCAAGGAGTTGAAATGAAACCCTAGATTGCATGATCATAGGTTCCTTTGATTGAACACTAGTATGTTAGGTTCGATAGTTGCTATGCTTAGGAACGATAGAAGTCGAGTGTTTTCCGACACTCGCGCGAGATATAGGAGTTGTATGACTACTCATATCAGAAACACTATAGATGATGGACGGATGATTGTAGATACCCGTCTATCGATGTTTAAGTGGAAACATGTGGTACTTTTGTGTCAAGCGTTTGAACGTACCACACATATGCACGGTTTATTGGGACCAGGTAAGTCCGGTATCCGATTGATGCGGAGCAGGTCCGACAGCTCATTTGTCTTGGAAACGTTATCCCATGGGCACATGAGGGTAGTTGCGTGAGTCCCAGTAGTGGTAAACCTTTACCCTGAGGCAGTGGGACTCGGCGAGCCACTCGCAGAGAGAGGAGAAGGATTGGGGTGTGTTGGCATTTCCAACCATTCCGTATGTTTGGGTTTTCCCTGGCCAGGTAGTAAATTCGGTTCGAACTGTCCGCTTCTCGCGGTTAATGAGACTGCTTGACCGATGTATGGCATATATTAGAAATGGAACTTGGAAGGATGAAACTTTGTATGAAAAATTGTATTGCAAAAACTTGAATTGTTTAGCTAGGCTCACCTAGAATGGATAGACTAAAGAATTAAAAGTAAATTAAAGAAGTTAGAGAACAGCTTAGTCGCTTTTGGCAAAAGAACCCCTAGCCAAACAGCCTCTCATCTTAGGAGTCGGTGATGTAGTGATCACCAGTCGGTTTAAGTCTTGTTGAGTATAACTAGTATACCTCAGCCTTGCTTGTGGCTTAAATTTTTCAGGACCATCCCCTCAGGAGGTAGCTGCCTCTATGGCTTGGGCCTCCCAGCTTCCTCTGGTTTACAGCATCGAGTGGGAGCCGACCTCTCCGAGGATCGTAAGGAGTAGCGTCAACGGCTGACTTTCAATCGTTGGGGGGGAAAAACGGAAAATACTATGCGATCGTCGCAGCTAGTAATCGTTTACTTTCCGCTGGATGAACTCAAACTATTTATTTATCATTTCAATTTGGTTGTAATACTCTAGACAGGTGTAATTTGAATTGTGGAATGATGTGATCTTGGAACTCCCCTTCGGTGAGCGTATGGGACGGACGAGTCTTCACAGTAGCCGTTTGGTCGAGCTTGACTCGACGGTCGAATCCGCACTTGGGACATTTATGTATATTGAGACCCAATGGAGGTGGAATAATTCTAAGTGGGCCGCAATTTCCGGGTAAGAGCGCTACAGCTGGTAATCAGAGCCGACGTTCATACGCACCCAAAGAGAGCAATCAGACCCTGACCAATGTTTTTTCTAAATTAAAAATCTACAAACTCCCGATTCCATTGAGCCTAAGCAAAAGGAATGAAACGTATAGGATCGTTAGATAAAACTAGAACGTGAGTCCTTAAGGGTTAAGGGTTGCACTTTGTTAGGTGGCATGTCTAACTTAGGATTGATGTTTGCTCTTCCATGAAACCCTAATCTTAAAAGGTTCCGTCGTAATCCTTCGACTGTACGTAGGTTACGAATAGGAGTCGACTAGATCTATAGGAGAGACAGGCGTCTATGCCTCGCAGCCGGCACTAACGTCCGAAATCAAGTCTGACTTTAAATGTGAGGACGTTTAGATCGCAGCATCTCTTGACTAAAATCGGATAATAATAAACTTGAGGACTCAAAACCCAACCGATCAAATCAAATTCATGAATTAAAATCCGTAACCTCTGTGTTGCTGAATCTACAAGAGACAATAAATTGAAATGTCATTTTATACCCCATATCAGTGAACCTGTCCTAAATTCGAATAACAAAGTTGTGTAAAAGTTTTACAAACAAATGTCACGCCTAAAATAAGGACTGATATAAGTTCAAGTTACGCTCAAGATCATACACCTCGGTTTATGAAAAACACAAAGCAGTGATAGTGAAACTAAATTTTCAACCTCTTCCAAGTGAATTTGGTGCTACGCTGAATGCCACAGTTAGTGGCACTAGTTTTTCTTTTCCGAACAAAGATAAAAAAGTTTCAAAATGTTGGAACTGAGAGCTACGACTTTTCATCTACGGGCACGCTATCCGTCCACAAAAGTTGTCCGTTCATTCCAGCTCTGGTATTCTTTCCTGTGTGCTCTGCTCTTATGACATTCCCTTGAAGCAAGAAAACGTAAACCGACTCCCCTCCACTTTTCTTGGTCCAGCCCTTGATTAAATCCTGTTTGTTCTATTGGGAGACGGAAAACAGATAGACCTTGGGTTAACTCCTCGTGTTATCTTACTCTGTGATGCAGTCATGAAGGTGCTAAAATAATGGTGGACCGACAACTTCAGCGTAGGAGGATCTTTGTCC